>CM075807.1:85793639-85830520 GCA_037975025.1 Excoecaria agallocha
CAACGAAAATTTACTTGAGGATGTGTATATGACACAGCCTGAAGGTTTTGTCAATCCCAAGCATCCTAAGAAGGTTTGCAAGCTTCAAAAATCCATTTATGGATTAAAGCAAGCATCCCGAAGTTGGAATCTTCATTTTGATGAGGCAGTCAAAGAATTTGACTTCATCAAGAACGAAGATGAGCCTTGTGTGTACAAGAAGGTTAGTGGGAGCATAGTAGTATTTCTAGTCCTATATGTGGACGACATCCTTCTCATTGGGAATGACATTCCAACATTGCAAAAGGTTAAGCAATGGTTGGGAAAATGTTTCTCAATGAAAGACTTAGGTGAAGCCGAGACAATACTTGGTATTCGAATCTAAAGAGATAGATCGAATCGACTTTTGGGACTAAGTCAAGAAAAGTACGTAGACAAAGTACTAAAGCGTTTTAGTATGGGAGACTCAAAGAAAGGGTACATACCTTTGGCTTTGGAAGTTCCTTTGACTAAAGAACAGTGCCCTAAAACCAAAGAGGAAAGGGACAACATGAGTAGAATCCCATATGCATCTACTATTGGATCTATCATGTACGCTATGTTATGTACTAGATTGGATGTTGCTCATGCACTGAGTATAACCAGTAGGTTTCAGCAAGACCCTGGTGAGAAGCACTGGTCTGCTGTAAAAGGGTTTCTGAAGTACCTACGAAGGACTAAGGATCACTTCTTAGTGTATGGTGGTCTGCTGTAAAAGGGTTTCAACAAGCTAGCTGTTTTAGGCAAATATATTGAACTGTCTTTTTGGCTAAAATAGCTTGCTGTTTTAGGCAAATCTGTTAACAATTGGTCACGAGAGAAATTTGTTGGCATGTGCTAGGTTTAATTTCAATTGATTAATTATCTATGTATAATTAAGTTAATTGAGTATTAAATCCTAATTTGTATTTAATCAAAATATAATACTTGAGAGGGAATTAAAGTAGCCAAAATTCAAACTAAAATACTAGTTGAATTCGGCAACTTATCACCTTAAATAAGTAAGTTTGTTTTGATTAAATGACTAATGCCATTTGAATTTAAATTCTAATAGAATTTAAATTAAGATATATCTCTTAATTAGGAAGTGATGGAGGCTGAAATTGACAATTAATTTTTGGCACTCACACTTGACCTAAATTAACTGATATATATTAATGAAAAATGAATAAAAAGGGTATGCCGTTTTGCTATTTTTCTCTCTTGGCCGAAATACTCAAGGGGAAAGAAATCTTTCTTGTTCTCTTGTGTTCTCGGGCTGAAATAGTAACCTAAAGGAAGAACAAGATCAGATCTTGTGGCTTCAAATCATTCCCATTGCCGAATACACAATCATAGAGCTAGCACTCTTGATTTTAAGCCATCTTTGCAAGTGTGTGTGTGAGAATAGAGGGAGTGGCGTAAAGGCTGTTCCTTGGCATTGGTGGTGAAGATCTTAGGTGGACATATCCTTCTTGGTTGCTGGTCATCATCAAAATCAAGTTTTAAAGGCATCTAAAGTTGTAAGTTTAAAACTCTAAAATTGCATGTTTCGATTCTTGTCATGGAATTGTATGGCATGTATGATAAAAATTTTTGCTTTTCTGCTGTGCCATCATCACATTCATACCATGTCATATTCCATCACATTATACTTTGGCCATCACCACCACCTTTGGGTTCATCTTTGGTAGGACCTTCGCAGCATGCATAGCTACCACCTGGTCCTTCAGCTAGATCGCAAGGTCCATCTGGATCGAGATGATGATACTGACCTTCAGGAAGCCATTTATTATTCCTATTTTGTGATTATATTTGCTTTTAGTTATATCATTTTTGACTTTAACATTTCTTACTTTAGTTTTATTTAGATGATGTATGGACAATTTATCTTTTTTCCTTATGTTATTTAATTATACACATGTATATGTTAATTTATCTACAAATACTAGTATGGCATTTGAAAAAAAGGATGAAATGGAAAAATAAATGAAAAATGATGATGCTCATATAGTCAAAATGAAAAAAAAAATTAACTTAAAATTAATTAACAAAAAATTAATTAAATTAAAACTATTATTAATTAATTAGGAAAAATAATTAAATGACAGAATGCTTTGTTATTTAAACTTCTCATGTTTCATATGAATAGGGAACATCAAATCAAACCAAAATTTTTACATCATTGACATCTCAAGATCATAGATGCTTTACAATTAGGTGAAAATGAAGCTCATTCACACATAGAATTGTACAAATGTTAGAACTATGCCTAGGCATGCTCCTAAAAACATGACCTCCTTGCTTCAAAATTAAACATGCATGAAGAAAATCATGTAAACCCATAAATGTATTCCTATGTTACATCATAATTTTGATGTCAAGTACTCCTACAGGTACTAATACTGGCTTAAAAGGTAATAAGCCATTTAAAGCAAAAGTCCTCTTGTGAGGCATTCAATTGTCTTCCCTAGCATCATATGCATACAAATTAGCAACAGTTAGATGGTCGGACCGAGATTAAAATTTTGACAAGCTAATGATAATCACCTTTTCAATACCATGTTAACACATAGATAAGCTGATGGTAATCACTACTAATTTGATTAAGAGTTGAAACGTTGACAAGTTGATAGTAATTAATCATTCGATCCAAGAATTAAAATTTTGATAAATTTAAGGTAATTACTTGATCGATTGTTAAAAAATTAATAAGTTGACGACAATAACCTAATCTAGAGTTGAAATTTCGATAAAATAGCTGCAATAACTCAACCAAAAATTTGTAGGGTTTCGAATAAAAAAAAACTTAAATGCAGCAAAATAAAGAAACCTACCAAGATCCATGCAATCTAATTAAATCAATTGTGAGCAAGAGTAACAATTACTAACCTCTTCAAAAAAATCTTATAGGTGTTACCTCGTAAGAAATGAACACCTTCTACTAGTATCCACACTCGAATGCATCAAATGGATTTGCATGGGGTGCTAGCTCCCTTTTATGGCGGCTAGGGTTAAAGAAATCATTTTTCTCTCTTTTCTTCTCTCAAAGTGATGCCTCACTTTCTAGTGTGTCTCTTAGGGTAACAAACCTTACATATCATATATATATATAGGTAGCCTAACCCTAATTAAGGGAGAGAGAGATAACTTCGGGCCCACTTCTCCTATTAAAATAATAAATACCTTATTTCTTATTTAAAATATGAATTATAATATTAATCTAAATTAATGTTTATTTATTTATTTCAAATTTTAATTTATTACAAAATAAAATTTTAAATGCCCAAATAAAGCCTTAGTCCATTCGTCACATTCTATGTGTACGATCCAATAGGTTCATATTATGTTGGCCATGGGCCCTAATCCGATCACAGGCCCAAAAGTCATAAGTGGTCTCTAGCAAGGCATTATGACTACCCAAATAATATGAATATCAATAATTCAATTTTAACCTAATAGAACATGTTATAATCCCTTTGTCATATGATATCTAGTTTGAACATAAGTCATGGTCCATGTCAAACTTATATAGTTCAAACATATAATCTCTCAATCACTAGTAGACTGATAATATCAAATGACATTAATCACTCCATTAATTCATTTAAGCACAACCATGCATTTCTCCGTCCTACTTATTGAGGGGACTAATAGATATCTCTCTTATAAAAGAAGGACAAGTACCATCTTGATTATTCACTATCGTCTACATGATTATCATCATGTCCAATCATAACCTTTATTATTATCCAATTAAAGATAATGTTTAGTTATGTCAAAACATAATGTTCGTCAAGCAGGATACTATAATAATCTCAAGTCTTAGGATTAATAACTATTATGAGATCACCAATGACATTAACCTATGTATTATTGAGTACCTATAAGTTTGATTTATATCATCATATATAATCATCCCATGATTATCAATCAAACACGTACTAGTTTTATTCATCATTATTCCTTTAATGATAAATAACTAGGGATAGTCAAAACAACATCAAATTGTTATTTTTTAAATATTATTATATTCTAACATGCCAAAATATAATAACATGAAAAAAACCCAATTTTATAAAATGAAATGTGACATTACATAAACAACTAAACCAATGGCCTAGGGCATAACCACTAACAAAATTCACTATCTTTAATAGTACATGTTTGCAATTTGAGATTAGCTGCCTTAGGTATGTATCTTTTATCATTATACCTAAAGAGGATAATACTATTTTGGAGACAACTTGGAAGTAATAAGTGCTCTCTCTTCTCTGGCTTTGGTGCATGTTTTGAGAAAATATTTTATCAAGTTTCAAGGGGTAAAAGATTCTTTTTAAAGCATTTTTTATGCATTTCACTAAATCGAGTGAAGTGATCAAACTTAGGAGTTATTGGTTGACTTAGAAATAAGTCATGAACTTGACTCATGGGTCAGGTCGATGACTCACTTCTAAGTCACGACTTTAAATGGGTGACTCACTTCCCTTTTTAGCCCTCAACATGCTAGAAAGTCATGGAATCAAAATCGTGACTCACTAGTGAGTACTGGCCTTTTGTCCATAGCTTATCCTTTTTTAGCCTAAAATGATTTTTAAGGCCTACTGAGTTCGGCCCATGAGTCCAATCTGTGACTCGCCAGTCAAGATCGTTACTATTTTTTTGGCCAAAATTTTAGATTTTCTCCCTACAAAGTATAGGATCATTTTAGCCTTAAAAATATATCATTATCCTTTGATCTTAATCAAAAGTAAATAAGAGAGGATGGGATATTTTTTGGGAAGGATAATCAAGAATCATTTTCTAAGAGAATAGAGAAGAAAAACTAGTTTTTGATCTTGTTTTTGATGAAATATGAAGAAAGCAAGAGAAGAAAAAAAGAAGCACATCACTAGTTCTGAAATATAGCTCTACTAAAGGTAATGTAAGAGGAAAAATTATGGATTTTGTGTAAATCTAGGACTTTAATTCTTGCAAAAATCCATTTCACATCTTCACTAAGTTTGAGTTGCTCTATTCTTGCTTTACTTCTTTGTAGATATTTTATAAATATTGATTTCTTATTTTCTTTGTATAAATATTGTATCATTGGCATGTTTATGTGTGTTTTGGTGAGTTATGCATGAATCTATATATTTTTTTATGAATTTGGATAATTTTTATGACTTTAATTGCTATCTTTTCTCTTTATGACTCATTTTCTCTCACTTCACAAATTCATGCAATTTGTATTGTTTGATGTTTTTTGATATTGTTTTGGGTTTATATGTTATTTTCAGTAAGTTTAAAGGTGCTTTTATGGGTTTTAAGCTTTAAAATGGGGCTTTGGGTGTTTGAATTTCAGCCATGGTGACATTCTAGCAGTGCTAGACTATCCAGAATTAGCTTATTGACTTGGTCCATGATTGAGTCACGGACTCAGTCCATGACTCACTCTTAACTCAAAATAGTGACTCGCTCTACGAAGGCAAGTTACTCGCTGGGTAGGAATGTGACTCATTCCACTTAAGGTCATAACTCAGCCTCTTTTAGGCCATGGCTCACCTTTTCTCTCCAAATGGGTCAGTAACTCACTCCGTTGTTCTTTCTGGACTTTTCTCCCTTTATTTCCCATGTTTTACATATATTTTCTCCTTTTATCTTTTTATGAGTTTTGTGATTAATTAAGTATATTAGTATAAATATGTTTTTTCTTATTAAATTATAAAAGTTTTTTAATTTATTTTATTTTTGTCTAATTAATCCATTCTCTTGGCTATGTTTTGGGGTGTGTAAATACTCGGGATTTATTCGAAGGACTTGGGGAAAGACAAAAGGATCTAATTGGTCCCGACAAGTTTAATTTATTTTAAATATTTTATTTTATTTAAGCTACTTGTATTTTGGCCTATATTATTATTTCGATTGTAATAACTAGTTTTATCACAAAAACAAGGCAATCATGTTAAATATTTTCTATCTGATTAATTGGACTTCAATTAAAAAAGTGGACCAATGTTTGATTTTGTTTTAAAAATCACATAAAAGAACTTTGTAAACATACATACGGAAATTTATATACTCAAGTTTAATTAATATCTGAATTAATATCTGTTCATATATCAATTATTTTAATATCTTAGTAACGTAAGAGAATGTTTTACTTGAACGGTAAATTAAAATAAACTAAATAATCCCTCATTCACATATGGCAGGATAAATATGCTCAAATCAACATGATTTATGTATGCTTTTACTGCTTTTTATGTGCTTGTTATGTTTATTTATTTCCTTATCTCGTAATACATGAGAAAATGATTGAAATAATTTTCCATAAGCAATCAATTATATTGCTATCAACCAATTATGTTAGTAGGGATAAAATTCAAACTATGGGATAAAATTTGAACTATCTCTGGTTTCAATTTCACAAGGTAATAAAATAACTATCCTAATGTTTTATTGGGCAATGACTTTATAATGCATGCCTTGTGATGCTCAGCAGATGTCTTATAGGTTTATCATTACTAAATAGATAGGGATATCCTAATGCACTATCTTATGCCTTTTGGAGGCTTAAGGACATCATGTGTTAGGTTAAATTGCTATATCTTACTTGTATATAGGTATGATTGACACATAACAACATTAATGCACCGTGTATATATCTTGTTAATACATTGTGATCATGCATCATTCCTAATGTCTAACTTTTATAACCATCATAAATTCATTTAGGTGTTATAGAGGGTCAAATAATAACCTTATTTAAAGGTTCATAATTGAGCAATCATAACTGAGACCAGAGTTAAGTACAAAATTCAGGATAGAGACTAGTTCAAATTTTGGTTTGGGAGATTTCTTTAGAGATAATTTTAAAAACAAACCAGAGATAGAGATGGTTTATAAGACACAGTAAATGGGATGAGAAATAATACGAGAAGTAGAGTATTTGGGAAGAAGAATATCTACTATAAGGAATAGGTTAGCTTCTACTTCAATGCCTCTAATGCTTGTCATGATTAGTGGGTTGGTGGTTTTTTCAGTATCTCATTCTAAAACATGACTGATAGCACTTGCTTGAGGGCTAACAAAGCCAACTTATGTTGGGAACATTCCCACAATAGTTGTTATAAAGCCTCAAGTCCCACCAATAGAGTAAGGAAGAGAAGGAAGGCATACATCTAAAAATGTCTACATTAAGGGGGAAGAAAAGGATGATGCTCTTGTGGTTATAGTTTGGAATAGGTAACCTAGTGCAAAAGATTCAGGAAAAGGTAGAAGTAATGGTCCGAATGTTGTTAACAGTTAGGGGGATGAACTCTGAGGATAGAGATCTTGATGGGGATAAGCTACTACTTCAGAGGTTCAGGATGCCAGACCTACCAAGATTTGATTGTACTTTAGACCTCTCAACATATGTGAAACTATATATTTTGATCATAAAGGGGACCACCTTGACTAAGAAATAAAAAGTGGAGTACTTTTTCTTGAGTTTAGTATGCCCGATAATAGACTAGTACAATAGGCTTAAAAGGAAAACAAAGGAGGATTAGGACGGGCTAATAGAAGAGTTCTTAAAGTAATATGATTGCAGTACAAGGATAGAGATCACTTTGAAAGAGTTAGAGTTTCTTCAATAAATGCATGATGAATCTTTCCATAAATACTTGACAAGATAGAGAAATAGGGTATTGAAAATAAAAAAGAAGCTTCACACTGCAGACTAGATTCATCTTTTCATCAGGAATGTAAGTCCCTACTTGAGGGATGGTCTAAACATAAAAGGGCATAAAGACTAGGAATCTTTAAAAGATATTGCAATTGAGGTAGAATGTGAGTACATGGCAAATAAGCCAATAATAAAGGTTCAAAGAGAAATTTTATTGGTAACAAGTCTATTGAGAGTAATAGTGGAGGAAATAGAAGTGGTAAGATGGTTGAAGTGTCTACCATGAAAGCCAATCAGTGGTATTAGTCCAACCTAAAGAAGTCTTTATCTTGGGCATTGGACTGGCTGAGAAAAAAACAAAAATTATAACTATTATTGGCAAGGCCTACAAAGAGTTAGGAGATGCCTCATCACAAAAAGGATTAATATTGTGCCTTTTATCAGTATATAAGGTTTCTAACAGATTATTATTGTACTTTGAGAAATAAGATTCAAGATCTGATAGACCATAAATAGATTTTAGATCTTATGAGAAGGGAAAAGAAGAAGGAAAGGGGTACAAAGCCATACTACCCTTCGTGTTCATGATTGGGTCCAACCTACTACAATAGTACATTATAAGGGACCTATTTAGGAATGAGTATATGGCTTTTACTTATTCTAACCCTAAAGTAACAAAGCTAGAGATTGAAAATCTACTAATTTCTATGATTAATTGTTGGGATTTCACCAGCAAAAGTGAGGATGAGGGAATAACCAATTGATGTGTGGAGCTTTAGGGTGAGAATGAGGAAGCGAAGAGGGTAAAGGCAGTCACCAAAAGTGGTAGGGTGGTGCTTGAAGTCGAAAAGCAAATAGCTCCAGTTGCTATACCTATAGAAAAGGAAGCAGAAGAGGGTCAGATAATTAAGCAGCTAAAAAAGACACAAGCTCTGATTTCAATCTCAAATTTACTAAGGCAATCTTTATACTACGATGTAAATTTATTACCCTAGCCTCTAGGACCTAGATAAAGTTAGTAAGGTGTCGAACATAGGGAATCTTTGATTTGCTTTATATTAATCTAGTAGATACATAGATGAAAAGGGAAATATAAATTGATAGAGTTTGTTATGGTAAAATCTTAATATCATCAAACTAATAAGCACTAAATGTAAATTCTAATCGAACAATGTATTTCAATGAAGTTATTAGAATTACAAGAATGAATTGGTAGAGTAGAGATTAAATTAATGCATATGCATGCAAATGATTAGGGAATATGGTCTACCTCCCTTAGTGCAATTCTCATTGTTAAATAAGAGTATTCCCATTTATAGTCCACAAGCACTCTCATGAAATTATGGAGATAGATGAATACCATGAAGTTCTATGCCTATTCTTTTACTCTTTAAACTGAAACCCTTATTTCCAAGTGATTTCTAATCCTCAAGTAAATTCAATTGTTTTCCCACCAACAAGCCCTAATTCTTATTATGAACAAATTGATTAACATGTTATATATTGTGATCAAACATGCATAACACATTTAACACCCAATTGAACATAAATCATTCATACATTAAGTAAAATATCGTTATAAAAGATAAATTCATAATTGCAATACTAATTAACAAACTTCACTTTGATATATTATTCAAAGAAAACAAAATGCAAAGAAGAACTAGCATTAAGTAAATAATCTAAAGAGAAAGATAAGAAAATGGTTGATGACCCCTCAATGCTTCTTTAAGAAAGTACTTGAATGTTGAATGACCTATTTGAATCTTTTTCTCTTCCTTGGTGTATACTTTTCCACATAATCTTTTTGAATTTAATTGGTAGTCAATTGGTAGTTTTTCCATGCCAAAAATATGGTTAACTTCATGTATTTATAGGCACTAAGGTGTCCCAATTGATGGCTTTCAGAAAGGGGTGCATGAAGGGTTGTGATGCTTTGCATAAGTGATGACTTGGCACACTAGTGTCGAGTTAGGCGACTCAGCAAAAGCTGGCTTTATAACAAGTCATCATGCCTCTTACTAGTTTATAACTCGACATAGCAAGGCATAAGTTGGTACAACTAAAGGCATTGGGTCTTGAGGAGGATTTTGCTAGGGTTACCTAATGAGGAAAATTGCTCTTTTAAAGAGAGTGAATCATGGGTTTTGAGATCTTTTTTATGTTAAAACCTTTTTTCAAAAATTTTTTAAAGTGTTTTTATGTTTAATTCAGACACTTGAGGCAAGCAAAGGGTTGAATTATGAGAAGTATTCTTCATCAAGGACATAAAAGTCATTTCAGTAACATTTAAACCTTACACACCCGTACATAAAGAGAATATCATCATTGTTTAGGCAATTGCTAACTTGTTTCAATTTTTGTGTGCAAACAAAAAATATTTCCTTTTCAGGTAAGTGCCCTACAACACTCGAGTTGCACTCCTGTATAACCTATTTACACATCCATGCAATCAAAAAGTATGTTAACTTTTTTGAGGCAAATTGGCAAGTCGGCTAACTTTTCAGTTTGTACACCCATGCATACGGGTTTGCATGACCATCAACCCTTCCCGTAAAATGTTTTGCTTGGATACTTTCAAAAGGGGTTGGTTAACTTGATTTTGTTAAAAGTACAAAGAAAAAAAAATTATAAAGTTCTAAAAGGTTTTATTTAGAATTTAGCCATTCATATTTTAAACTTGTTTAGACCTTTTTAGCATGAAAACGTTTATATATCCAACATTCAATAGGAATTATTAGGCTATCATCTTTAAATTCCCTTTTATCATTTTTGGTTGTTTTTCTTACAAATTTTGATTTGAAAATCATTTTGTGTGTTTAACATTCCCTTTTCCCCCCTTTACATATGTTTGTTCACAAAGATGTTATCTTAAAAAAGAAAAGAAACTAGCCTTTTATAAGGCAAGTATGACCGTACATCACTTGATTACACACCCATTCATCATACGATGCACGGTCTAAAATATATTTTCTTGCACTTTTAAGATGAATGAGTCAACGATACATCACCTGATGCACACTAATGCATCCCTCGACGTATATGCAGATTTTTATCTTTTTTACATTTATTTCAGTTTTTCCTTTTTATAAGGTTTTCTTTTTTTATTACTACTATTGTTATTGTAATTACTGTTGTTATTATTCTCATGGATAACCTATTTTTCCAGTGCAGTCAGGCGAGTGTTATAGCTAAGTCGATAATCCCCTCTCTTTATTTTAAAGATTCTATTTCGATCGTAAATTGAAAATGCCATACAAAATATTTATAATTAAGAATCAATATTTTTCATTAGTAAAATTGGACCAACCTTCTATTTCATTGCCTGAGAAACTCATATATAAGAATTAGCTTTGATAATATAAAAGGTTTTGTATATAATTAAATAACACAAAACATTTCTTAAGAAAACTTAGAATGGTAAAGTCCCTATCTACAAACTCTTAAAATGAAATGCTTCTTTGTATCCCACATACGAAGAGTGAAGTCCTTATTAAATAGTCACAATAAATTACCTGATTTATTGATGTCTTTATCATTTTATTCTATGCCATAATTTGCCATTTCCTATATGCTTATTTTCATCTTTAATTTATATATTTTCTTTAATCTTACATGTAGGAAAAGTGATAACATGATTAATTTGAATCCACTATGTATCATTTTTCAAAGGTAAAAATAAGAGCAAAATTTTGAACCATCTCAGGGCTTTTCTGGCCTCATGAGGTTGAAACACCCCTTTCCCAATATTCCATTTGGTGGCAATTCCTTACAGTCAGCCTTGTGGTGCAAAATAGATACCTTTCTGCAATACCCTTATTTGAACAATCTTTTTCGATACAGAACTAAACGGTAAGCCAAAATTTTTTTTAACCAAAATTAAACCATTGACTGCCAATATTTATACACTATTCAAAATGTGTTAATATTGGAGCTAAATAAGTTAAAATATGATAAGAATAAAATATAAGGACTAAAATATAATTTACCATTTTCATTAGGAAGCATAAGGACCAAAATTTATATTTTACACTCAGAATGGAGTATATGTTGAAGGTTACAAAAAATGGTCAAACTCAGTCAAGAATGATGAAATAAAAAGTTCAGGGACTAGATTGTAATTTACCATCATATGGAAAGAATAGGGACTAAAATGTAAATTTGTCACTTAAGGTGGAATAAAAGTCAAGGAATGGCAAAAGTGGTCAAAATTGAAATCAACCTAGGTAATATATGACAAAGAGAAAGTTTAGGGACCTAACTGTACTTTGGCATTTAAGTAGAAATCGTGTGAGATCCAATAAAGAAAAACAAGTGTGCAAAGGATTAAATAGTAAACTAAGTTCATAAGGAGATCAAATTGAATTAAGTCAATAAAAAGTGACATAAAGGGCAAAAGAGTAATTAACATAAAATATTGTTACTAAGTGGAAATCCTATATAGATGTATTTGTTAGTGTATGCCCTAGCCCCAATACATTGTATTAAAAAACTTTAGTTAATAAATGAGGCATTTGTTTTATCTATTGTATTCCTGTGCATATCAATTGATAGAACTATCCAAGAATGTTGTTTTAGTTTAAGTTATCATATGTGAGGCACATGGTTGTAAGACCTTGAAACAATAGAGACTTCATTCTAAATATCCCTAGTCAGCCATTATTATAGGAATAACAATGAATTAAGACTAGTATGCTCTCTCTGATAAGTTGAGTTCTGTCTTATGGATCATAAGGACAAAAGTGTCAATCAGAGATCATAGATACATGTTTGAGAACACTACATGGTACAAGTCATAAGTGTTTCTCATATGCAAGTTTTGCATCGGAGTTCTTAGACCTAAAATCTCTATGAAACTCTTTATGAATTACTGTGTACTTTGACATACACCTAACGTGCTCATAACAGAGTGACAAGTATGGGTATGCTTGGGTATGTATTGATTCATGTTAGAGAGCACGAGAGAAGTGAAGGGATTACCCCTCTCAATTAGAGAGAAAATATCATCGGCCACTTGATCAGTGAACTGAGAAGTGTATGGCCATACCGAGATGAAATAATGAATAATCATTATTTATCTGAGAGTTCAGTGTCACTGGAATATCAATAAAGGAATTAATATATATAAGGATGACTAGTTCCATGGCTTATATTAATTCTGATATTTATGGGTAAGGGACTATGCAAAATTGCATTAGGTCACTAAATGCCATATGCATTTTCATTTAATTTTGAATGCTATAATATCTTGCTAGAGAATATATATAACCTTTGAATTAATTCATTAATTCATTGCCAACATTAAATGGACCTATAGGATCGCACACAAAGCAATGGGCTTAAAATATTTTATAAAGTATTGGGCATTAATTTGGGCTTTTAATTAAATTCAAATTAATGTATGTAATGGGTATTAAAATTTCTATTGGACTGTGGTCCATGAGAGAGAGAAAGTCAGCCCACATGGTTTAATTTTAATTAATTAATTATCTTGTATTAATTAAGTTAATTGAGTATTAAAGCCTAAAAGAATTTAAATCAAATTAAATCACTTAAATAAAAGATGGAGTGACCGAAATTCCAAGGTAGATATCAAGGAAATTTCGGCACATGTAGAATTCTTAAATTAAGTGATTTATTTGATTAAATGTCTTAGATTTATTTCAAATTAATTCAAAAGAGTTTGAATCAATTTATGTTACTTATTTTAAGGAAGTGATTAAGAATGAATTCACTACCTAAATAGGAAGTGGATCTCGGCATTATCACTTTGAATAACAAGTGATATATTTTGAATATAAAAGAAAAAACCCTAAATGGCGTGAACTAGTCCTCTCTCTCACAAAAATTTTCGTAGCTGAATTCACAAGGAGGAAAGGATTGTTCCTTGTTCTCTTGTGTTCTTGGGCAGTAATAGCAACCAAAAGAAGTGCAAGAACAAATCTTTTAGCTTTAATCCTTTGCCATTACACAATACTTAAATAGAGAGCTAGCAATCTTGATTTTAAGCCGTGATTGCAATTGTGTGTGTGAACATAGAGAGGAGTGGCATAAAGGTTGTTCCTTTGGCATTGGTGGTGAAGATCTAAGGTTGACATATCCTTCTTGGGTGCAGGTCATCAACAAAATCAGATCCTGAAGTGCATCTAAAGTTGTAAGTCTTAAAACCCTAAAATTGTATGCTTTCGATTCTTATTCATGGATTGAGTGGTTTGTATGATCGATTTTTATTATTTTTTGCTGCATGATCATCATATAAAATGCCATGTCATATTCCATCAGTGGTATCAGAGCCTAAACATGCTTATTTTAGTGCTTTAGATGCATGAAATAATTAATCAAAAATCGTTATTATAAAAACATGCAATGCTGAAATTTTATGTTTTGAGTTTTTTGCATTGTTTTGGTGTAAAAACGATTTTGAATGATTAGATAGGTATTATAATTAATATGAAATGTTAATATACTATCCAAAGATGTTCTTAGAGCTGTTAATGGTCGGATTTAATTGATAATACCTGATGGTACATGTTAACCTTGAAACTAGGTGCTAGTTGGCATGTTAAGTGTTTATTTAACAACTAGTTTTCAAAATTAAATGTAAAAATGATTTTGGCATGTTTGTAAGTGATTTTTGAAAATTAAATATCAGGTCTGGACATATTTTAAATTTATTTTTAATAATTTAATTGAATAATTTAAAAATCACTTAAAACTATGACTAGTTTGTATTTATTACATGTTTAATCAACATTGTTTGTTTTTTTTTGTTTTGATTAAAATGGTAAAAATAAATTTAGATCAAAATGGTACAGAAAATTAACTCAATATTTATGACCTTATTTAAATCATTAAATGACTCATAAAATTGATTTAAGTGTTTGTGTTTTTTTGTGGCATCATATAAGCATTAAACAACTAGTTTCATTGTTGTTTGTTTGTTTTTGTATGAATGTCATGTATTATATATATGTTCTTCATGATTATATGTTTTAATTCATGTTGGTACATATTATATGTATTTTTAATGTTTATGGGTTGTATGACATAAAATTAAAATTGGCAAAATTGGAAATTATATTAGGGTTGATTTATGGCACAAATCTAACTAGTTAGTGTTTTGGGCTTTTAAGAGAACTTATTCAATAAGAGGATTTAGTCCTTTGGGATTTGGCCCAGGCCCATCATGGGATGTTCTCTTAAAGGTTCAAGTACACAATTTCCATTAATGGGCTTGGCTAAATTAATTAAAATTGGACTTTGTTTGATCCATGAATGTTATGTATATTTATTTGCTTGTTTGGTGTGATGAATGGATATGCATGGTGCATTCATGGGCCTTGGGTTTTTTTAATTAAATATGTCCTGCATGCCATTATGTATTATTGTAAAAGTTTCATTTATTTCTTAGAATATAGTTTATTTGAAGATTTTGTAAATCATGACGAAGCCCACCGGAGTGGAGGAGCCTAACCTGAAGATTCTTATGCAATAATATAGAATATTAGTTGTAGGTTTTTAGGCCCATGTTTGTCACGCTTTACTTTATGCAATTATATATATATGCATGATATGAATGGATGACAAAGTGTATGCCATGTAAGCCGTAATAAAATGAATCCCTAAAATAGTAAGTCACAAAGTTGCCTTCCTAATTCGAAACATGTCAAGGCATCGATTATCGTTCACGTAGACTAGGAGTCCTATATGTGCCCGATTATCTTTGTATGGCATGGGTTGTGAATGTAGGTTGGACTTAACATAGAAAGGGATGCTCAGACCTAGGCAACTAATAAATGGTTTTGTGCTATAAGTTAGCTATCCTGTTATTTTGACCTCGGTGAATTTTTTAAGCACTCCCTTGTCATTCACTCAATCGAGGGTAGTGTTAAGGATAATCACCAGCCTAAGTCTTGTACCTTTTAGTATATTAAATTGTGACCCAACTGGTTGTTATGCTCATGATGAGTTAGACTCAGTAGGGACTATGCTTGTGTATCCTTGTAATCGAGTACCTAGACCAAAAGCCCATGTAATGACATATAAATCTCCACTAAGGTGTACATAATAATTTTACATTGTTTGAGATTTGGGTCTTTGTGTATTAAGCATGCCCAAACAAGTCTAGGTGCCCACTTATCAACGGCTACCATAGCCCAATAAGCCCATTTTGATTTTCTTGGGTAGCTTGAATATGCATTGACCAAAACCCCTATTTGAATGCTTTCATTGAGAGGCGTTATGCTGTCATATTTTTGCCATGCACCATACATATTCATTAAGGTCCCCTGTTGACCCATAGATTAACCCCACCATAAAAGAAGACTTTAACCACATGTGTTGGAGAAATAAGGTAGAGAGGATTTTTACATATGGCTGTTGATCTGCATCTTATGGTTATAAATCTACATCTGCTAATGAATCATGCTGACAATTCTATTTTGGCAGCTATAATAAAGCCATCGTCAACCAGGTGGTTTTGGGGCTAGGACTATTGTTTGGCTAAGAAAAGGTTTTCTAAGAAGATAGAAGAGTTAATGTTGGGATAGAGTTTAGAACTAGGATCTGAGTCAGGTATAGAAAGTTTGTTAAAAGAGTTTTTAGAAAGGTATTCAAAAGAGTCAAGAAGGAAAATCATGTTTCAGCACACTCACCTTGTTAGTTCCTCTGGTTCACAAGATATGAATAAGAGAATGGATGATTTTGAAAGAAAGATGAGTCAATCTTTGCTAGCCTTACAATCAATTTGGCATCAATCTTAGGTGATCAGCTAGTTACACCAGCTATTGCTAAGGCTGAACTGACTTTAATCGAAGGGATTCAAGCAGTGGTTGTTGCAACATCTCCTTTAGAACCATATATTAAGAATATAGTTGTGCTAGGGATGGAAGGAGACATCACCCGAGGTGGACTTAAATGTGACTTTATAATTGATGAGGAGGTGGAAGATAGCCCTCTTGGATCCGTATCAACTAGGCATAGCATACGATAATGTAGAAGGTAGTTCTATGAAGGCCACAAAGGGGAACACATCCAGAACCCTCATCATGGGTCACATACTTTATTCGAGTTTAGAGACATATAAAGATCACTCCCCACTTGGCCATCTAACTTAGCTATATTATGCCTTCCTCTAGGGAGCCTACCCAGTACCATTGTATGTGAGCATTAAAGAACCTCAAAGAATATGCATCCAAAATGTAAGGAGGGGGCTCAGCTAGCATTGTGAGTTTTTCCTGCAACATGATCTTAAAAAAAAAAGAGGGAAAGAAGAAAAAAAGAGCAAAATGAGTGAATATAAAAGATGTTGGAATGGTTTGTGATCCACTTTAGGCAAAAAATAGGCATAAGGTTATGTGAAAATGTGTAAAAAGACACATCTCTCAAAAAGAAAAGCTAGTTTGAAAACCCATAAAGGGCACACTATCTTTAATATACGACTATAGGTACCAAAAGCAATAATGGATTTCTAGTAAATAGAGTAGTGGGATCATTATGCATAGCATCAAGTCCAAATAGGGTCTGTTGGAATTTAACGGTTACATGCATCACATACATCAGCGGAATTTTAAAATTTTTTAATCATTAGATCTGATCTTGCCATGAATACACAATATAACTATATGAGAATAAGAAAAATCACCTTTGATTTTTGTTGAACAGTTGATTTTACTTCGCACCGGGTTGTCGCAAAGCACAGTGTCCAAAATCGAACACCTCCAATGAGTAATCCACACTAGAGAGGGGTAAATTGAACCAACAAATTGGTGTTTAACTAGGGCTGGCCGAAATTCCCAAGAGCTAGCTTAGGATTTGGCACAAAAGAGAGAGAGATTAAGAGAAAAGACTTTCTTTTTGTTTTAATCACTTAACCCTAATTCTCATTAGTTGGCCTTTTATAGTTAGGTTAAAATTCCAACTCCTTAATGAGATTGGGCTCTTTAAAATTGCTGGAGAATTATTAATTGGGCCTCTGGAATTAATTATAATCATTTGGGCTTAATTAAATCCAATTTAAACCTTTTCATAAAAGTCTATGCACAAAATCCACAAACTAGGCCCTTTGTGCATCTAATTGAATTTAAATACCCAAATGGATTCCAAATCCAACCAAATTTAATATGTAAGTTCCATAACACATATGTAACATATATAAATTAATTATGTCCAAGAAAAAGCCCTCTAAGCCCTTCTGTATGGAGTTGGCGTGTCGCCCTCTTTTGGAGGGCTTCCTCCAACTTCTTCATTCCTTTGGCCCTTTATAATTTCTTCAATGGACCTATTAATTATTATATCAGTCCTATAACACTTATAGTAGTCTTATAATACTTATAAGATAATAATAATTAATCATAAAATACATTATTTCAATTAGGTCCAATTTTGCAGAACATTTCTCAAAAGTTCCGCGGACAATTTTATTTGATCATAATTAATTAAACTCTTTAATTAATTATTATCTTATTCACTTCTCTACCTTCATAATAATATCAAATATTATTACCCTTGTTATTTTACCATTTTACACTTTTCTCTATATGTGTGTGACCTATTGGGTTCCTGTCCATGTTGGCAGTATAATATGTAATTGTGAGTTCTATTTAAAACTCACATGATTTAAACTCCTTTAAATCATCTTATCAATCCCTATTGATACTTTTGATACATCATTATACAAGTCATGATTGGCCTCTAGCTAGGCATCATGACTACCCAAATGTCAGGGAAGTCATGTGGTTTGACTGTACCCTTCCATAGAAACAGTTACCGTGCAATTACTCCTTTCACCACTCTTATCTCAATTAGATTCTGAGTATGGATTTCTGTCAACTCATATAAATCTAATTATGTATGTTCTATTAATTTAACCATTGTTCCTAAAATGCCCTTCATGGATCTCCATCCATCTCGGCATATTACTCTGGCCAGAGATTCACTGAACAAGGCAACTATAGAATCATGTGAGATAACTTCCCTTGTTAAATCTGGGATGGTGAATCCTTTGTCAATCACTTAACTATCTTCAAGTAGGTCATGATATACCCAATCTCCTAACTATGTTCACTCCCAGTTAGAAGTAATCAGTTATGGAGTCAAAGTATACCACTTGCTACTTAAGATAACTTTGGTGATCTCAAGTCTAAGGATACTTGCACAACCACTATGAAGAGATTACTCACTGACATAGATTTAATATCCATGTGAGGATTCTCTATGCAGGTCTCTAATGAACTTGTTCTTCTAACAAGCATCCACATGTTAGCTTTGATTATCTTTCATAATCACAGTTATGAGAACCACTGCTTGAACCATTCAACAAGCATAACATGTGCTAGTCTGTCCGAATTAACAATGTCCTATCTTGTTAATTCTATGACTAGGGATATTTAGATATTAAGACATTTACATGCAATAGACATCTCACATCATGAACACCTTCATGATTGCCTTTGCACTGTGTTTATAGTATCTAGGACTTCATTTATTAATTTAAGATTTACAAACTCATGTATTCAAACATAGCATTAATAAATGAATGGTGCCTGTTATTAAGAATATAAATTTCATACATATGAAAAACATCCCTATTACATAGGCTCTAGGGCAAACTCTCTAACAATCTCCCACTTGCACTAGAGCCAATCACTCATATGTCTCAGACCCATGCTATTTATATGGTGATCATGCTTAATCTGGGAAAGTGCTTTAGTGAGGGGATCCGCCACATTGTCATCTGTGGGAATGCTTTCTATTTTCACATCATTTCTAACTACTATTTCCCTTATGAGATGGTAGAGTCTGAGAACATGCTTGGATCGCTGATGAGACCGTGGTTCCTTTGCTTGTGCAATGGCTCCATTGTTGTCACAATATAAAGGAATAGGATCAACAATGTTAGGCACCACTCCTAGTTTGGTTATGAACTTTTTGATCCAGACTGCTTCTTTGGCTGCTTCTGAAGCAGCAATGTACTCAGCTTCCATCGTGGAATTAGCAGTTGTTTCTTGTTTGGAACTTTTCCAACTAACTGCTCCTCCTCCCATTATGAACACATAACCAGATTGTGATTTACAATCATCTTTGTCAGATTGGAAGCTGGCATCTGTATACCCATTTACTTACAAACTGCCCTCTCCATATACCAAGAATATATCCCTAGTCCTTTTCAAGTACTTAAGAATATTCTTGACAGCTGCCCAGTGTTCCTCTCCTAAATTAGATTGGAATCTGTTTGTGACACTCAAAGCAAATGCTATATCTGGACGTGTACATAACATAGCATACATGATAGAACCAATTGCAGATGCATATGGTATTCTATTCATGCTCTCTCTATCCTCCAGTGTCTGTGGACACATAGACTTAGAAAGGTGTTTCCCATGCACCATGGGTATAAACCCTTTCTTAGAGAGATCCATATTGAACCTCTTCAATACTTTATCTATATATGTACTCTGAGAAAGACGTAGCAACCTATTGGATCTATCTGTATAGATCCTTATTCCCAGAATATAGGATGCTTCTCCAAGGTCTTTCATGGAGAATTGCTTCGATAACCCTATTTTAACAGATTGGAGAAGAGAAATGTCATTTCCTATGATCAATATGTCATCTACATATAGAACTAGGAAGACAATTGCACTCCTACTGACCCTTTTATACACACAAGGTTCATCTTCATTCTGTGAGAAACCAATCTCTTTGATTGTTTCATTGAATCGTATGTTCTAGCTCCTAGAGGCTTGCTTCAATCCATAAATGGATCTTTGAAGCTTGCATACCTTTTCGCCATTTCCTGATGTGAATCCTTCTGGTTGTGTCATATACACATCCTCGGTAAGATTTCCATTAAGGAAAGCTATCTTCACATCCATTTGCCAAATCTCATAATCATAATGAGCTGCAATGGCTAAAAGTATTCTTATAGACTTAAGCATCGCTACAGGAGAAAAATTTTCGTCATAGTCAATACCTTCTTTTTGACGATAACCTTTTGCTACTAAGCGAGCTTTATAGGTAACTATATTACCTTCCATGTCAGTCTTCTTTTTGAAGACCCATTTGCACCCTATGGGTTTTATCCCTTCAGGTGGTTAAGTTAAAGTCCATACTTTGTTCTCATACATGGAGTCCATTTCAGACTGCATAGCCTTAAGCCATAAATCACGTTCTGAACTGTTCAAAACTTCTTGATAGCTTGTAGGCTCATTGTCCTCTACTACAGTTATGCCTCTATCCGAATCAATGTGAAATCCATATCTCACAGGGATAGAATGCATCCTAGTAGATCTTCTAGGATTTTGTGTATAATCAGGTTCAACTGTAATCTCATCATTATGAAATTCAGTTTCGGGTTCAATCGGTTGATCATCTTCTACTTGTGGGTCTTGAACTTCACCAAGTTCAATTTTACTCCCACTATCCTCTCGTAGGAGAAATTCTCTTTCCAAGAATACAACATGCCTTGAAACAAACACCTTTTGTTCTAAGCGATGATAGAAATAATATCCAAACGTTTCTTTTGGATATCCCACAAATAAACATTTGTCGGACTTAACATCCAGTTTGTCTGACATTGCCCTCTTTACATAAGCAGGACAACCCCATACTTTCATATGAGAAAGTATGGGTTTCTTGTTATTCCACATCTCATATGGAGTAACATCAATCGATTTACTAGGAACTCTATTTAACACATAAATAGCAGTTTCTAGTGCATATCCCTAAAAGGACTTAGGCAAGTCCGCTCGGCTCATCATTGATCGAACCATATCTAATAGTGTTCGATTCCTCCTTTCGGATACACCATTGTGTTGTGGTGTATATGGAGGCGTCCATTATGATAAAATCCCATTATCTCTTAGATAATCCTGAAACTCTTGACTTAAGTATTCTCCACCTCGATCTGATCTAAGTGTTTTAATACTTTTGCCAAGTTGTTTCTCTACTTCATTTCTGAATTCTTTGAAATTTTCAAATGCTTCAGACTTATATTTCATTAGATAGATGTATCCAAACCTGGAATAATCATCTATGAAAGTAATGATGCAGGAGTAACCTCCTCTGGCATGTGTAGTCATTGGACCACATACATCTGAATGTATTAAGTCCAAAACCATTTTAGCTCATTCTCCTTTACCAATAAAGGGAGCTTTTGTCATTTTTCCCAATAAACAAGATTCGCATATATCAAATGATTCATAATCAAATGATCCCAAATCACCTGACTTGTGCAATTTGGTCATGCATTTTTCATTTATGTGGCCTAAACGACAATGCCATAAGTATGCGGTATTTAGATTATCATGTTTCATTCTCTTGGTATCCATATTATGTACTTCTTTAATTAAATCAAGAACAAATATACCATTCTCAATGATAGCTTTTGCATAAAATATATTGTTCTTAAAAATGTAACAACATTTATCCTTTAAAGAAATATCATAATCGTTCATCAAACAACTGAAAGAAATAATACTTTTGGACAAAGCTGGAACATAATAACAATTATTTAATTCCAGTACTAATCCACTAGGAAGAGGCAAATAGTAAGTCCCCACAACTGTTGTAGAGATGTTCTGTCCAGTGGCTGACTGCAAACATATCTCTGCCTTTCCAACTCTTCTAAAGCTTCTAAGCCCCTGTAGATCATTACATAAATGAGATCCACATCCGGTATCTAATACCCAAGATTGTTTTGAAGCAATAGAATAAGTATTAATTTCAATCATATGAATACCTGAAGTAGAAGCATCAGCTTGCTTCTTCTCCTTGAGAGAATCTAGATAGACTTTGCAGTTACGCTTCCAATGACCATCCTTTCCATAATGGAAGCAAGTTCCTTTGGGATTCTCTTTCTTAGCAACCTTCTTCTTGGAGATCCCACCATTCTTTGGCTGCGCCTTGGTTATCTTCTTCTTCTTCTGCTTCTTGCCTTTAGCAGAAGTGACAACCATGACACTTTTTGGATCCTTCTTAAATGATCCATCAGCTGTCTTGAGCATATTGATTAACTGAGGAATGGATACTTGGATCTTGTTCATGTTAAAGTTAAGCACGAAAGGTGCATAACTTGGAGCCAACGAGTACAAGATTAAATCTATTTATAGATCATTATCCATAACATAGCCAAGTCTACTCAAATGCTCAATATACCCATACATCTTTAATGCATGAGTAGCAGCTGAAGTGCCTTCCTCCACTTTGCAACTAAATAGAGCTCAAGCAATCTCATATTGCTCAGTTCTAGCCTGAGAAGAATAAAGCTCCTCTAGATGCAAAACGATGGTTCTAGCATCTATCATTTCATATTGCTTTTGAAGCTCCGAGGACATAGCACCCAGCATCAGACATGCTGCTGTTTCACTATCCTCCATGTATTTTCGATAAATGCCTTTGATCTCATCAGTGGCATCATCTGATGGAAGTGGTGGTCGATCTTTATCCAAGACATAGTGGATCTTTTCAGCTCTGAGAACAATTCTCACTTGCCTGATCCAGTCAGAATAGTTGTTGCCAACCAGCTTGTTATCCAAGATTAATCGTATATTAATGTTTGATGTGCTCATGATGATGACCTAGATGTGAAAAAGAAAAGATATGAGAGTATGTTCATATATGTATGCATTAATAAGGTCTTTAACTAATCCATTTACTCCCACTATTTTATTGCGAATTAATAGCCCTCACTATATAATCCGAGAAAACCCGATGGTTTTCTTAGTGGGCCAATATCCAATCCTTGATATGTAATTTGACCTTGACTGTGGTCAACAAGCCAAATTTCATACCCTTGAAAGGTAGGTATCTCTATACCAATTGTGTCTCTACACAACTATTGGATCATTAGGTTATCAACTCTTGATGCATGCATATCATATATGCATTCCCTAATCTTGCCTCTAGAACTATTAGCCTTGACTGTGGTCAACAAACTAATGGGCTAGCTAAGATGACCCATTTAATTAGATTTAAACATATTCGATATAATGTGAGCTTGACTGTGGTCAACAACCCACACTATAAAGAACTCTGGTTCTCCTCAAATTAATGGAAGGCTTATATACCTTAGTATTTGTTTGAGGGTTTTAGTTAATTAAGTCTCATCATACATGGTTGGCATACATTGGTATGCATCCTATATCTATCACATAAATATAAGCATACAAATATGGTATAGTTATGGACTTCACTATATTGATTTCCCCGAGCCAAGAGGGAAATCAAAAGGTCACACCTAGGTAGTATGCATGATTCAAACAAGAAAATAATTACATTATCTTCAAGCTTGTTGGATCTCCATCCGGCCCATCTTGCTCCTTGATATTGGTCTCCATCTCTATTTCTAATTCTAATCTAAGTAATCTAATTACATATTGCAATTTGAAATGAAATACAAACCAAAAACAAGTGGCCGGGACATGAAAATCCTCATTGGGCCAAAACATGCATTATGCTCAATCACATTGGGCTTTGTCCATAACTAACCATCATGCCAATCATTCACCCTTATATGCCTATCTAATGCATAAATAAATGGATTACTAACTTTGTTTCAACCTTTAAAACTATATTTTGAGTTATTTAATGATGTGATCAAATTAGGAAACTTTTTCCATTTTGGAAACTTTCATTTTAGGAAACCTTTTTGCATGCATGTGTTCTTGTCTTAATAATCAATCCAATTGATTATTAATTAATTATAAATTGATTATTTAATTAATTAATCATATTAAATAATTAAAAGAATCAATTTTGAGCTTAAAACAATTGTAGGCCGAAACCCACAGAAGAAAAACCCTAGCTGTGTTCACACACAAACTAGTTTTGTGTCTTTTGGACCATTTGGGCCTTTTGGAATGAGCCAAGCCCACTCCAGCCCTTAAAACCCATTAATAAACTTAATTAATGTTTATAATGTTTAATTTAAATCAGCTCCTTGGGCCCACCAAGTCATTCACTAATTTAAACCAAGTCCGTAAACATAATTAAGCCCATTAAGTGGTTTTAATAAATTAAAATTAATCAAATTAATTTAAGGCCCATTTTAATTAATCCAATTAATTAAAAACACTTTAATATATCATATATATCAGATTTAGAAGATCAAAAGTCGTTCTAACCAAGAACACATCAAGAACACACGAAGAACACCAATTTATCGAACTTTTCGACTAAACTAGTTTTCATGCAAAACTTATTCGATTTTAATTCCGTTCGATCCTACAGCTTAATATCACATATTAAACACATAAAATATCATCTAAATGATGTTTTAATGGATCCATAAGAAATTAAATTAGAACAGCCCCTTAAATCACCTAGGATTTCACGCCAAACCCTAATGGGTTTCACGCCAAACCCTAATCTCAATCATTCAAAATTTAGTTTTTGTTTCCACCAAATTTATTTGTTCACAAATACAACCAGAAATCAATATTTCTCATTCATGAACAATTAAATCTAATATTTTAAAGTTCATGAAATAAATAACTCAAAACAAAACAAAACTTCTTCCGCAGAAAAATATAGAATTGTATATCCATGGTAAAACCTGGCTATGATACCATGTTGGAATTTAACGGTTACATACATCACATACATGAGCGGAATTTTAAAATTTTTTAACCATTAGATCTGATCTTGCCATGAATACACAATATAATTATATGAGAATAAGAAAAATCACCTTTGATTTTTGTTGAACAGTTGATTTTACTTCGTACCGGGTTATCTCAAACCACAGTGTCCAAAATCGAACACCTCCAATGAGCAATCCACACTAGAGAGGGGTAAATTGAACCAACAAATTGGTGTTTAACTAGGGCTGGCCGAAATTTCCAAGAGCTAACTTAAGAGTTGGCACAAAAGGGAGAGAGAGATTAAGAGAAAAGGCTTTCTTTTTGTTTTAATCACTTAACCCTAATTCTCATTAGTTGGCCTTTTATAGTTAGGTTAAAATTCAAACTCTTTAATGAGATTGGGCTCTTTAAAATTTCTGGATAATTATTAATTGGGCCTCTGGAATTAATTATAATCATTTGGGCTTAATTAAATCCAATTTAAACCTTTTCATAAAAGTCTATGCACAAAATCCACAAACTAGGACCTTTGTCCATCTAATTGAATTTAAATACCCAAATGGATTCCAAATCCAACCAAATTAAATATGTAAGTTCCATAACACATATGTAACATATATAAATTAATTTGGTCCAAGAAAAATCCCTCTAAGCCCTTCTGTATGGAGTTGGCGTGTGGCCCTCTTTTCGAGGGCTTCCTCCAACTTCTTCATTCCTTTGGCCCTTTATAATTTCTCCAATGGACCTATTAATTATTATATCAGTCCTATAACACTTATAGTAGTCTTATAACACTTATAAGATAATAATAATTAATCATAAAATACATTATTTCAATTAGGTCAAATTTTGCAGAACATTTCTCAAAAGTTCCGCGGACAATTTTATTTGATCATAATTAATTAAACTCTTTAATTAATTATTATCTTATTCACTTCTCTACCTTCATAATAATATCAAATATTATTATCCTTGTTATTTTACCATTTTACCCTTTTCTCTATATGTGTGTGACCTATTGGGTTCCTGTCCATGTTGGCAGTATAATATGTAATTGTGAGTTCTATTCAAAACTCACATGATTTAAACTCTTTTAAATCATCTTATCAATCCCTATTGATACTTTTGATATATCATTATACAAGTCATGATTGGCCTCTAGCTAGGCATCATGACTACCCAAATGTCAGGAAAGTCATGTGGTTTGACTGTACCCTTCCATAGAAACAGTTACCGTGCAATTACTCCTTTCACCACTCTTATCTCAATTAGATTCTGAGTATGGATTTCTGTCAACTGATATAAATATAATTATGTATGTTCTATTAATTTAACCATTGTTCCTAAAATGCCCTTCATGGATCTCCATCCATCTCGGCATATTACTCTAGCCAGAGATTCATTGAACAAGGCAATTATAGAATCATGTGAGATAACTTCCCTTGTTAAATCTGGGATGGTGAATCCTTTGTCAATCACTCAACTATCTTCAAGTAGGTCATGATATACCCAATCTCCTAACTATGTTCACTCCCAGTTGGAAATAATCAGTTATGGAGTCAAAGTATACCACTTGCTACTTAAGATAACTTTGGTGATCTCAAGTCTAAAGATACTTGTACAACCGCTATGAAGAGATTCCTCACTAACATAGATTTAATATCCATGTGAGGATTCTCTATGCAGGTCTCCAATGAACTTGTTGTTCTAACAATCATCCACATGTTAGCTTTGATTATCTTTCATAATCATAGTTATGAGAACCACTGCTTGGATCATTCAAGAAGCATAACATGTGCTAGTCTGTCCGAATTAACAATGTCCTATCTTGTTAATTCTTTGACTAGGGATATTTAGATATTAAGACATTTGCATGCAATAGACATCTCACATCATGAACACCTTCATGATTGCCTTTGCACTGTGTTTATAATATCTAAGACTTCATTTATTAATTTAAGATTTACAAAGTCATGTATTCAAACATAGCATTAATAAATGAATGATGCCTTTTATTAAGAATATAAATTTCATACATATGAAAAACATCCCTATTACATGGGCTATAGAGCATACTCTCTAACAGGGTCTCATCCAAATTAAGAGGAAAAGGGTCAGCCCTTCACGGATGTCATTGACCATATTAAAAAGCCAGACACACAAAAAGGGTTGCACCAATAACATAAATGTCATTCCCATTAAAATAGTACATGTTGTTAAAGAGAAAGTTAAGAATTATTGGCTCTAATAACTCAGCCAGAACTCTAACACCAAAGGGATGGATCACTAAAGCACGGATAACCTTTTGAGGGTAGTTGGGGACATAGTTAGGCATACAAGGAAGGGTACCTGGTGAAAAGAGAAAGCTAATAATAGTCACAAACTCCTCATACAATGGGCATATCTCCATATTGTTGAAGTAGAAAACATGGAAATGAGAGTCCTAGTAATGCGTTGACACAGGAAGTAGGTCCTTATCAAGCTCTACCTTATGTAAGAAGCACAAGTTTGAATAGGGAGACAAAATAGGGTTTTCTAAAGTTGAGTAGTCCTCAAGTAATCATACAAGCCTTTTATGAAAATTAGGTCATGGTAATCAAAATGGAATAAAAGATAAGGAGATGTGAAGTAAAAAGGGATATAAATTGAAATAGATGAAGCGGATATGGGTGGAAAGGAAGAAGCAGTTGAAAATTCGGAAGGCCATTTATATGTTGGTCTGCATGGCCATATAAGATTAATTGCACGTACGTGCATAAGCCCCAATTACCACCTGGAAAAAGTGAATAGCAAAACACATTTTTATATGTCACCCAATTCATGCTGCATCATTCCACCCTCACATGCATAGTTTTAGTATAATTCTTTTGCAAATAATTTATCCATTTTCGAACTTCAAAGTTGACACACCATTCAAAGTGATAAATGTTTTTAGGAGTATATTTTTCATGTGTGTTTGGTTATTCTAGGAGTGTAAATAAATAAAAATAAAGGAAAATCACAGTGGTAAATTAAGTAAATAATTATAAATGATGGAAAATGCAACGAAATAGTTGTTATAGTGTAATATGTAAAGATGGGAGCATAAAATAAATTTGTTGGTGAGATATATGTGTAAAAAAGAGTACTTATACATAAGTTGAAAATGAAAAAATTTGTAGGTGACAGATGAATTATAAAGATTGTAAAATTATAATTTTTTGAGGTATTTTGAAGAAACTGAAGATGTTTTGCATGAGTTTGGGTCAAAATACATGCAAAAACATTGTTCAAGTATGTTTTTGCATGCATGGGAACCTTCTAAATTGTTGATTTTCATCCTTGCACACCCATGCATGGAATTTAAGTGGCCTTGCAAAGAATGCACGGCTATGTAAAGCCAATGTATGTCCGTGCAATGGCGCAGGCTATAAACCTGGGCAGTTTCTTTCTCTTTCTTTGTTTCTTTCCTTCTTTTTCTTTTTCTTTCTTCTTCTTTTTCTTCTTCTTCTTCTTCTTCTTTTTCTTCTTTTCTATGTTTTCTTTTTATTCTTCTTTTTTTTCCAACAATTTCAGTCTCTATTTTTTGCATTTTTCTTATTCGATTGGCGCTATTCATGATTTTTGTCTAGTGGATTGATGGGTTTTTGTGCCATGCACATTTTGACATATTATTTACATATTTTTGTTAGGTTTTTTTCCTCCAACCAAAAAAGGGTGTGTTTGACAATTTCTCTTCAATTTTATGCTTTAAATGGAATTGTAATGGCATGAAAATGATGGCAGGAGTTGTTGTACGTATGTGTGATTTAGTGTTGATGGCAGTTTTTTGTTTTAACTTGAAAAATAAATTGAATGGATATATTGATGTGTATGGGATGAATGAGTTAGTGCACTCTCTTATTCTTTTTAATTTTTAATTTTTATTGTCTATTATTCTTTTAATTATTTGTTTTATTTATGTAATGAAAATGTGAATATAAAAAAAATGTGCACCTTATGCAGAATTAGATGTTAGCCTCTAAAAAAAATATATTAACTTTTTAACATTTAAAAAAAAAGGGGTTAATTAATTAAAAAAAGGCAAGAAACATGTATATAAAAATAATTTTTTTAGGAATGAATAATAATAATAATAATAAATGATATACAATGATGTGTGAATAACTAAAAATATAAACATTAATAAAAAGAAGGGAATAAAATGCAATAAAAAAATGTATGTACCCATATAACCATGCGAAGAAAATGCAATAAACTAATAAGAGGGAAGAAAGGTGAGTTGGCTTTCTTTTTGAAAAGGGTGTACAACATGCCCATGCATGTGTTGCCATTGTGAATAAATTCATAATATTGTCATGCCAATGGCATAATGTACATAAGTGTGTACATATAATTAAATCTTTCATGTGTACTTGTCTAGATGTAAAAAAAAGAGAGAAATTGCACTAAATAATAATGATGACAATAAGAATAATAATGATGGTGTGCATCGTTATAATAACATGGAAATTCCTAGTAATGTGAAGTATTGTTCATATGCATTATTTTACAAGCCTTGGTATGATTGCTAGACACCCAATGGTAGGTTTGGATGAATTATTTGTTAGTTAGCTATTAAAGCATTTTTGGCAAGTGAATTTTGTGTAGGTTTAGGCATGAGTTTTTAAGCCGGAATGCTGATGAAATTTACACATGAAATATGCAAACATCTAAATAACACTATTACAATAATCATTATGATTGATTGAATA
The DNA here is from genome assembly GCA_037975025.1 of Excoecaria agallocha. Lineage (NCBI taxonomy): Eukaryota > Viridiplantae > Streptophyta > Magnoliopsida > Malpighiales > Euphorbiaceae > Excoecaria > Excoecaria agallocha. Next base: position 85,823,603 of record CM075807.1, read on the forward strand.
AGTCTATCTTTTACAGAATATAGGCCCCCACTTCCTTATATGGATGACATCAGAGTAGGCAACTTGATATCAGACCTTGGAAGAGTCTTTATACTGCCTAGTTGATTCATGTTTAAGGGGCTATTAAACTAGTTATGATTACTTAATGAGGCTAATGGGCTTTTTGTTAGAGAGTATGCCCTAGAACCCATGTAATAGGGATGTTTTTCATATGTATAAAATTTATATTCCTAATAAAAGGCATCATTCATTTATTAATGCTATGTTTAAATACATGAGTTTGTAAATCTTAAATTAATGAATGAAGTCCTAGATATTATAAACACAGTGCAAAGTTAATCATGAAGGTGTTCATGATGTGAGATGTCTATTGCATGAAAATGTGTTAATATCTAAATATCCCTAGTTATAGAATTAACAAGATAGGACATTGTTAATTCGGACAGACTAGAACACGTTATGCTTCTTGAATGGTTCAAGCAGTGGTTCTCATAACTGTGATTATGGAAGATAATCAAAGCTAACATGTGGATGCTTGTTAGAAGAAAAAGTTCATTGGAGACCTGCAAAAAGAATCCTCACATGGATATTAAATCTATGTCAGTGAGGAATCTCTTCATAGCAGTTGTGCAAGTATCCTTAGACTTGAGATCACCAAAGTTATCTTAAGTAGCAAGTGGTATACTTTGACTCCATAACTGATTACTTCCAGATTGGGAGATTGGGTATATCATGACCTACTTGAAGATAGTTGAGTGATTGATAAAGGATTCACCATCCCAGATTTAATAAGGGAAGTTATCTCGCATGATTCTATAATTACCTTGTTCAGAGAATCTCTGGCCAGAGTAAAATGCCAAGATGGATAGAGATCCATTGAGGGCATTTTGGGAACAATGGTTAAATTAATAGAACATACATAATTAGATTTATATGAGTTGATAGAAATCCATACTCAGAATCTAATTGAGATAAGAGTGGTGAAAGGAGTAATTGCGCGGTAACTATTTCTATGGAAGGGTATAGTCAAACCACATGACTTTCCTGACATTTGGGTAGTTATAATGCCTAGCTAGAGGCCAATCATGACTTGTATAATGATGTATCAAAAATATCAATGGGGATTGATAAAATGATTTGAAGGAGTTTAAATCATGTGAGTTTTGGATAGAACTCACAATTACATATTATACTGCCAACATGGACAGGAACCCAATAGGTCACACACATATAGAGAAAAGGATAAAATGGTAAAATGACAAGGATAATAATATTTGATATTATTGTGAGGGTAGAGAAGTGAATAAGATAATAATTAATTAAAGAGTTTAATTAATTATGATCAAGTAAAATTGTCCGCGGAACTTTTGAGAAATGTTTTGTAAATTGGACCTAATTAAAATAATGTATTTCATGATTAATTATTATTGTCTTATAAGTGTTATAGGACTACTATAAGTGTTATATGACTAATATATTAATTAATAAGTCCATTGGAGGAGTTATAAAGGGGCCAGAGGAATGGAGTTGGTGTGGAAGCCCTTATGTAGAGGGCCACATTCCAACTTCATACAGAAGGCCTTAGAGGTCTTTTTATTGCACCAAATTAATTTATATATGTTACATAAGTGTTATGGAACTCACATATTTAATTTTGTTGGATTTAGAATCTATTTGGGTATTTAAATCCAATTAGTTGCACAGAGGGCCTAGTTTGTGGGTTTTGTGCATAGTCTTTTATGAAAAGGTTTAAATTGGATTTAATTAAGCCCAAATGATTATAATTAATTTCTGAGGCCCAATTAATAATTCTCCAGCAATTTTAAAGAGCCCAATGTCATTAAGGAGTTGGAATTTTAACCTAACTATAAAAGGCCAACTAATGAGGAATTAGGGTTAAGTGATAAAAACAAAAAGGAAAGACCTTTTCTCTTATCTTGTAGCACCCTCTAAGCAAAACCCTATTTAACTGATAATTTGATTACTATTAATCATGCATATACAATATATTTATTTAACTATCATTTTTCCCTTAATCATGTCATACGGTTCATAGACTTATATATGTGCTACTAGTCTATTCCTGTATTGCATTTCTTACTTAGTATCATGCATACTATACTATACAAATATTACTTATGTATATCACATGCATGCATACTCTTCTTAGTTTTACTACTTATGAGTTACAGCATCTCTCATAAGTTATATACATCTTATAACATAACTGGCTATAAGGCAAAACATATGATAATACTATTACAAATACATCCTACATCAAGATTAAGAGTCGGTAGTTGGCCCTTTCTGATGTAGAGATCGTCCCTGAGCAAAAGTCTTGGTAACAGTACCTACACAGATGAATAACCCGTGCTAAGCTATAAAGCTTAGTGGGGAAATATCTATAGATGGATGACCACTCACAACGGTCATCAAAATATACATACAATGTGTATAATAAATAACATGTACAACATATCATGTTATTAACAACAAATACTTTAAAGCATAAAACATATTCTCATGTACCTAAATATTATACCCAAAATAAAATTATGACAAGTACTCTCATTTTCATAATTCATATAGACATCAATTTCCATGTAAACATATTCAAATGAAACATATTACCTGTGGGCAAGCCAACAATGTAATCCACAATATCAATCTTCAGTCAAATAACTTAAACTGTTTAATTTTTTATCAATACTATGAATAACGTTTAGCCTGCCTTAGCTTTATCCGTGGATAACGGGAACTATGGATACACATCTGTATGAAGAAGAAGGATATCCGAAGATATCAGATCTATAGACCCAAACGGGGCCAAACTCTACTATGGACCGGTCAAGCAGACCCAAACGGGGTTGCCTATCAACCCAAACAGGGTTGATCATGATCCAAACAGGATCATATATACTATGGACCCAATTAGGCCAAACTATTGCAGTTGCAATTTCCCTATAGGCGCCTATCTATCCACATCTAAAACTCTATCGTTGGCAGAACTATATTCGTGTTCAATTCACATATTAATACTGTATTCATAGTATACTATTTGTACATATATAGAGTCTTGTAAAACTATAAGTTCTCTGGTGCATAAACAAATATATGCACATTTCATATGTCAAGTTATTCATCTTGCTCATCCAAATCTGTATGACTATATCATTTGCATCATAACATATAAGCATGACTTATAATCATCATATCATATACTTGATCATGTTCTCATTAAGCATATCACATGTCCATAGTCATGCTAAAACATCTTCTATCTCATAGGGAAATTACATGCTCATATACTCATATACATAATCATAAAAGTACATACCTGTGGGTACATTCACATATAGTTGACTTATTCTTATGAGCATGTTGCCAATATATAAATATACCTTTATCATCATTCAAATCATGTACTATACAAAATATCAACATGTTTCCATATGGGCATATACACATGCCAAGGTTATACTATTATAGTCTCTATTTCATAGCATAAGTACATGTCAAAATGTGCACTTTCATGCCATAAGATTTACATGTGTATATATATCAATTTGGCATATGACCATCATGCACAAGCCTAATTACATGTATAGGTTAGATATTTCATCACTAGTCTTTATTCATATACACAATTGAATGCATATGTATTCATATATATCCTTCATTAATAGCCATATTACATGCTCTATCCAATTAAATTTACTATCACATAAACAAATATCTGTCTCAATTTATTAAAAATCATATTATCAAGTGTAGCAACAATCTGCACATAATAGTAAATTATGTTTATGTGAGCAGTTTAGGAACTAGTCAAAATTCAACCCTAGATTCCATATACTTAGAGATAGATTTAAGGTTAGGTTTCTTCCTATGAAATATAGGTATGAAAGTCTATTTTTCAATGCAAAAACAATCATTCAATTTGCTATTCTGTAGCTTAATTTATGAACAAAACAATCCTAGATGGTTCATTCAATCGTGAAGGGGCGTTCGACTCGTGAAGAGCTTCACGAGTGAAGCAAAAAGGGCAAACCTCACGACTCGTGAAGGAGTTCCCGAGTGGAGAAGAAAGGCATATATCATGACTCGGACTAAAATTCACGAGTGACCCAGGATAAGGAAATGCACGACTCGTGAAGTTCTTCATGAGTCGGACAACAGTTCACGACTCGTGAAGAGCTTCATGACTCGGCAAAACACATGTTGTTCTTCAACCTTTCATCGATAAAATCCAGCCAATGCAAACTTAATTTCTGTCAATCTTAACAAATTTAACAATTGATCCAACATGCAATATGATCAGCCTAATTCCCATACCTTGGCTAACAAATCCTATATCTTCAATCTCTAGCAATATTCCTTTCCTTTGCTCCTTCTTCCCTCATCTTCTCCTTCACAAATATCATCATCATCATCATCATTAGTTTCCAGCACATTTACATTTTCCTCAGTCAACATGAAAAGAAGAAGAAGATGAGATGATGAAGGGTTACATTAGAGTTTAATTACCTTAATTTACTGCACTATACTATTGATTAACCCACAACATTATTCATCAAATTGCTTAAGGTAATTCAATGAAAATCAAAAGGATGAAAAAGATGATTTTTTTGTTTTTCTCTCACAATTGTGGATCTCAAGTCTCACACAACCACCTCCACATTCCACTAACTTCTTTCCATTTATATAAGTGGCAAAATTTCCCTTTTACTCCCTCAACATCTTGCATGCCACAAACCTTTATGCATGATAGACTTTAACCCCTCCACTAACTCTTTTTCAACATTAACCTATCCATTTTAATCATTCTTTCAAATTAACCTTGAATTAAATGCTTCTATTCACAATTGGCCACTAATATGCCATAATTACAAATTTACCCAAATTAATACCTTTTACTTCAATTACACCTCAATTAATATTAAACAATACTCTTTTATTTTATTTTCATGCAATTAACATAATAACATGATAATTTACCCCTTACTTAAACACAAAAATATGCAAAGTAAATTAGGGTCATGTTAGGGGGCCTTACATATCCCTCTCTCTCTCTTTTGCGCCACCTCCAAGCTAGCTTCTTGGAATTTTGGCCAGCCCTAGTTTGATATCAATTTGTTGGTTCAATTTATCCTTCTCTAGTGTGGATTACTCATGGAAGTGTTCGATTTTAGACACTGTGATTTGCGACAACCCGGTGTGAAGTAAAATCAACTGTTCAACAAAAATCAAAGGTTATTTTTCTTATTATAATATAGTTATATTGTGTATTCATGGCTAGATCAGATCTAATGGTTAAAAAATTTAAAATTTTGCTCATGTATGCAGATGCATGTAATCATTAAGCTCCAACATGGTATTAGAGCCAGGTTTTGCCATGGATATACAATTCTATATTTTTTTGCGAAATAAGTTTTGTTTTATTTTGAGTTATCTATTTCATGAACTTTAAAATATCATATTTAATTGTTCATGAATGAGAAATATTTATTTCTGGATGTGATTGTGATCAAATAAATTTGTTGGAAACAAAAATGAAACTTTTGAAGAATTGTGCTAGGGTTTTGCGTGATTCCCATGGAATTTTAACGGGCTGTTCTAATTTAATTTCTTATGGGTCCATTAAAACATCATTTAGATGATATTTTATGTGTTTAATATGTGATATTAGCCATAAGATCGAACGAAATTAAAATCGAACAACTTTTGCATGAAAACTAGTTTAGTCAAAAAGTTCGATAAATTGGTGTTCTCATATGTTCTTGATGTGTTCTTGGTTAGAACGATTTTTAATCTTCTAAATATGATATATATGATATATTAAAGTATTTTTAATTAATTGGATTAATTAAAATGGGCCTTAAATTAATTTGATTAATTTTAATTCATTAAAACCACTTAATGGGCTTAATTATGTTTACGGACTTGGTTTAAATTAGTGAATGACTTGGTGGGCCCAAGGAACTGATTTAGATTAAAAATTTAAACATTAATTAAGTTCATTAATGGGTTTTAAGGGCTGCAGTGGGCTTGTCTCATTCCAAAAGGCCCAAATTGTCCAAAAGACACAAAACTAGTTTGTATGTGAACACATTTAGGGTTTTCTTTTGTGGGTTTCGGCCTACACTTGTTTTTAAGCCTAAATTGATTATTTTAATTATTTAATATGATTAATTAATTAAATAATCAATTTATAATTAATTAATAATCAATTGGATTGATTATTAAGGCAAGAACACATGATGCAAAAAGGTTTTCCTAAAATGAAAGTTTCGAAAATGAAAAAGTTTCCTAATTTGATCATATCATCAAAATAACTCAAAAATATGTTTCAAAGGTTGAAAAAAAGTTAGTAATCCATTTCTTTATGTATTAGTAAGGCATATAAGGGTGTATGATTGGCATGATGGATAGTTATGGATAAAGCCCAATGTGATTGAGCATTATGCATGTTTTGGCCCAATGAGGACTTTCATGTCCCAGCCACTTGTTTTTCATTTGTATTTCATTTTCAAATTGTAATATGTAATTAGATTACTTAGATTAGAATTAGAAATAGAGATGGAGACCACTATCAAGGAGCAAGATGGGCCGGATGGAGATCCAACAAGCTTAAAGATAATGTAATTATTTTCTTGTTTGAATTATGCATACTACCTAGGTGTGACCTTTTGATTTCCCTCTTGGCTCGGGGAAATCAATGTATTGAAGTCCATAACTATACCATATTTGTATGCTTATATTTATGTGATAGATATAGGATGCATACAATTGTATGCCAACCATGTATGATGAGACTTAATTAACTAAAGCCCTCAAACAAATACTAAGTTATATAAGCCTTCCATTAATTTGAGGTAGAACCAGAGGTTCTTATATATTGTGGGTTATTGACCACAA
>CM075807.1:86430720-86750923 GCA_037975025.1 Excoecaria agallocha
TTTGGACCTGCCATTTTTCTCTTGTTCTGGTGTTATTTCGGTTCTTAGGCTGGAGTTATGAGTTTTTACTTGACCTTTTGAGTTAAGTTTGTCTTGTCTTAGTTGTTAGAAGAGGTGTTTCCTGCACTTCGTTTCGGATCTGGAAGTTATTTGTTGGCTGTTACTTTAATTTTTACTTCTAATGACATCAGCATCTTATAAAAAAAGGGTACTATGATTGACTCGAGACTTTAAGAATTGGGAGTTGTTAGTGTAAGCCCTAGCCCCAATGCATTGTAATAAAACACTTTGAATTGATAAAATGAGGCATTTGTTTTATCTTTTGTATTCCTGTGCATATCAATTGACAAAACTATCCAAGAGTGTTGTTTCGGTTTAAGTTATCATGTGTGAGGCACATGGTTGTAAGACCTTGAAACAAATGAGACATCATTATAAATATCCCTAGTCAGTCATTGTTATGGGAATAACAATGAATTAAGACTAGTATGCTCTCTCTGATATTATAAGTTCTGTCTTACGGATCATTAGGACAAGAGTGTCAATCAGAGATCATAGATACATGTTAAAGAACAGGGTATCTGGATACGATCCGCTCATGAGAACACTACATGGTACAAGTCATAAGTGTTTCTCATATGCAAGTTTTGTATCGGAGTTCTTAGACCTGAAATCTCTATGAAACTTTTTATGAATTACTGTGTACTTTGACATACACCTAACGTGCTCGTAACAGAGTGACAAGTACGGGTATGATTAGGTATGCATTAATTCATGTTAGAGAGCATGAGAGAAGTGAAGGGATTACCCCTCTCAATAAGAGAGAAAATATCATCGGCCACTTGATCAGTGAACTGAGAAGTGTATGGCCATACAGAGATGAAATAATGAGTAATCATTATTTATCTGAGAGTTTGGTGTCACTGGAATATCAAGAAAGGAATTAATATATATAAGGATGACTAGTTCCATGCCTTATACTAATTCTGATATTTATGGGTAAGGGACTATGCAAAATTACATTAGGTCACTAAATGCCATATGCATTTTCATTTAATTTGGAATGCTATAATATCTTGCTAGAGAATATATATAGCCTTTGAATTAATTTATTAATTCATTGCCAACATTAAATGGACCTATAGGATCGCACACAAAGCATTGGGCTTAAAATATTTAAATTAAGTATTGGGCATTAATTTGGGCTTTTAATTAAAGTCAAATTAATGTGTGTAATGGATTATTAGATTGCTATTGGACCTTGGCCCATGAGAGAGAGAAATTCAGCCCACAAGGTTTAATTTCAATTAATTAAATGTCATGTATTAATTTAATTAATTGAGTATTAAAGCCTAAAGACATATTTATCTAATTAAATCATCTAAATGAAATTTGACGTGGCCGAAATTCCTAGAGAAATAACAAGGAATTTCGGCACATGTATAGTTTTATTTAAGTGGTTTATTAGATTTAAATGACATATCTTTTATCCTAAATTAAGTGATATTATTTGATTAAATGTCTTTTGTTTTTATCTAGGATAAATTAAAAGAGTTTTTATCAATAAATATTACTTATTTTAATTAAGTGATAAAGGCAAATATAATTATCTTTAGCTAATACTAATTATCTTAAGGTAGTATATTTGAGATTAATCACTTAAAAGGAAAAGAGATATATATTTTTGCGGGAAAAAAACGTGAAACCCTAGTGTATTTTTCTCTAGGTTTTGCGTGAACTCTCTCTCTCTCTCAAAGAATTTCTTTTAGCCAATTTTCACAAGGAGAAAGGATAGTTCCTCATTCTCTTGTGATCTTGGGTAGTAATAACAACCTAAGAGAAGTACAAAATCAAATTTTGTAGCTTCAAACCATTGCCTTTACACAATACCGAAAAAAGAGAGCTAGCAATCTCGATTTTAAGCCGTCGATGCAATTGTGTGTGTGAGAATAGAGGGAGTGGCGTAAAAGGCTATTCCTTGGCATTGGTGATCGAGACCTAAGGCGGATAAAGTCACCTTAGTTGCTGGGCATCATCAAATTCAATTTTCAAAAGGCATCATAAGTTGTAAGTTCTACAACCCTAAAATTACATGTTTCGTTTCTTGCTTTGGAATTGTATGGTATGTATGATAAAAATTTTTATTTTTCCGCTGTGCTATCATCACATTCATACCATGTCATATTCCATCAGTGGTATCAGAGCCTAAACATGCTTATTTTAGTGCTTTAGATGCATGAAAAAATTAATTAAAAATCGTCATTATGAAAACATGCAAATCTGAAATTTTCTGTTTTGAGTTTTTTGCATTGTTTTGGTGAAAAAACGATTTTAATTGATTAGATAGGTATTATAATTAATATGACATGTTAATATACTGTCCTAAGATGTTATTAGGGCTGGTAATGGTCGGATTTAATTATTTATACCTGATGGTATATGTTAATTATGAAACTAGGTGCTAGTTGGCATGTAAATTGCTAGTTTAACAACTAGTTTTCAAAATTAAATGTAAAATTGATTTTGGTATGTTTGTAAGTGATTTTTAAAGATTAAATATCAGGTCTAGACATATTTTAAATTTGGTTTTAATTCTGGTCCATGAAAATTTAATTGATTAATTTTAAAATCACTTAAAACTATGACTAGTATGTGTTTGTTACATGTTTAATCAAGATTGTTTGTTTTGTTTTGATTAAAATGGTAAAAACACATTTAGATCAGATTGGTATAGAACATTAAATCAATATTTATGGACTTATTTAGATTATTAAATGACTCATAAAATTGATTTAAATGTTTGTGCATTTTATGGCATTACATAAGCATTAAACAACTAGTTTTGTTGTTTGTTTGTTTTTGCATGAATGCCGTGTACTATATATGTGTTCTTCATGATTTTATTTTTTTAATTCATGTTAGCACATATTATATGTATTTTTAATGTTTATGGGCTGTATGACATAAAATTAAAAATGGCAAAATTGGAAATTATACTAGAGTTGATTTATAGCACAAATCTAACTAGTTAGTATTTTGGGCTTTTAAGAGAACTTATTCAATAAGAGGATTTAGTCCATTGGGCTTTGGACCAGGCCCGTCATGGGGTCTTCTCTTAAAGGTTCAAGTACACAATTTCCATTAATGGGCTTGGCTAAATAAATTAAAATTGGACTTTTTTTATCCATGAATGCTATGTATATTTATTTGCTAATTTGGTGTGATGAATGGATATGCAAGGTGCATTCATGGGCCCTGGGTTTTGTAATTAAATATGGCCTGCGAGCCATTATATTTTGTTGTAAAAGTTTTTCATTTATTTCTTAGAATAGAATATACTTGAAGACTTTGTAAATCAAGACGAAGCCCACCGGAGTGGAGAAGCCCAACTCGAAGATTCTTATGTAATAGTATAGAATCTTAGTTGTATGTTTTTGGGCCCATGTTTGTCACGCTTTACTTTATGCAATTATTTATATATGCATGCTATGTATGGATGACAAAGCGTATGCCATGTAAGCCATAATAAAATTAATCCCTAAAATAGTAAGTCACAAAGTTGCCTTCCTAATTCGAAACATGTCAAGGCATCGATCATCGGTCACGTAGACTAGGAGTCCTAGATGCGCCCGATTGTCTTTTTGAGACATGGGTTGTGAATGTAGGTTGGACTAATCATGGAAAGGGATGCCCGGACCTAGGCAACTAATAAATGGGTTGTGCTATAACATCTTAAGATGTTAGCCCATTTGATCCAAGAGTCATGTACGAGACATGATTGGAGTTTTCCTACCTAAGTAACTTAACTTGTTAGGTGTACAAGCTCAGCTTGACTAATAAGTTGTTGTGAAAAGTGGATCTTGGCCCACATTAAATCACTAACGTGAATTATTTAAAGGGATATTAATTCGGTTTGTGGGATTATAATAAGACCTCATTTAATCTTGCTAAATTTATTGTAGATTGAAAATGGCTTCTTCAAACAACAATTTCTTATTGCGATCGATCCTTGAAAAGGACAAATTGAATGGCACCAATTTCATAGACTGGTCTCAAAACTTAAGAATAATTCTTAAGCAAGAGAAGAAGTCGTATGTTTTGGATGCACCCTTACCTGAGGAACCTGCTAGGAACGCTTCTGTGGTTCAAAAGGAAACTTTTGAGACCAAGAAAAGTGACTCTAATGATGTGACCTGTTTGATGCTAGCCACTATGGTGCCTGAATTGCAAAAGCAATTTATGGACCAAGAGGCCTATGCGATCATTGTGCACCTCAAGGAGATGTTCCAAGAGCAAGCTCGTCACGAGAGGTTCGTGACAACAAAGGTCTTAATTTCTTGCAAGATGGCTAAGGGTACTCCTGTTAGTACCCATGTACTCAAGATGAAAGGGTATCTTGATACTCTTGAGAAGCTTGAGGTACTAGTGCCAAAGGAATTGGCCACTGACTTGATCTTAGGATCATTGCCTGCTGCTTATGATCCATTTGTGATGAATTATAACATGCATGCTGATAAGTGTGAAATATATATGGTTTTTTATATGTTTTTAGTTAAGTTATTTAGTTGTTTTGGTTTGATTTAGGTTAATTTGTTAATATTTATGTTTTTGAGGTTAATTCTGTGTTTTGTTTGATTTTCAAGTTTAATTTGACATAAAAGGGCTTAAAGTATAAAAAGGGAAAAGTTTTGGGCTAAAAGTGCAAATATGCAGAAATTAGGCGAGAAAACCATTGTCCAGTCCAAAGCCTTGAGCCGTGACCACATGAGTTCATTAAAGGATTCATCACGTGGCCACGTGAAGAAGAAAGCATGAGGAACGTGGCCATGTGAGGAAAAGAGAAGAACAAAGTATGATTGAGCCGTGGCCATGTGAAGGAATAGTGAAAGATTTTGTGAAGACCATGTGACCACGTGGATTCCTAGTGAAGGACCACACGTGGCCACGTGTGGAAGAAGACTTACATGGGACGTGCCCACGTATGAACAAGAAGGCAAAGAAGGCATGGCCACGTGATCTGATTCTCCAATTGCGCGAAGGATTTTCGACTTCCTGTTTTGAGCAGAATTCACTTCCTATTTGGTTTCTGCAGTTTTGGAAGAAATCTACCACGTTTTTGCCTATAAATAGAAGGCTTAAACACCAAAGAAAGGAGCCAATCTTAGAATCAATGGAGATCATTAGGGAATTAGGATCCATCTTAGAATTAGGCTTAGTTTATTTTACATTGTTTTTCTGTTTTTCTTTTCAACTTTGTCTTTAGTTTTTAATCGTGTTTAGGAAGTAGTTTTTCTTCTTTTGCTAATAGATTCTTGAAATCTTATATTTTCATTGTTATGACTTAGTTTTGAGCTTAATTTCAATATCGGTTGATTATTTCTTGGTTTTTAGCATATTCTTATCTTTGATTGTGTTGAGATTGATTGTTGGTTTATTGAATAAATAACTAAGAATTGGTTTTGACATAGTTAATGATTTGCATGTTCTTGGGTTAACTCTTTAAAGTTTGTGCATGATTATTATCCGAAATATGAAATGATTATGTATGAATTTTATTGGTTAATACTAAGAGAGGAAAAACTACGAATGGGTGAAAGTTAAATCTCTTGAGAAAGGCTTTAATAGACATCTAGGAGGATTAATTCAGACTTTTATGCTAAGTGTTGAATTGTTCTGAATAAGGGAGTTTAATGCTTGGAATGATAATCTTGAATAAAGTTATCTGGTTTTATTTATCTGAATTCTTCATAATCACTGGTATTATTCTTTGAATTTAAGTCATTACAATGAAAGTTAAGGTGGATAGTTTCTTTAGCAAGAGAATTCCAGTTATTGCTTTGTTTTTAATTTATGTTTTAGCTTTTGTTTTGTTTAATTGTTTCTTTTATTTAATTTTTGCTTTTAAAACAAAAACATTTGGGAAACAATCTCGGATTAATTCATACATAGGTATTATTCTTAGCAATCCATGTTCCCTTGGGTACGATATTTGGGGTCTTAATCTATATTTCCCTATATTACTAGCCGATCTAGTACACTTGCTAGACACCGGTCAAGTTTTTGGCGCCGTTGCCGGGGAACAGCGGTGTTGTTTGTTTAATATATTTGATTGAGTTAGTCTGAGATTTTATTTTTATTTTGTTTTTAATTTGGTGATTGGTCTTTGCAGGAACAATTCTAAACATCTTTCAAGATGAGGTCCAAGATTATGAATTGTTTCTTTTGAAACAACGAATGAATGATCTACTAAGAGAAAGAGAGGAGATAGAACGATTGCGTGCACAATCACAAAATCCTTATTCATCACCATCCATGGCTGAAGATTCTTATTCTCTTTGGACTTTGAGAGCACAAATGGAAGAATTGAAAAGAGAGAATTGAGAACTGCTTTACTCAAAAGAGGCCTGTATTTCCGAGAATCAATGTCTTCATAACCAGCTTATATGTAAGGACGAGCAATTTAGGGTTGAAAAAAAAAGATGGAAGGCCACGCAAGAGGCTATTATCTCCGAAATCGAAAATGTTTGTGACTTGCTTATAAGAAAGGAAAGGGAATATTATGCTAAAAAGGAGAAGTTGGAGGCTACATTAAAGGCTCAAGAAGAAAAGTTTAGAATTCAAGAAGAGAAAATAAGGGCTCAAAAGGAAATAATTAAAAGTCAAGAACATTTATTAAGGGATAAAGAGCATGGAATTGAAAAGTTGGAATCTAAGCTAGAACTTTTGAGCACTCAAGGTGATGATGGTAAGGAAAAGGAACAAAATCATTCATTTATGGAGGATAAGGAACAAGAGAAACAATTCATATTTGAGGATAAGTCGTGTGTTTATTTAGAAGGTGTAGGATCTTTTGTAGAGAATTTTTCACCAAAGGAGCAAGAAGGAAAGGATTCTCAAGTGGAGATACCAAATTCAATCCACTTGAAGGATTTATTTAGGCTAGAAGAGCCGGTAGAGTTTGTGATAAATGAGCCAAAGGATGAGTCATATTTTATTGAAGATATGGAGTTTCCAGCTTTGATAAACTATGACAAGTTTCTTCTACCAATGGGAGAAAATGAGGAGCAAAGTTCGGAAAGACCTACATTTGGATCACAAGCTCGACCTCCCGAGAGTAACAAGAGTCGAGCTGGGACTCAATAAACCAGAACTTCTTCTCTAACTCTTATCTTTAAATATTCGTCAATTTATGTTATGCTTTATGTTTTGCATGTTATTTTTAATAATTTGTTTTACCGTTGTGATTTGTCTTAGTTTAAAGTTTTATGCATGTTTGTTATTAGTTCGTGTCTTTTAATTCATGAGTTTAAGATTAGGAGTTGGAAATAAGTTACTCCTAGTAATTTTGTGCTTAATTGTCATATTTAAGTAAGGGTTTCTAAGAGCTACAATAATTTTTGAAGTGAATTGCAAATTAGTTGAACTTAATATGGATTCATGAGTCTTGAGTTATTTTCATTGTTTAAATGAGAATTTGATCCTAGTTGCTTGATGCTTCATGAACTTAAGAGAGAATTATTCAGTTTGCTAAAGAAAAGAATGGACTTGATTTGTAATTCAACTAGTTTAAAGATTTGCATATTGTTTGAAGCTTAAAGAGAAAAGAAAAGGCATAATTAAGTGATTAAATGAGTATGAGGAATGTTTTATTCATATGATAATTGAAATTTAATTTTTGTGCGTGCAGAAAATAAAGCCCGCAGAAGGAAGACAAATGCGTGGCCACGCCTCTCTCAACACAAATCTACACGTGGTCACGTGTCTAGGCTTTTGTTCTTCACACGTGGTCACGTGTGGATCTCTTTGTTCTTCATGCGTGGCCACCTGTTTGAGTTTTTCCTGGCAAAAGCTTCATACGTGCCCACGTCCTCCATCTCCCATGCATTTTGCGTGCCCACGTGAATGAATGTCTGCCTGGCCATAGATTCTTGCGTTCCCACTTGTGAATCCACCTATAACCATGCGTGACCATGTCCAAATGACCACGGTTTTGTTTTCTTTCTTCCCTCACACTTGCCTTTTCTGTGCTCTTATCACTCTTCTCACTCATACATCACCCACCACACCTTCACACACTCACTGCCTCCATTACACACACACGTGACCATGCATACACCAACCTAAGCTTCACATGGCCACGCACACATTATGCACAAGGAAAAACACAGACATCCTCACTCATTCACCCTCACACACTCACTCACGCACACACCTTTCCACTAAGGCACACCCTTAGTTTTTCATTTGCATGATTGACTTGATGAGCTTAATTCAACTAAATTGGTGCATGTTTCATTAGTGTTGAATACAAGTTTGCTTAGAGATTGATTTTCAAAGGTATGCATTGTATTTACTCTTAGCTACTTATTATTTGACATTAAACTTCATTGATGGCTTCATATAGGTTGAGTTTTTATTTGAATTGGCTTTTTTTGTTTTATGCTTACCATGACCAATTGAAATATTTCTCTTCCTTTTATTTAAGCCTAACCATCACCAAATTTCACTTGAGATTATGCATTGTTCACCTTGTCACCTATGGATAGTATGTATTGAGCACTTAAGCAAGTTTGGCCTAGTTACATTTATTCGCTTAGTTATCATGTTTATTAAGTTTTGTTCATTGCACTGCATTTGGTTTAGAGGCATGTTTGCTTGTTAACTTAATTCCATTGACCTCTTGCCTTCTTTTTGACTTGATTATGGTTCTAAGTATGGTGAGCTTACAGTTTTGGTCACTAACTTGTTTCTCAAAAGTGATAAAGTGTGCTGACATTTTCATACTTTGCTGAGGACATCAAGATTTTAAAGAGGGGGATAGAGCTCAGCGGAGCTAGAAATTGAAGATCCAACTAAGGGAGTTTTTCTTACCTTACTCATTTTCTTACTCATGAATTATGTGAATTATTTTGTTTTAGTCATTTTTGTTTTTGTTTTTTAGTTTTTTTTTATTTTGCATGTTTAGTTTTAGTTTTTTGCATAATTAGTTTAGTTAATTCATTTATCATATATTGTACATTTAGCTTAGTTCGCCCTAGTTATTCTCAAAAATTGAACATTTTGAACTTAAATTTAGAATGTGTTATGTTTAAAACTCTTGTTTAGCATTAGAACAAACATGTTGTTTAATGAATTTCTAGCTAGTTTAATATTCAATTTGACTTATATTTGTTTACATTTTTGAGCACTTAAAGACCAGTTTTTACACTTAAAGAAAAACAATGCATTGAAATAGTTAAGTGATGAAATTTAGAACACTAGAACCTTCCTCATCACCCTTCAAAGCATACAAATAACTAAAAAAACAACTTGGAAAGTGATCTAGGCAATGTTTTTTTTTATTGAGCCATATTTTGACTTATTTTCCTACCCTATATGCATATTTATCCTTTGTTAGCCATTTTGAGCTTAATGAGGTATGCTTAATGCATGCCATATTTATTTTTCTTGTTACACTCATTTATTTTACCATATAGCCTAAAAAGCTTTTATCTTCCCTTCTAGAATTGGCCACTCTAGGATAGGATGGATTAATAGAAATTGGGTATATTGATGGGTGTGATAAGATGTTTTTGATTTTATTATCAAGGGCTGTTGTTGAAGTCAAAGAAATAGTGAATTGTTACCTTGTTATTACCCATGTTATAATTGTATTGCCAACTTCAAAGTTAGAAAAGAAAAGAGAAAAAGTGAAAAAAAAATAGAAAAAAAGAAAGAAAAAGAGAAAAAGAAGAAAAGAAATATTGAAATAAAGCTAGCATGTATGGCAAAATCTTAAGTGTGGGGTAGTTACAAGAAGAAATAGATATGACTTCTAAAAGGGTATAAATGGTGAAATTGAGAGAATTTTAAGATTGTACTTTGAATTGTGAAGCGTTGGGAAATTTTGGCTAAGTTCTTTATTGATTAAGTTAATGGGATGAAATTTGTCAATTATTAGTCTATTTTATCTTAGAGTGGCTATTATTGTTGTTGATCTTTTATCCATTCTTTGATAACCAATATCTTAGCCCCATTACAACCTTTAAAAGACCTAAGTGATTCTAAGTTTTGTTTTTGAGTTGTTTAGAGGAGATGACATTCGGGTTCCGGTGCTAAAGGAGAGGCCTATGGTGATTTTGGAGTTTCAAGTGCGAAACCATGTGTATACTTATGTGTACATTCATTCTAACCTTAACTATGAATTTGCATTGGTGTTTTGGATTTTGAAAATACTTAAAATGTTTTGGTCTTGCACACACACAAGGAAACTAACTCATGTTGTCTTGGTTGAATTTATTCTAGTTGAAAATTTTATTAAGTGCTCTTGTTAATTGTTAAACTTGATTTTAAAATGCATGATTCTTTATTGGAGTTTGATTATTTTGAGAAGTTGGATTGTTCTAATTTGCTTGAGGGCAAGCAAGGTTTAAGTGTGGGGTATTTGATAAGTGTGAAATATATATGGTTTTTGATATGTTTTTAGTTAAGTTATTTAGTTGTTTTGGTTTGATTTAGGTTAATTTGTTAATATTTATGTTTTTGAGGTTAATTTTGTGTTTTGTTTGATTTTCAGGTTTAATTTGACATAAAAGGGCTTAAAGTATAAAAAGGAAAAAGTTTTGGGATAAAAGTGCAAATATGCAGAAATTAGGCCAGAAAACCATTGTCCAGTCCAGAGCCTTGAGCCGTGACCATGTGAGTTCATTAAAGGATTCATCACGTGGCCACGTGAAGAAGAAAGCATGAGGAACGTGGCCATGTGAGTAAAAGAGAAGAACAAAGTATGATTGAGCCGTGGCCATGTGAAGGAATAGTGAAAGATTTTGTGAAGACCACGTGGATTCCCAGTGAAGGACCACACGTGGCCACGTGTGGAAGAAGACTTACATGGGACGTGCCCACATATGAAGAAGAAGGCAAAGAAGGCATGGCCACGTGATCTGATTCTCCAATTGCGTGAAGGATTTTCGACTTCCTGTTTTGAGCAGAATTCACTTCCTATTTGGTTTCTGCAGTTTTGGAAGAAATCTAACACGTTTTTGCCTATAAATAGAAGGCTTAAACACCAAAGAAAGGAGCCAATCTTAGAATCAATGGAGATCAATTAGGGAATTAGGATCCATCTTAGAATTAGGCTTAGTTTATTTTACATTGTTTTTCTGTTTTTCTTTTCAACTTTGTCTTTAGTTTTTAATCATGTTTAGGAAGTAGTTTTTCTTCTTTTGCTAATAGATTCTTGAAATCTTATATTTTCATTGTTATGACTTAGTTTTGAGCTTAATTTCAATATCGGTCTATTATTTCTTGGTTTTAAGCATATTCTTATCTTTGATTGTGTTGAGATTGATTGTTGGTTTATTGAATAAATAACTAAGAATTGGTTTTGACATAGTTAATGATTTGCATGTTCTTGGGTTAACTCTTTAAAGTTTGTGCATGATTATTATCCGAAATATGAAATGATTATGTATGAATTTTATTGGTTAATACTAAGAGAGGAAGAACTAAGAATGGGTGAAAGTTAAATCTCTTGAGAAAGGCTTTAATAGACATCTAGGAGGATTAATTCAGACTTTTATGCTAAGTGTTTAATTGTTCTGAATAAGGGAGTTTAATGCTTGGAATGATAATCTTGAATAAAGTTATCTGGTTTTATTTATCTGAATTCTTCATAATCACTGGTATTATTTGTTGAATTTAAGTCATTACAATGAAAGTTAAGGTGGATAGTTTCTTTAGCAAGAGAATTCCAGTTATTGCTTTGTTTTTAATTTATGTTTTAGCTTTTGTTTTGTTTAATTGTTTCTTTTATTTAATTTTTGCTTTTAAAACAAAAACATTTGGGAAACAATCTCGGATTAATTCATACATAGGTATTATTCTTAGCAATCCATGTTCCCTTGGGTATGATATTTAGGGTCTTAATCTATATTTCCCTATATTACTAGCCGATCTAGTACACTTGCTAGACACTGGTCACATGCAATGAACAAGTCAGTCACTGAGCTTCATAGGATGCTTAAAAATGCTGAAGAGAACATTCGAAAGACTAATCCCGTACTAATGGTTCAAAAAGGAATTAAGAAGGGACCTGCTAAGGGAAAGGGAAAACCCAAGTCAGTTGGGAGTGCACCTCAGTCCCAATCCCATCCCAAGGCGCCAAAACTCAAAGAGAGTGAGAGCACTTGCTTCCATTGCAACAAGATAGGGCATTGAAGGAAGAATTGCGCTCTCTTCAAGGAAGAACAAAAGAAGAATGGAGCCAAGGCGTCCAGTTCTGGTATTTTTGTTGTTGAAATTAACCTTTCTATTTCTACCATTTGGGTATTGGATACCGGTTGTGGTTCTCACATTTGTTCAAATGTGCAGGGCTAAGAAATAGGCGGTTACTTGGGAAGAATGAAGTGGACTTCCATGTGGGGAATGGAGCACGAGTTGCTGCCATGGAGATAGGTGACTATCACCTCACTTTACCTTCCGGACTTTGTATTGTTTTGAATAATTGTTATTATGTGCCTGCTATGAGCAGAAACATTATTTCAGTTTCATGTTTGGATAATGATGAATTTGATTTTGTTATTAAAAATGGCAATGCTCATATTCATCGCCAAGGCATTTCTTATGGCAATGCCATGTTGCAAAATGGCCTTTATATCCTTGATTTACAAAACAAAGAGTCAATATACAACATTAATACAAAGAGGGTTAAATCAAATGAATTGAACCCTACTTACTTTTGGCATTGTCGTTTAGGACATGTAAACAAAAAACGCATTTTAAGACTCCACAAAACTGGAGTGCTTGGGTCATTCGACTTAGAGTCTTATGACACATACGAGCCATGTTTGCATGGAAAAATGACAAAGAGTCCTTTTAATAAAAAAGGTGAGAGGACCAATGGCTTATTGGAACTAATACATACCGATGTATGTAGACCTTTAAGTACACATGCTAGAGGTGGTTTTAGCTACTTCGTGACATCCACAGATGACTTCAGTAGATATGGTTATGTCTATCTAATGAAGTACAAGTCTGAAACTTTTGAGAAATTCAAAGAGTTTAAGAACGAAGTAGAAAACCAACTTGGCAAAAGTATAAAAGCCATTCGATCAGATCGAGGTGGCGAATACTTAAGCCAAGAGTTTGACAGTCATCTAAAGGATTGTTGTATTATTTCACAGCTCACTCCTCCTGGAACACCTCAATGGAATGGTGTGTTCGAAAGGAGAAATCAAACTCTGTTGGACATGGTTCGATCTATGATGAGTCAAGCTAATCTTCCTATCTCTTTTTGGGGTTATGCATTAGAAACTACTGCGTTTCTATTGAACCGTACTCCAACTAAAGCAGTTGAGAAGACACCATACGAGGTATGGACTGGGAAAGAACCCAATATGTCTTTTCTCAGGATTTGGGGCTGTGAAGCACATGTTAAGAAATTAACATCTGATAAACTAGAGTCCAAATCCAGTGTCTGCTTGTTTGTGGGATATCCTAAAGAAACAAAGGGATACTACTTTTACTCACAAGCCGAGAACAAAGTATTTGTTGCTTGCAAGGCTGTTTTCTAGGAAAAGGAGTTCCTTCTCAAGAAAGACAGTGGGAGTAAAGTAGAACTTGGAGAAATTCAAGCACCACAAACTCCTATAGAGGATGGTTTGGAAATGGGATCAAGTTCACAACCAGTTGTGAAACAAGAACCCATTACACAAGAACCTAGAAGGTCGGGTAGGGTACGTCAGGAGATTAAGAGATATGGATTTCTAATCACTGACAGTGACACTATTGAGTTAGTAGATCGTGAGGATCCTACTACCTACCGAGAAGCTATTGAGAGCCCAGACTCAGAAAATTGGCTTGAAGCCATGAAATCCGAGATGCAATCAATGTACGATAACCAGGTTTGGACCTTGGTTGATCCACCGGAAGGTGCTAAGGTAATTGAATGCAAGTGGCTATTCAAACTCAAAGTTGATAAGACCTACAAAGGTAGACTAGTAGCAAAAGGTTTTTGACAAACTTATGGTGTAGACTATGACGAGACCTTTTCGCCTGTAGTCATGCTCAAATCCATTAGGATCTTGCTTGCCATAGCTACATATCATGATTATGAGATATGGCAAATGGATGTCAAAACTGCTTTCCTTAACGGAAATTTACTTGAGGATGTGTATATGACACAGCCTGAAGGTTTTGTCAATCCCAAGCATCCTAAGAAGGTTTGCAAGCTTCAAAAATCCATTTATGGATTAAAGCAAGCATCCCTAAGTTGGAATCTTCATTTTGATGAGGCAGTCAAAGAATTTGACTTCATCAAGTACGAAGATGAGCCGTGTGTGTACAAGAAGGTTAGTGGGAGCATAGTAGTATTTCTGGTCCTATATGTGGACAACATCCTTCTCATTGGGAATGACATTCCAACATTGCAAAAGGTTAAGCAATGGTTGGGAAAATGTTTCTCAATGAAAGACTTAGGTGAAGCTGAGACAATACTTGGTATTCGAATCTATAGAGATAGATCGAATCGGCTCTTGGGACTAAGTCAAGAAAAGTACATAGACAAAGTACTAAAGCGTTTTAGTATGGGAGACTCAAAGAAAGGGTACATACCTTTGGCTTTGGGAGTTCCTTTAACTAAAGAACAGTGCCCTAAAACCAAAGAGGAAAGGGACAACATGAGTAGAATCTCATATGCATCTGCTATTGGATCTATCATGTACACTATGTTATGTACTAGATTGGATGTTGCTCATGCACTGAGTATAACCAGTAGGTTTCAGCAAGACCCTGGTGAGAAGCACTGGTCTGCTGTAAAAGGGATTCTGAAGTACCTGCGAAGGGCTAAGGATCACTTCTTAGTATATGGTGGTCAAGAAGAGCTCGTCATACAAGGTTATGCCGATGCTGCTTTTCAGACCAGCACTCAGGATTCTAGATCGCAATCTGGGTTTGTTTTTGTTTTGAACGGTGGTGCTGTCAGCTGGAGAATCTCAAAGCAAGAAACCGTTGCCGACTCAACTACTGAATCTGAGTATATTGCAGCAAGTGAGGCTGCAAAAGAGGCTGTTTGGATTAAAAATTTCATTACTGGATTAGGAGTGGTCCCAAGCATCCTAGATCTATTAGAAATTTTCTATCACAACAACGGGGCCATAGCACAGGCCAAGGAGACCCGGTCACACCAGAAATCCAAACACATACTCAGGAGGTACCACCTGATCAGAGAAATCATTGATCGTGGGGACGTCAAGGTTAGCAAGATAGCAAGTGAAGACGATGTAGCAGATCCTTTGACGAAACAATTGCGTCCAAATCTGCACGAAGCTCATTTGAGAGCGTTCGGTCTTAGGGCTATGCCCAATTGGGACTAGTGCTAGTGGGAGATTGTTAGTGTAAGCCCTAGCCCCAAAGCATTGTAATAAAGCACTTTGAATTGATAAAATGAGGCATTTGTTTTATCTTTTGTATTCCTGTGCATATCAATTGATAAAACTATCCAAGAGTGTTGTTTCGGTTTAAGTTATCATGTGTGAGGCACATGGTTGTAAGACCTTGAAACAAATGAGACATCATTATAAATATCCCTAGTCAGTCATTGTTATGGGAATAATAATGAATTAAGACTAGTATGCTCTCTCTGATATTATGAGTTCTGTCTTACGGATCATTAAGACAAGAGTGTTAATCAGAGATCATAGATACATGTTAAAGAACATGGTATCTAGATACGATCCACTCATGAGAACACTACATGGTACAAGTCATAAATATTTCTCATATGCAAGTTTTGTATCGGAGTTCTTAGACCTGAAATCTCTATGAAACTCTTTATGAATTACTGTGTACTTTGACATACACCTAACGTGCTCGTAACAGAGTGACATGTACGGGTATGATTGGGTATGCATTAATTCATGTTAGAGAGCATGAGAGAAGTGAAGGGATTACCCCTCTCAATAAGAGAGAAAATATCATCGGCCACTTGATCAGTGAACTGAGAAGTGTATGGCCATACCGAGATGAAATAATGAGTAATCATTATTTATCTGAGAGTTTAGTGTCACTGGAATATCAAGAAAGGAATTAATATATATAAGGATAACTAGTTCCATGCCTTATTTTAATTCTGATATTTATGGGTAAGGGACTATGCAAAATTACATTAGGTCACTAAATGCCATATGCATTTTCATTTAATTTGGAATGCTATAATATCTTGCTAGAGAATATATATAGCCTTTGAATTAATTTATTAATTCATTGCCAACATTAAATGGACCTATAGGATCGCACACAAAGCAGTGGGCTTAAAATATTTAAATTAAGTATTGGGCATTAATTTGGGCTTTTAATTAAAGTCAAATTAATGTGTGTAATGGGTTATTAGATTGCTATTGGACCTTGGCCCATGAGAGAGAGAAATTCAGCCCATAAGGTTTAATTTCAATTAATTAAATGTCATGTATTAATTTAATTAATTGAGTATTAAAGCCTAAAGACATATTTATCTAATTAAATCATCTAAATGAAATTTGATGTGGCCGAAATTCCTAAAGAAATAACAAGGAATTTCGGCACATGTATAGTTTTATTTAAGTGGTTTATTAGATTTAAATGACATATCTTTTATCCTAAATTAAGTGATATTATTTGATTAAATGTCTTTTGTTTTTATCTTGGATAAATTAAAAGAGTTTTTATCAATAAATATTACTTATTTTAATTAAGTGATAAAGGCAAATATAATTATCTTTAGCTAATACTAATTATCTTAAGGTAGTATATTTGAGATTAATCACTTAAAAGGAAAAGAGATATATATTTTTGTGGGAAAAAAACGTGAAACCCTAGTGTATTTTTCTCTAGGTTTTGCGTGAACTCTCAATCTCTCTCTCTCAAAGAATTTCTTTTAGCCAATTTTCACAAGGAGAAAGGATAGTTCCTCATTCTCTTGTGATCTTGGGTAGTAATAGCAACCTAAGAGAAGTACAAAATCAAATTTTGTAGCTTCAAACCATTGCCTTTACACAATACCGAAAAAAAAGAGCTAGCAATCTCGATTTTAAGCCGTCGGTGCAATTGTGTGTGTGAGAATAGAGGGAGTGGCGTAAAAGGCTATTCCTTGGCATTGGTGATCGAGACCTAAGGCGAATAAAGTCACCTTAGTTGCTGGGCATCATCAAATTCAATTTTCAAAAGGCATCATAAGTTGTAAGTTCTACAACCCTAAAATTGCATGTTTCGTTTTTTGCTTTGGAATTGTATGGTATGTATGATAAAAATTTTTGTTTTTCTGTTGTGCTATCATCACATTCATACCATGTCATATTCCATTAAGGGTAACCGTGTAAGAATTAACTAAAGAATGTTATTAATCCTAAATTCGTATATACAGGTAGGGGTGTGCAGAACCGAACCAAAACCGAAAATCGAATCGAACCGAAATGAATTTGGTCTATTTGATTCGGTTATTTCGGTTTTCGGTTCTGAACCGAAATTGAAATTAGGTTTATTCGGTTCGGTTCTTGAAATTGAAAAACGGAAAGAACCGAACCGACCGAAGTTTTATACATATATATTTTTTTAGTTTTAATGTTTCAGAGGTAATAAGTTGGATTGATGGTGATTGATGGTGCAAAAATAAAGAAAATCCTCAAGGTTTCGTGTTCAATTCTCACAAATGGCATATATGGTGTTTTCTTTTATTTTTTTTACTTCAATTTTTTTTTTCAATGTGCTTGTTGTTTGGGTTCCTATTTATGTTTTTTTTTCAATGTGCTTTCTGTGGGGGGAATCTTTTTTATCGATGAAGCACCATTTTTTTATTTTTTATTTGGAAATCTTTTTTATTTCTTGCTTCCTTCCATTTCTTTCTTTTATTATAAAAAATCTAGCTAAAATTTGAATTTTAAAATTTTAAAAATAACTAAATAAATAAGTACCAATCAAATTAATTATTAAATTAAAAATAAAAAATATCTAAATATATTTAAAATACTAAAAATAAGGATAAAATGAAAAAAAAAAGTTATTTTTTTTGAAAATGAGATAAGCAAATTATGTATCGCTTAATATCTAAAAATTATCACGACAACATATCCTGCCAAATACACAAAGCACTACCTTTCTTTATTATTTTTATTATTATGGATCGCTTTAGTTATTATTAAGAAAAAAGAAAGAAAATTGAGGCATGGATATGAAATTATGAATGGATGAGGTGGACTTTTCTTTTCAGTATTTCTAATAAAAACCTTTATATATATATATATATATATATATATATATATATATATATATATATATATATATATATATATATATATATATATATATATATATATATATATATATATATATATATATATATATATATATATATATATTTGTTGTATACGTAATACATGTAATTTGCTTATCTCATTTTCAAAAAAGTAACTTTTTTTTTTCATTTTATCCTTATTTTTAGTATTTTAAATATATTTAGATATTTTTTATTTTTTAATTTAATAATTAATTTGATTGGTATTGATTTATTTAGTTATTTTTAAAATTTTAAAATTCAAATTTCAGCTAGATTTTTTATAATAAAAGAAAGAAATAGAAGGAAGCAAGTAATAAAAAAGATTTCCAAATAATGACAGTGGCAGATAAATATCATATTAAAGTAATAAAAATAATTTACTCACTTAGAAATATTTTTTAGAGTGTTTATGAGATAATTCGATAATTTTTTTTAATTTATGTACCAAATGAGAAAAAAAAAACACTTAAACTGTAATAAAGAGAGTATAAAAAATGAATTATGATAAAAGTTACAATAATATTGAATTGAGTGGGTGTATTTATTATCCGGATAATAATTTAGTATAATTTTTTATTATAAAAAAATTGGTATAATTTTATCCATCAATATTTTTATGGATTTAATGGGATCAAAACAATCTAATAATCAATTTGGCAGTAAAAAACATTAGTTGGGGTGTATTGAAAAAATTTGTCAATTTGAATTAGATTCGTTCCTCTTCTTCTTCTTCTTCTTTTTTGTTATGGTTTTGATTCTAATAATTTTTGCTTTCGGAAAACAATCTAATTAACTTGTTTTGTTAGCAATGTGCTAATAATACTCCTAATTATATATTTAAAATCTGGTGGATAGAATTACATGTTTGTGGTTGAACACTTTCTATTGCTTTATATAATTCAAAAATTATACCAAACTATCAGATATATATGCACAAATATAAGTTTGTCTTCACAAATTATATCAAACTATCTGATATATATGCACAAATATATATTTTCAATCAAAATCACTTAATCTCTTTATTATTTTTTAATATTGTATCAAATTTCAAATATGTATAATTTTTTTATTGGGAATTTTTTAATGTATTTTTTAAAATATTATTTTAGTAGTATATTTTTTAATATAATTTTGATTAGTATTTATTATAGACATAATATAATAAATTTATGTATATTATTTTAATTTTAGTTATTTTAAATAAATTTATTTTGTTGAATATAAATTAATTTAATTTATAGATTCATATAGATTAAAAGCCCAATTAAAAAAAGCCCATGTTGACCTAGAACCAGTTGAACCGAACCGAACAGACCGAAATTATTTCGGTTTGTTCGGTTCTCGGTTCTATATAGTTCGATTTCAGTTCGATTCCTATAATTTCTGAAATTTGGTTTTTGGTTCAATCGGTTCGGTCCAAAACCGAACCGAACCGACCAAATGCTCACCCCTATATACAGGTTAGAAGGAAATTTCTCTTATTAATCTATTTATAAATGCTTGTGTGGCTTTTCTTTGATTGATTCATAAAATAAATAATTAGACATAATTGTAAGTTGAATTTATTTGGTGAAAATGGTTTAAAAAAAAAAAGAAAAGAAATAAAATGATCTTGTTATGTAATTTTTGAATGAGTTAAATTAATAGAATTGCTTTGATGAAGAATGTCATTTGAGTTCATGACTCAGTTTAAGTGAGTCATGTGTTTGTGCTTAAGTGTTTGCTTAATATATTATTCTTGGTACTAAGGGATAAAAGAAGTGAAGTAAGTTATAATACCCTTAACATCTTTGATTTTATGTTACTTGTGGGTTATAATTAAGCTACCTGAACATGAATAATGGAAATGGGAAACGTTGATTATTTGCTACGGCAGAGTGTGATTTTCTCAAGTAAATGTTAGTATACCTATGTAAAAACATAAAAAGATAAATTAATAAAGGAAAGAATGGTATGGTAGAAAGATACAGTTCTTTTTTGGTAGGTGTAACTGCTCTGTACATAAATCTCTTGTTCTCTTTTCTTTCCTTAAAGAAATAAAAATCATCAAAATTGTAGCAAAAATCAAGCAGCAGTAGCTTCGTTTGAAAAAAAGATTATTAATTTATAATTTTTTTACTCATTTATTTTGAGTTAAGGAAATATGATCCAAAATCAGTCGAACCGAAATTATTTCGGTCAATTCGATTTTCGGTTCTATACATTTCGGTTTCGATTCAGTTTTTATATTTTCTTAATTTCGATTTTTGATTCTTTCTGTTTCGATTTAAAATCGAACCAAACTGACCATTTGCATACCCCCAAGTTTCGGTTATTAGCTAAGAGTTGTCGTTCCCAAAACTTAAAAAAGTACATGCACGTTATATGTGATAATCATAAATAAATGAAATATAATTTCATTTAAACTTTTTGAAATTTTCTACATATAAATAAATAAAATATATATTAGAAGTTTAGAGCTTTAAATTAAAATTATATTCTTTTTTTTTTACTTCTGGTGCTCCTAGTTATTATGTTAGTTCTTCATTAGAAAAATTAAACTTATAATAATGTATTGTTATGATAATTTCATTTTTTAGTATCATATATTATTAATAAAATTATATATAATAATATATTGATTTTTAATCTTGCTACATAATATAAAGATTTAGATTGTATTACCTACAGGTTTTACAAATCTCTATTTTGCTATTATAATTTTATATGAAGATATATTGAGCAATTAGTGACTTTTATTTACTTTTTGTTATTTAGAGCCTGACCAACCAACGTGCGCCACATGGTGGAGAGAGAAAGGAACCGGCTGATAATGCAGCCAGCTGTTACGTTTTCAATGGAGATACGACATGTGGCAGAGAGAGACAACCACTACAAATAATGCAGTCATGTGCTGCGTCTTCAGGTGAGTGGGGCCCATATGTCGGACACAACTATCAACGCTATAACGCAACATTTTGCTGCATTTTCCAAAAAATATCCTACACCTTCTAAATAAAATTTGGCACACCCCATTAATCCAATATATATTTTAAAAAAATATTATTTAAAAAAAATCCTCCATTGTTAGAGTACTTGAATTTTTTTTTCAAGTTATTTAGTATCTAAAATTTATTAATTCGATTAATATAAAATTATATTAAATGTTTTATATAGAGATAATAAATTTTATTTTTTTTAATATTAAAAAATAATTTATATTTAAAGTTTAAATTTAAAATTTCTAATTAAGATAATCATTTAATATCCTTCTTACATTAAAGCGACCAACATTCACAATAAAAATAATTTCTTTGTTTTCTCTTCCTTAAAAATTAAACAATAAAAAATAAATAAGTTTGAAAATTAAACAATTCCAACATGAATAAACTAACCTAACCTAACCCAACTAACCAGAAAACATGGAATACATGCATGCAAAACGATAAAATTTATAAAAGAATCATAAATTAATTAAAAGTATTGTGCTTATCAATGAAAAAAATTATTTTTTAATTATTGATAATACCTAATTTATTATACTGAGGCTTGATCCAATAATCATAGGCCTAACTTGGCTCAGATCCAATTATTGTCTATCAACATATGAGCCATTTGCGCTAATATGTGTCGGAATGGTTTGATTGGACTTGATGTTCGATTTATCCACACCACTCTGTCTATTATATCACACAACCAATATCTTGCAAGCCGTCGTATCAGATATTGAACTTGCCAACTACAAATACTTAAAATTCGATACTCAAGTACTCCAGTCTCATAAGTTCTAGCTACCTGAGGACTATATATACAGAGAAAGACTTCAAAAATAAGGTATCAAGCATATTGCAACTCTCTCGCTACACTTTATCCACACCACTTTATCTCTCACATCACACAACCAATATCTTGCAAGTCGTCATATCAGACGTTGAACTTGCCAACTACAAATACTCAATATTCAATACTCAAGTACTATAGTCTCATAAGCTTTAGCTACCTGAGGACTGCATATACAGAGAAAGACTTCAGAAATAAGGTATTGAGCATATTGCAACTCTCTCACTACGTTTTCTTTCTTTACATTCTCTAACTTAAACATTAGAGTGCTAATCCCCTGCACACCAGGGGTTAGTCTTTATCTAGTTTGTATACTTACATTGACCAGCAAATTGGCATAGCTAACTCTTAGTTTATCTCCCTCTATTTATAAGTTCTAACAATAAAAGACTTACCATTTGATGCTTTCATTGAGAGACGAGATGGATATATCCAAGAAATAAAATGAAAAATTCAATAGACAAGAGAAAAATAGGAGAGAGAGATCTTGCATAGAGACCCTTTGCAACTCCATAGGAACTCATACCTATTTTTGATGATAAAGAGCTCTTTAATGTTGTTAACCAGCTTGATGACTCCACTCTCATCGCCACTATGGATCTCAAAGCCCTTCTGAAAGGCTTTAGAGGAAAGTTGATGTAACGACCTAAATTTTATATTGGTAAATATTTGTAAATACGATTAGGACGTAATTGGAATTAATGTGCAAGTGAAGGATAATTTTGTAAATTTACTAATTCAGGCATAAAAGTGTTAAAAAGTATGCCCTAGAGCCCATGTAATAGGGATGTATTTCATATGTATGAATGCATATTCTTAATAAAAGGCATCATTCATTTATTAATGCTATGTTTAAATACATGACTTTGTAAATCTTAAATTAATAAATGAAGTCCTAGATATTATAAACATAGTGCAAAGGCAATCATGAAAGTGTTCATGATATGAGATGTCTATTGCATGCAAATGTGTTAATATCTAAATATCACTCGTCATAGAATTAATAAGATAGGACATTGTTAATTCGGACAGACTAACACATGTTATGCTTCTTGAATGGTTCAAGCAGTGATTTTCATAACTGTAATTATGGAAGATAATCAAAGCTAACATGTGGATGCTTGTTAGAAGAACAAGTTCATTGGAGACCTGCAAAGAGAATTCTCACATGAATACTAAATCTATATTAGTGAGGAATCTCTTCATAGCGGTTGTGCAAGTATCCTTAGACTTGAGATCACCAAGGTTATCTTAAGTAGCAAGTGGTATACTTTGACTCCATAACTGATTACTTCCAACTAGGGGTGAACATAGTTAGGAGGTTTGGTATATCATGACCTACTTGAAGATAATTGAGTGATTGACAAATGATTCACTATCCAAAATTTATTAAGGGAAGTTATCTTGCATGATTCTATAATTGCCTTGTTCAGAGAATCTTTGGCCAGAGTAATATGCCAAGATGGATAAGGATCCATGAAGGGCATTTTGGGAACAATGGTTAAATTAATATAACATACATAATTAGATTTATATGAGTTAACAGAAATCCATACTCAGAATCTAATTGAGATAAGAGTGGTGAAAGGAGTAATTGCACGGTAACTGTTTCTATGGAATGGTATAGTCAAACCACTTGACTTTCCTGACATTTGGGTAGTCATTATAAGGATCCAATAATGATCCTAATCGGATTATTGTTAATTAATAAGGATTACCGTTAATTAAGGCAAAATTGGATTATTTTGCAATTGTTGAAGTTAAGTCCCAAGAGGCATAATTTGGTAATTTCAGCATGTAAGTATATGAGTTAAGTTAAATTAAATTGAAAAAAATGATACAATTGAAGTGAATTAGAAGGTCTTGGGGTTAATTTAGAAGAAATTGGAATGATGGGGGTTTAATTGTATGTAAGGGTGTAGTGGTAATTTTCCTAAGGAGATATTTATCCCACTAACTCCTTTACATTAGCTTTTTGGAGAAGGGACTCTTGAGGGTTTTAGAAATGGGATCGGCATTTGGGATTGCTAGAGATGTCTTTCTCTCTCTTCCTCAGTGGTGATTTTGTTGTAAGATGGCTGCGGGTACTCCTGTTAGTACCCATGTACTCAAGATGAAAGGGTATCTTGATACTCTTGAAAAGCTTCAGGTACAAGTGCCAAAGAAATTGGCCACTGACTTGATCTTAGGATCATTGACTGATGATTATGATCCATTTGTGATGAATTATAACATGCATGCAATGAACAAGTCAGTCACTAAGCTCCATGGGATGCTTAAGAATGCTGAAGAGAACATTCAAAAGTCCAATCCTATATTGATGGTTCAAGGGGGCATTAAAAAAGGACCCGCTAAGGGAAAGGGAAAGGGAAAGGGAAAGGCAAAACCCAAGAATGACCTGGCTCGGTTCAAGTCAAGTGGGAGTGCACCTCAGGCCCAATCCAAGCCCAAGGCGTAGAAGCTCAAAGAGAGTGAGAGCACTTACTTCCATTAAAACAAAATAGGGCAGTAGAGGAAGAATTGAGCTCTCTTTAAGGAAGAACAAAAGAAGAATGGAGCCAAGGCATCCAGTTCTGGTATTTTTGTTGTTGAGATTAACCTTTCTATTTCTACCACTTAGGTATTGGATACCGGTTGTGGTTCTCACATTTGTTCAAATGTGCAGGGGCTAAGAAATAGGCGGTTACTTGGGAAGAATGAAGTGGACCTCCGTGTGGGGAATGGAGCACTAGTTGCTACCATGGAGATAGGCGACTATCAACTCACTTTACCTTCCGGACTTTGTTTAGTTTTGAAAAATTGTTATTATGTGCCTGCTATAAGCAGAAACATTATTTCAATTTCATGTTTGGATTTGGATGAATTTGATTTTGTTATTAAAAATGGCAATGCTCATATTCGTCGCCAAGGCATTTCTTATGGCAATGCCATGTTGCAAAATGGCCTTTATATCCTTGATTTACAAAACAAAGAGTCCATATACAACATTAATACAAAGAGGGTTAAATCAAACGAATTGAACCCTACCTACTTCTGGCATTGTCGTTTAGGACATGCAAACGAAAAACGCATTTCAAGACTCCACAAAACTGGAGTGCTTGGGTCATTCGACTTAGAGTCTTATAATACATGCAAGCCATGTTTGCATGGAAAAATGACAAAGAGTCCTTTTAACAAGAAAGGTGAAAGGACTAATGGCTTATTAGAACTAATACATACCGATGTATGTGGACCATTAAATACACAAGCTAGAGGTGATTTTATCTACTTCGTGACATTCACATATGACTTCAGTAGATATGGCTATGTCTATCTAATAAAGTACAAATCTAAAACTTTTGAGAAATTCAAAGAGTTTAAGAACGAAGTAGAAAAACAACTTGGCAAAAGTATAAAAGCCATTTGATCAGATCGAGGTGGCGAATACTTAAGTCAAGAATTTGACAGTCATCTAAAAGAGTGTGGTATTATTTCACAGCTCACTCCTCCCGAAACGCCACAATGGCATGGTGTGTCCCAAAGGAGAAATCGAACTCTGTTGGACATGGTTCGATCTATGATGAGTCAAGCAAATCTTCCTATCTCTTTTTGGGGTTATGCATTAGAAACTGTTGCGTTTCTATTAAACCGTACTCCAACTAAAGTAGTTGAGAAGACACCATACGAGGTATGGACTGGGAAAGAACCCAATATGTCTTTTCTCAGGATTTGGGGCTGTGAAGCACATGTTAAGAAATTAACATCTGGCAAACTAGAGTCCAAATCCACTGTCTGCTTGTTTGTGGGTTATCCCAAAGAAACAAAGGGATACTACTTTTACTCACAAGCCGAGAACAAAGTATTTGTTGCTCGCAAGGCTGTTTTCTTGGAAAAGGAATTCCTTCTCAAGAAAGACAGTGAGAGTAAAGTAGAACTTGGAGAAATTTAAGTGCCACAAGCTCCTATAGAGGATGAGTTGGAAGTGGGATCAAGTTCACAACCAGTTGTGGAATAAGAACCCATTACACAAGTACCTAGAAGGTCCGGTAGGGTACCTCAGGAGATTGAGAGATATGGATTTCTAATCACTCATAGTGACACTATTGAGTTAGTAGATCGTGAGGATCCTACTACCTACCGAGAAGCTATTGAGAGCCCAGACTCAGAAAATTAGCTTGAAACCATGAAATTCGAGATGCAATCAATGTACGATAACCAGGTTTGGACCTTGGTTGATCCACCGGAAGGTGCAAAGGTAATTGAATGCAAGTGGCTATTCAAACTCAAAGCTGATAAGACCTACAAAGGTAGACTAGTAGCAAAAGGTTTTCAACAAACTCATGGTGTAGACTATGACGAGACCTTTTCGCCTGTAGTCATGCTCAAGTCCATCAGGATCTTGCTTGCCATAGCTGCATATCATGATTATGAGATATGGCAAATGGATGTCAAAACTACTTTCCTCAACGAAAATTTACTTGAGGATGTGTATATGACACAGCCTGAGGGTTTTGTCAATCCCAAGCATCCTAAGAAGGTTTGCAAGCTTCAAAAATCCATTTATGGATTAAAGCAAGCATCCCGAAGTTGGAATCTTCATTTTGATGAGGCAGTTAAAGAATTTGACTTCATGAAGAACGAAGATGAGCCTTGTGTGTACATGAAGGTTAGTGGGAGCATAGTAGTATTTCTGGTCCTATATGTGGACGACATCTTTCTCATTGGGAATGACATTCCAACATTGCAAAAGGTTA
Source organism: Excoecaria agallocha (assembly GCA_037975025.1). Classification (NCBI taxonomy): domain Eukaryota; kingdom Viridiplantae; phylum Streptophyta; class Magnoliopsida; order Malpighiales; family Euphorbiaceae; genus Excoecaria; species Excoecaria agallocha. The sequence goes on from CM075807.1 coordinate 86,457,562, forward strand.
AGCAATGGTTAGGAAAATGTTTCTCAATGAAAGACTTAGGTGAAGCCGAGACAATACTTGGTATTCGAATCTATAGAGATAGATCGAATCGTCTTTTGGGACTAAGTCAAGAAAAGTACATAGACAAAGTATTAAAGCATTTTAGTATGGGAGACTCAAAGAAAGGGTACATACCTTTGGCTTTGTGAGTTCCTTTGACTAAAGAAGAGTGCCCTAAAACCAAAGAGGAAAGGGACAACATGAGTAGAATCCCATATACATCTGCTATTGGATCTATCATGTACGATATGTTATGTACTAGGTTGGATGTTGCTCATGCACTGAGTATAACCAGTAGGTTTCAGCAAGACCCTGGTGAGAAGCACTGGTTTGCTGTAAAAGGGATTCTGAAGTACCTACGAAGGACTAAGGATCACTTCTTAGTGTATGGTGGTCAAGAAGAGCTCGTCATACAAGGTTATGCCGATGCTGCTTTTCAGACTAGCACTTAGGATTCTAGATCGCAATCTGGGTTTGCTTTTGTTTTGAACGGTGGTGCTGTTAGCTGGAAAAGCTCGAAGCAAGAGACCGTTGCTGACTCAACTACAAAATCTGAGTATATTACAGCGAGTGAGGCTGCAAAAGAGGCTGTTTGGATTAAAAATTTCATTTCTGGATTAGGAGTGGTCCTAAGCATCCTAGATCCATTAGAAATTTTCTGTGACAACAATGGGGCCATCGCATAGGCTAAGGAGCCCCGGTCACACCAGAAATCCAAACACATACTCAGGAAGTACCACCTGATAGAGAAATCATTGATCGTGGGGACATCAAGGTTAGCAAGATAGCAAGTGAAGACAATGTAGCAGATCCTTTGACGAAACAGTTGCGTCCAAATCTGCACGAAGCTCATTTGAGAGCATTCGGTCTTAGGGCTATGCCCAATTGGGACTAGTGCTAGTGGGAGATTGTTAGTGTAAGCTCTAGCCCCAATAGATTGTAATAAAACACTTTAGTTAATAAATGAGGTATTTGTTTTATCTATTATATTCCTGTGCATATCAATTGATAGAACTATCCAAGAATGTTGTTTCAGTTTAAGTTATCATGTGTGAGGCACATGGTTGTAAGACCTTGAAACAAATGAGACTTCATTCTAAATATCCCTAGTTAGTCATTGTTATGGGAATAACAAATGAATTAAGACTAGTGTGCTCTCTCTAATAAGTTGAGCTCTGTCTCACGGATCATAAGGACAAGAGTGTCAAACAGAGATCATAGATACATGTTTAGAACATGGTATCTGGATTCGATCCACTCATGAGAACACTACATGGTACAAGTCATAAGTGTTTCTCATATGGAAGTTTTGTATCGGAGTTCTTAGACCTAAAATCTCTATGAAACTCTTTATGAATTACTGTGTGCTTTGACATACACCTAACGTGCTCGTAACAGAGTGACAAGTATAGGTATGCATTGATTCATGTTAGAAAGCATGAGAGAAGTAAAGGGATTACCCCTCTCTATAAGAGAGAAAATATCATCGGCCACTTGATCAGTGAACTGAGAAGTGTATGGCCATACCGAGATGAAATAATGAGTAATCATTATTTATCTGAGAGTTCAGTGTCACTGAAATATCAAGAAAGGAATTAATATATATATATAAGGATGACTAGTTCCATGCCTTATATTAATTCTGATATTTATGGGTAAGGGACTATGCAAAATTGTATTAGGTCACTAAATGCCATATGCATTTTCATTTAATTTGGAATGCTATAATATCTTGCTAGAGAATATATATAGCCTTTGAATTAATTCATTAATTCATTGCCAACATTAAATGGACCTATAGGATCGCACACAAAGTATTGGGCTTAAAATATTTAAATAAAGTATTGAGAATTAATTTGGGCTTTTAATTAAAGTCAAATTAATGTGTGTAATGGGTTTTAAAATTGCTATTGGACCTTGGTCCATGAGAGAGAAAAATTCAGCCCACAAGGTTTAATTTCAATTAATTAATTATCTTGTATTAATTAAGTTAATTGAGTATTAAAGCCTAAAAGAATTTAAATAAATAATGAAGTGGCCGAAATCCCAAGATAAAAATCAAGGAATTTTATGCACATTAATTATGTTAAGTGATTTTATTTAATTAAATGTCTTGTGTTTTATTTCAAATTTGAATTTTAAATTCAAAGGAGTTTAAATCAATATATATTACTTATTTTTAGGAAGTGATTGAAGTTGAATTAATTATCTTGAGATAGTAAAATTCAGATCAAACACTTGCCAAAAAGATAAGGATATATATTAGAAAAGAAATAAAACCCTAAATATATATATATATATATATATATAGAGTGATTTTGGCGTGAAACCCTAATTTTGCTTTAGGTTTTGGCGTGAACTTCTCTCTCTCACTCACTTAATTATTTTGGCCAATTTTCACAAGGAGAAAGGATTGTTCCTCATTATCTTGTGTTCTTGGGTAGTAATAGCAACCTTAGAGAAGTACAAAATCAAATTTTGTAGCTTCAAATCATAGCCATTACACAATACTTAATTTGAGAGCTAGCAATCTCGATTTTAAGCTATCTTTGCAAGTGTGTGTGTGAGAATAGAGAGGAGTGGCATAAAGGCTATTCCTTGGCATTAGTGGTGAAGGTATAAGGCTAAGATATCCTCCTTAGTTGCTGGTCATCATCAAAATCAAGTTTTAAAGGCATCTAAAGTTGTAAGTTTTAAAACCTTAAAATTGCATGTTTCGATTCTTGTCATGGAATTGTATGGCATGTATGATCAAATTTTTATTGTTTTTCATTGAGTGATCTTTATGTGCATACCATGTCATATTCCATCATATTGCATATAGTATGAGGACTTGGTCCATTAATCATGATATGTGGCACCTGTTCGTTGAAATGGCATGCAAACCCGTTAGTATGTATATGAACATTTCACACGTATCTACATATGTATAATTCGGATACAACCCAAATGCAAACCATGATATACTATGATGTGGTATGATGTCTTACATTGCAATGATAAGATAGTATTAAGGAATAAGTGTGTATGAACCCGAAATGAGAATTAAGTAAAGATATATGAAGAAATCATGTCTAACAATATCGCTATATTTGTTACATAGCATAAGCACTTCGGTGTGTATGTTTTTAATATTGAATGTAGGAATTATGTAATGATATGATTAATGTATTAAGTTAACATTTTGTACTATCAACAACTTGGATGCATGAATTTGGAGTAGTAAGGATTAGGAAGGGTATAAATCAAGCTAGTTTTATGGAAGAAGGGAAGTAAACTTATAATAGTAATTTGACAAGTTCCGAAATAAGATAATTTATAGAATGCTCTAGACGTTGGTAAGCATGGTTTTATTATTAGGTTGAGGACTTCCCCAACATGTCCATTGTGATACAATCATTATAATAGACTCATATGTTATCCCGTGCTGTGGTGAAAGTTTACATGATGAGATGAATTGTGTAAAGAGGCAATGTTTATATATATAGAGTTTTGTTTCCCTCTAAGCTTTATAGCTTAGAACAGGTTCGTTTATTCGTGTAGGTTTCAAGTTCAATTCCAAAGGATCGAGCTAGATGCAGTTGCCTTGAGGATTTCGCGATTCTTGAAGGCCATTTATGTTATAATTATTTAATTATAAGCTTGATTATTTCTATTGTGGCATGTAATTATAGCCTGTTCTATTATTATTAGTATTTTCGCCTGACTTTACTAGGTTTATGATGATGATGATGATGATGATGATGATGATGATGATGATGATGATGAATGATGGTTATCCATGGTAAAGGAATTAGGGTGTTACATTTAGTGGTATTAGAGCCCAGGTTGAGTCTTTTCTGGGCAATAAGGAATTAAGGAATTGTTCTGGAAGATTAAGATGATATTGGTTTAGACCATGGTGTCATTTTTATTGGCATACATTTTGATGATTAGGTTAGGTGTTTGACCTATGATTGATATATTGGACCAGTAGCAAGATTTTGGCAGAGATTACGAGATGATATCTGAGATATTATCAATATCTCTCACCTCCTGGTATTGGATGTGCTTAAAAGCCTTGATGTTCTATGATTGAGGTATAGCATATGATCGACTATAAGTATGTCTAGATTATTTATTAAGATGTTTGAGGAAAAGTTCATATGACTAGAAGAGAACTTAATCTTTGCCATAAATGATGAAGTAAGATGTTAAGGTTATTAATATATTTAGGATCAGAAATACAACGAGCATAAGAGTATTTGGATCGGAGGTAGATACAAATGATTCTATATGACGACTTAATTATGGATATAGAGAATGCTTATGGTTAAAGTTACTTATAGTTAAAGCACAGTAAAAAGTGCTAGCAACATAGATAAAGATTACCAGTTTGAATTTCAAGGACGAAATTCTTTTAAGGAGAAGTGATTTGTAAGGACCCAATAATGACCCTAATTGGATTATTGTTAATTAATAAGGATTATCATTAATTAAGGCAAAATTGAATTATTTTGCAATTGTTGAAGTTAAGTCCCAAGAGGGGTAATTTGGTAATTTCAACATGTAAGTATATGAGTTAAGTTAAATTAAATTAAAGGAAAGGATACAATTGAAGTGAATTAGAAGGTCTTGGGGTTAATTTAGAAGAAATTGGAATGATGGGGGTTTAATTGTATGTAAGGGTGTAGTAGTAATTTCTCTAGGGAGATATTTACCCCACTAACTCCTTTACATTAGCTTCTTGGAGAAGGGACCCTTGAGGGTTTGAGAAATGGGATTGACATTTGGGATTGCTGGAGATGTCTCTCTCTCTCTTCCTCAGTGGTTATCGAATGAAGAAAGGGATCTAGGGTTTTGGGTGTTCTATGAAGGTAATGTTTTCCCTCTCATAGATCTCTTCTCTTCTTGATTTATTTTGATATTAGGGTTGTAGAGAGATGATAAGTTATTGCTTGTTGACTCTATGTATAAGGAAAACAAAGAGCTAGATCAGTGGACCTTGAAGGAGGTGAAGCTCAAATGTTAGGTACGGGAATTATGTTTACTTTACTATTCATATGATTGTTGAGAATCTTCACTTCCTTCCTATGTGGATTCTTTTATGAAGATATAGACTAAATCTTAGGGATTTAGATGAGTGGGAAGGGTTTTAAGGTCTAATGAATATAGTTAAGAAAGGTGAGGGAAGAATTTTGAATTTAAGTAGTAGACTGACGTAACACAGGCTTTTAGCATTTTGGTGGCCGATGTTTGATGCACGACCACATGTTATTCTCCCTCTAGCCGTGCACGACCATGGATTTCTTCCTGTCTTTGAGTGGCCATGTGATCCCAGTGTGTTTCCTCCCCACGGCCATGCATGAGAAGTTCTTCACCCATGCATGGCCACGCATGGGAAGTTCTTCACCCATGCATGTGGCATGGGAAGTTCTTCACCCATGCACGACCACGCATGGAAAGTTCCTCACCAATGCACGACCACGCATGGGAAGGTGCTCACCCATGCACGGCCACGCATGAGATGCCTCTCTTCCATGCACGGCAGTGTACTTCCTCTCTTTTCCTTGCTTGGCCGCATATGCCTTTTCTCTGTTTTTCTACATGGCCACTTGGCCATTTAACCCATGTAAATGCACGACCACCTTACCTTTATTTCCATGAATGCACAATTATTTGTGCACTATTCTCATTAATTTTCTTCTCCCCAAAATTATAGTTCATTCATAAATTGTGAATCAGTATTTTATAATCTGTGCATATGAAGATATTGATATGAATAGGGTGAAATGAGCTAGCAATAAGAAATGTTGATTATGGTTGAGTATACAAGTGGTGAGTACTATGTTAATTGATTAGTGAGGAATGATTATAGTTCTAAAAGTCTTTCCAATGCTAAGGTTTAAAATAAGATATAGTTAAGCAAGACTTGGTTTGCATGACTACGACAGTTAATATGCTAGTTGAATATTGATGGGCTAATAAATCATGAAGTCTCTTTTATTGATAAAGACTAGAAAGACCTAGTTTATAAAGACCTGCTATCAAATGAAGTAACAATGAAAGATTTAGAGTGATAACCTATTGAAATGGTGCAAATCACCTATTTCCAAGACATTAATCACCTCGACCTCTGTCCTCCTATCTTCATGACATATCGAAACGTTGAGGGGGGATAAATGATAATACCCAATTTATTATAATTATGCCCAACCCAATAATCATAGGTCCAAGCAGGCTCAAGCCCAATTGTTGCCTATCAGCCCATTAGCCACTTGCACTAACATTTGCCATAATGGTTTGATCAGACTTGATGTTCGATCTATCCACACCACTCTGCTTGTCATATCACACAACCCATATCCTGCAAGTTATCGAATTAGACGCCTAAATCTGCCAACTGTAGATACTCAACATTCGATTCTCAAGTACTCTAGCCTCTACCTAGCTAAGGACTATATATACAGAGAGACTTTAGAAATAAGATATCGAACACAGTGCAATCCTCTCACTACGCTTTCTCTCTCTATATTTTATAACTTAAATATCGGAGTGCTAATTCTCTTAATCCCAGGAGCTAGTTTTTATATGTTTTGGAGATCAAATTGCATCAACTAGCAGATCGGCACAACTGACTTCCAATTCATCTCCCTTTATTTATAAGTTCTAACAATTCAAAACTTATCAATTATTATATCAAGTTAATTGTAAATTTGTTTCAATACATTTGAATATATATATATATATATAGGGATGGATGCATAATGAAGAAAAGAGTAAAGCCAAAATAAAATATATATGAAAATAAAAATATTTTGGATGATCAAACCGTAAATTTAAAAAAAAAATTCAAATGACCCTTTGCAAAATATGCCACGATCCAAAAAAATTTGAGGGGCCAAGACCCCAACTTTGCCCAGGGTTCATCTCTATATAAGAACCTGAACCTAGCTCCTTTAATTATTAATTCTCTTTAAAAAAATACATATTATAATTAAGCATTGAAAGACAAATGGCACTAACAAATACAACACTTTAACAAGCTTTATCAGCTAATAAGATTTATCGAGATGTTAAAGTCATGTTAGACTTAAAATATTAAGATTCTAATTTCTAAACATGAGTAGAAATTATATGAGCTGAAAAAACACAAAAATAAGCGTGCTCTATGTTAAATAGACTTAAAAAAGAATTTTGAAATCATTTGTAATTGTAAACATTTATATGCTATTTTTATTTGTGGTTAAAATGTGAATCTCTATCATCCAGAAACAAAACTAACTTTTGCCAAATCTATACTGCACTTTAAAGGGACTTGAAGAGTAAGATTCTTTTCTGTTAATTATTATTAAATAAATAAAATAGGAGTTAGATTGGGTGAAGTTGAGGTCCATATTAGATAGATAAATTAATAAATAGCACATGACTTCAAAATTTCCAAGGTACCAAACCTCTCTATTTATCATTTTTCACCAATCACTATCACACAGTATGGTAGGGAAAATGTATTCTACTATCCCCTTGAGAATTAGTCTTCATTTATAAGTATATTGCACGTTTAGTGGCAACATGTACGTCCAAACTTCTAAACTTTTAGAATTTTTACTATTAAGTCTATATTTTTATTTAATAATATTGAACTTCTGAAACTCTATTTTTCTAATTAAAATGTCAATGGACAAAAACGTGATATTTAAAATCACAATCCCTTTTGTGTACATTTGTTAGCTGCAGCCCAACTCATTTTGATGTATTGTAGTTAATGTCCAAGTCAATTTGAGATTAAAATTCCAATTGAAAATGTTGATTAACTTAAAATTTGAAAAAAAAATACATACGGACACATCAAATGGAGGTTCAGATGCAAATATTACAAATATATCAAGCAGTATGTACAATTTAATTTTGCATTTTTCATCCACTGAAAGTTTAATATGTAAAAAAACAAAAAAAAAGGAGTTTAATATTAAAAATTTGGTGATTATTTTTCTTATATTTATAAATAGTTTTTAGGGATTAATTACTATAATTTTTTTCTTTTATTATTGTGCAGATAGTTTCTATGGTGATATCAGTATTTTAAATCAAACTACCAATCAAATCATGGTATAACTAGACTTCGACCAAAAAAATAAAAAAACCATCAAATTGGTGGTTAAAATCGAATCCAAACCAATATATACGGTTAACTAATTTGACTGAATGCGGATGCAAACTTTAACTTTTAAAAATTACGGTTAATGGACTTAAACTTTAGTGTCTCGTTATGGTTAACAGGCACTTATATATAATTTGTCATATACATATGGTCCATGAGAATAATTTTCAAATTTTAATTATTACCATATTACTCTATATAAACTTGAGTATATTTTATACCTTAGTCACGAATCATCCACTTATCTATATTGATGAGTGATAAATTAGGATTGATTTAAACTTTCATTGTCTTATAATGCATTTGTATAATTTTTTATAATATTAACATTAAATTTAAATGATTTGTATTTTTATTTATACTTTTGTATTTAAAACTTCTAGAATTTAAATTTTGATTTTATATTATATGCATGTTTTTTTTATACAATATAGGTAACTGTATATATTTAATTTTTTAATTGTTAACTGGTAGTTAATGATTATTAAACTGCATTTTGGAGTTAACCAATTTTTATGGACTATAATTGAAAAATATGATGTGGAGTGATCAAGTAGTACATGTACTCCCTTAGATTTAATCGGTTCAATCAAAATTCGATTAGATTTTTTTAATATACAATTATTTAAAAAATTTGAAAACAGAGTATAAACAAACAATTTTAAAGTGATGTGTGGAAGTAATGTTTGTGCAAAGAAAAGAGCCATTTTGCATTCATATATATATGCAATTATAGAAGAAATAAAAATATAGTATGTATAAAAACTTTAAAGTGAGATATGATGTTTATGCAAAGAAAATAGCCAAGCCGACTAATAGTACATCCTTCTCTAAAAATGGAAATCTTTCTTTTTATTTATTTTTTCTTTTTAATTAACAAAGTTACAATTTTTACAATTAAAAGCCATTTCCTTTCACCTTATGCAAGTCTTACTTTTCTCAACTTTCATTTTTAACTCCCTCTTCTCTCTCTCTCTCTCTCCTTAAATTTCACTTTCACTCTCTCTTCTTTCTCTTTTGCCTTTACTTTCTGCAACTCTTTCTCCTCAACTTTCATTTTAATTACCCCATCTCTCTCCCTTAATCTCTCACTATTTTTTAGCAATACGTCTCTTTCATGTGTAATACTGCAGAAATCTTAGGCAATAGTATAAATACCCTAAGTTAGAACTCTTTAGTTTAGAAGAAATCTAATGATGATCTCTTACTATGCACAGAATGTTTAGTGACTTGACTAACCTTTATAACCGTAAGACTTATAAAAAGTCTTTAAAATTGTCAAGCCCTAATACCCCACAGGAGGGTACAGGGTACAAGAGCCCACTAATGACAAATAAGTTCCAATATATCGACAAGAATTTAGATGATGATGATGATAATAATATTAATAATAATAATAATAATAATAAATAAATAAATAAACAAGTCTTTACAAAATTCACATGATCGCTATAAGAAAAAGCAATTACATTTTTATTTATTTCACCTAAACTTCTAAGTTGACATACTGTATTTGTCCCGACTCTAAACTCTGCTACCAAGAATCCAATTTCACAAATGTAGAGCTGATGCTAAGCGAAGCTTGATATATGTTAAGGCTACACTCAATAACAATGAACTTATAATATAAATAAGCTTAAAAGGTAATAACTTAAAAATAAGTGACCATACACTCATAATGCATAATTCAGTAACCAATGGAAAATAGCTCGGATATAGTAATTATCCAAATTTTACCAGCATTAATGAAACTTGAATAGAGTGTTTATAGAAATGATTGAGAACGTAACATTATTGTGTTTCCCGTTATTATCTAAGATGATAATTAAGGGATCTTAATTAAAAGATATTACAAGTCTTAAAATAGAAACGAAATGTTACTAAATCAAGAGTATATACACCCGACCCAGCATCGCCATACACAAATAACACTCAGGTATATACATATATAAATACAACTTTCCATTACTTGTGTATTTGAGAAACAGATATGGAGTAGAAGACACCCCAGATGAGTGTCAAAAAGAAGAGGTATTAACCTCATCTTCATAATTCAGAAGGTGTATTACATCGATTTTAGAAGGCACTAATGTGTCACATAAGCAGCTGCAGAGTTCCCTAAGCATGCCTAACCATTTGACAAATGACTTATAGACCTTATCCCACTGTAGTAACTTACTTACAAACATTCAAAAATCCAGTCATGAAGGATATAAATGTGCACATGTATATATACTAATTACCAACATCATTAGGGAGTGAAATCAACTAAACACTCATGATTGCTAGTATTAGGAACTGAAGTTCCCAATAGATAAATATTTCACAAGGCAAGAATAAGTCACCAATCCATCAATGTAACATGGAAAACATGAAATTCTTATCAGAAAATTAAAAGCTGAAACTCAAGTTAAGTAACTTGAAATAAATAAAGAAATGGAAACCTCGACTGGAATAATGATTGTATAAATCAGGTTAATAGAAATTCCCATTTCTTGTAGAGAGTTTCCATGCTTAACTTGTAACTCACAATACATATTCTTGGAAAAAGCATAACTGATATTCTATCAATTTAATTCCTAGCATGGCTTAACCCAAGAGTTATGAATTTACTTATTTTTAATTAATTTGCTTCAAGCTGAACCTACACTCTAAGGCTATGTTCGGTAGTCAGCAATGTAATGTAATGTAATTAACTTTGTAATTAATCCTGTGTTTGTTAATAAAACTATCTAATAATGTAATATAATCAAAATTTTCGATGTATTCTTGAATACACTCCCTGATGTATTCCCTAATCTTTTCATTTAATCATGTATTTTTTTTATTACAGCCTCCCTCTTCTCTCTTTCTTAAGACTAAACCTAAACTCATCTTCTCCCTTCACCTCCACCGCTGTCGCCGCCTTCATCACCACCGCCATCCCTGTCGGCATCGTCCTCTGCCTGCGACACCATCCTTCGCTAGTCACCACTCATTTCTCTACTCAAATGTTCTCTCTACGGTTAATTTCTTCTCTCCTTCATGATCTATTCATTTTGATTTCTCTGCCCTGTATTCCTTCATTCTTTATTTGATATATGATCTTCTATGTATTTGTTTGTTGGAGGTGGTTTTCTTTCAAAAAGAAGAATTTGGTATAAGTAGGCATTATACAATCTGCTATGTATTTGTAACTTTGTAACTATAACTTAGGTCGCCATTTATGGAAGTTCCCAATTCAAATATTATTTTCAACTCTGCAATAAAATTCAGCTACAGTAGCTTCTTCTTTAGCACACCTTGCTTTTACCGGTGCATTTATCTATATATCTTTATCAAACTTTTAAATTTCTTGAAGGCTTTATTTTTTGGGCAGGTTCTAATAGCTCAAACCCATTTCCCTTTTTGAGATATTAACCTCCTTTACCTGTTTGGTTTTGAATTTTTACTATTCATGTGAAGATGAATTTTGGTCTCCTCTGTAGCCAAGCTTTTGATTTTTCTAAAATCAGCCTTAACTGTTGTAGCTTATAATATAGTTTATAATAGAGAATCAAAGGATGTTGTGTTGAGTCCTTGTTGGTGTGATGTATATTTTTGTTAGTTTGATATATTTTGATATGAAGATTGAATAATGACTTGGATACATTATTCAAATGGATTTATCATCTTGAAGTTGCCTTTAGAGTTTGACTTAGGGAAATCAAAATATTTGTGCTGTATGAAATGAAACATTTGAATAGCTGAAATGAAACTGCATAGCTGCTTTCACTTGTTGCTTCTCATCCTTTAGAAGAAAATATGATATTTCTTTAAATGTTTGAACTTTATTATAAACTATATTATAAGCTAAAATAATTATAAAATATTTTTAAAACTCTATTATAAACTGTGTATGATTTAATTTTAGCTTATTGCCCTATTTGCTATTTATAACTTTGTTGATTTTAAGTTGATGATGATTTGAATTCCTATTCCCATTGCTTATGTAGTTTTGAGTTGTTGTTAAAAAGCTTGCCATACACCTATCCTGAAGAGTTGCTGAACAGAAACACCTGTCCAAGTGCTTGCCAACCTTAGGTACCCTGTTGCCACTATTCAATTTTCTTTTTGATATTTATTTATCAATTAAGCTTTTTGAATTTTGTGTTATTTCTTCATCCCAATTCTATAAACTAGTGATATTTATTAGCTAATTAATCCTATGAGAATTGTCCAGAAAGAAGAAGATGACAAGTAAATGTCATGGTTTTGTGTGACAATTTTAATAGCATGATGTGTATAATTGCAACTTGTTTACTTGCCATAAGAATCACTCATATTCTGTTGTTGTTTGTTATAAATTTGCAATATAAATGCTTAAATGATGTTATCCTCAGTGAATCTTTATAATAACTACTATAATTAATACTATTTTATTCAAGATGTGATTACATTGAGTCGGACATTTGAAGATGGCAATGCAAATGAGAAGAGATTGATGATCAACAGTGAATTGATAAAATTAACTAGTTTGAGTATGCGCGAAAGACATCAGGCAACGAGAAAAATTGCTGATTATTGTGAAACAACTGATATAATTTTCACTATACCCGATGATGAGAAAGAAATTTGGGTGAAAATTTTACTTAGTGGGGATATTTGAGTATTATTAAACAATTTATTTGATATTTTTTAGTTATTATTAATATGTAAACTTTACTTTTAATATTATAGTTAAAAATTGAATTTTTATGAGTTTGCATTTTTAATATTATTTTTTAACATTATGTTTTATTAAGTTTGGGTTTTTAGATATTTATAATATAATAAATATATAAGTATATAAAATAATTAAAAAAATAAAATAATCATATAAAAAATTAATTAATAATTATAAATATAATTACATTACAAGAAATGTATATGATGCAATCAAACATAGTAATATATTCACAATTACATTACATTACTAATGTAACCAAACATAGTAATGTAATCACAATTACATTACATTACATTACTAATGTAACCAAACATAGTAATGTAATCACAATTACATTGCATTATATTACATTTTCCAATTCATTACATTAGCCAATACATTACATTGCATTACGTCATACCAAACATAGCCTTAGTGTTAATGTGTAGTAATCTCTGAAAAAGTGAGAAAAATGAATAGGTGTTAGGTTAGGAGTCTCCAAAATAGGATACTAGCACATACCTAGGCTTTGGGACCCAGACTTATGTTCACTATTTGAAAGGCTTCGGAATGGGATACCAAACACTACAAAAAAACTACTGATTAGCGACGGAACATTTCGTCGCTAATTACCTATTTTTTGTCGCTAATTTAAATTAGCGATGTCGCGACGAATAGTTGCTAAAAGGCCAGTCGCGAATATATTAGTGACGGAATTCAAATTCAGTTGCTAATTTAGCGACAAAAAATTTTGTCGCTAATTTTTTTCGTTGCTAATTTATATTCTTAATTAGTTGCCGAATTATTATAATAATATTTAGTGACTAGAATTTCCGTCGTGAATCCCATCGATAATTATTAATTTACTATAAAAGTTAGTGACAAAATATTAGTCTTTAATTATTTGTTAAATTCTAATGCTCGAGCAGTAGCGACAGTGGCTGTCGCGAATCCGTCGCTAAATTATTGCATAATTTAATTTTTTTCGTTTGCTGTATTTTTAAATTTTCTTCCTACACATAATGATCGCTATTTATTTGTTGACCTATAACAATCTCAATGAAATCTACCCTTTAATTGATAGACGATAAAGAATGGTGAATGTGTGAACTAATCCAAGTATGGTAAAAAATTTACACAGATGATCAAATGTTATGCAGAACACATAAATATACAAAGGACCATAAATGTACCTTATGGCTAATCAATATATCTACACAATCCCTTAATAATTTACATAAAAAGCAAAATTTAGAAAGTTGAATTTGTCTAATCACACTATCAGATTCACTACCAGAGCTTACATTCACCGATTGTGGGTTCTTGTAGTTGCTTGTTCTTCATAACTCTTTTTGTCAGCTCGCGCCTTTGCTTCGTATGGCTCTTTCTCCTGCGCTGCAATTTCAATGCACAAATTAGACTAAGAAGTCAACCCCAGTAACCTAACTAAGCAATAAGCAAATACATATTTAAGAGAGAAACAAAACCCAAGAAAATGCCCATTTTAGTTAAATTATAGGTTTTAAAATATAGTGCAGATAAATGTTATTCGTGTTTCAGAACTAGGCCAATGAAATTATTATATTGAACACTTGGTGGCTTTCTAGCAATATTGAATATGAAAATCACACCTGTGGTCTAGCAATATTGAATATGAAAATCACATCTTGAGGAATGCCTCAACTCTCAAATCAATATGTCCAGGACCCTGTCAAGATTACCAAGATATTAATAATAAAGAGTAGTGGCAGAAAAGTCATAATAAATTTATCCTATGTACCTTTGCTGTAGATTGGATAATAAATTGCACACCCCAAATGCCAGAATCATTCTTATATCAAAATAGATTACGTAAGAAATTTTAACACAAATCTTAAAGGAAAAAAGAATTTGACCTACCTTGGCATGAGCACAGTTATGTAATTACCTAAATATACGTAAGTGGAAAGCCGTTTGTTTTGCAATTAAAGCAAAAAGCTGAAGCTTCACATTCATATTCAAATGGTTTATGCAAAAGAGAATGAAATTCACATGCATATATATATATATATATATATGGACCTTTAGAGGTATTAAGTTAGATTGAGAAAGAATAGCAGGGAATTTTGACAAAGATTTTCCCCAAATATTACTCTATTAATCCGGAGCTTTTTACACATCACGAATAATATTAAGGCCAGCTAAATTTTAGTAATAGGATTTTCAAACTTGACCACCCCACTATCGGGTTCCCAAACCATCAAATCCAAATAGAAAGAACACATAAAAATACCCAACATACAACAAAAATTTATAGGAAGATAGAGAATATTGACCAGCACCAAATAGCTAGTGATTCAAGAAAGTAACAGACATGAGGTGGAAGTATATCATCACAGATCATAACTACTGAATTTAGATTTTAACAAGTATCAGATTGGATGCGAATTTATAGTTCATGCAGCATTTGCATTATGTTTAGAGTCAGGACTAACAACTATAGTGGTAGAAGATAATGCAGCTCATGGCAAACCTGAGTATAATCATGAAGTATGTCTCTGTGCCTTACTAGCTTTTGAGTAACTGATGTAGTTGGAGCAGTAGAGGCAGCACATCTACTCATAGAATCATTTATGTCTAATAGCTTCTCAAGCAAAGATTGGATCTCTATTTCCATGGACTTCCATGACCTGCTAGCCCCAACAGTAGGTGATCCAGCATCTACGTAACCTGAAACCAAGCACACATCTTCAGAAATAATTCTTTCCATCTAAAAAAAGATAAGTAAGAATGACAAGGTCATAATGAGTTAATGTTTAAAAGCAAGAATTGACACACTAGAACTTGATCACTACATTAGAAAGCCAGACCCTACAATTTGATCACGGCATTAGAAAGCCAAACCTTTTAACTCTTCCTACATCAGCTAAATCTTAGTGTTATAAACTGGACACATATGACTAAATTGCAATTGTTAAAACTTTAATAATTAAGAGCAAGCAATGTGTTTCTAATCATATTAACAAGACAAGTCACTGATAATCATGTGCTCCCATCAAATAAAAGGTAATTTCTAAGGTAATCACAGTAAAGAAAGAGCATGATATATATATATTCTTGTCTTTTATCATGACTTCTCACATCATCTATAAGGTGAATACGAACCTTGATGGCATCAATATTTTTTCGTTTGATATCAGTAGGCGAATGAAGGGAGGTAAACTTTGCTAAAGAAGTAACAAAAGCATCTCTATGAGTCTTCATGGACATCACAGCAGTAACATGGATGGCATGTCGGAAACCTTCAAGACACAAAGCTATCACCACTTCATCTTCACTTTGATCAAGAGGCACATGAAAAAATGAAAATTATATTTTTTTATAAGCTGAATATTATTAATTCAAAACCAAAGAACTGTCACAAAGTAAGAGTAAAACTGACAGAGCTAAAAACAAAGGGTAGAGACAGACCTCTACTACAAAACAGAGCAGCAAACAACCAATCAAACCTGCATTACAAAACCATCCAGAAACTGAAACAAGCATCAGCAGAAGGCAGCCTAAAAACAACACAACACTACCATACAAACCAAAAGAAAAATGAGAAAAAACCATCGTACAAAAAGAGCAGATCTTAATTAATAATTAATAATTTTTGTAGGGTGATGCCACTTCATAGTGATAAATTAATTAATAGTTTACTAAAACCAAAAGGATTAAGCAATCACATTTTTAATTAAAAGTTAAAAACCATTATTAGTTCTACAACTTTAAGCAAAATCTTGAAATCGAATGGTTACAAAGCCTACCTCTTTCGTTTTCTTATCAATGTCTAGAATTTTCTCTTTGATTTCTCGACCTTCTTACTGACTCCTGCCATCCATCATCAAAGTTCTTGTCATCTTCACCGTACCGTCAATAGATGCGGCATCACCACTCTTGGGCGAAGGATAAACAAGGTTGACCTTCTTCTTGGTCCTGTGGCGGCGATCATCACTTAGATGAAGATGACAATGTCAGATCCCTAATCGAGAGAGCTCAAATCGGTGGCGATCTTAGTAAGCTGGGGAGAGAACCAAATGGAATGAAGTTTCTTTTAGGTCTCTTTTGAGGCTTGTGGTTCACGAGTGAGGGCAGAGAAAGTAATAAGTGAGGGGATTGAAAAAGTAGCTTTTATACCTAGGGTTAACATTTTGAAAATACTATAATGTCCCCCTTAATTTTCATCATTTTGCCTTTATATTCGAGAATAATTTTATCAATATATATAATTAGAATTTTTAATAATGTAATATTTGATCAAAATTTTAACAAAATAAAAATAAATAACAAAATTTTTTTATAATTATTTTAAATGAGATAATAAATTTTATATTATTATTTTTCAAATATTTATATTTATTAATTTTCAAAATGTAATTATATAATAACTGTAATAGTTAGTTTATTATTATTATTATTATTATTATTATTATTATTATTATTATTATTATTATTATATAATATTTGAATTTATTATATCACAAGACATAAACACTCATTCAAGTAAATTGCTCAATTATCAACTCCTGCTTTGTATAACTATTGGTGTACAAAAGGCTAATTGCAACAACAGAGGCCTCATCAGTATAGACCGAGTCGTCGATCCCGCCATTGAAATTACCAAAAAACCCCTACCAAATTTCATAATTTTATCCTTCTATTCAAGGATAATTTTTTAAATATATATAATTAAAATTTTTAATAATTAAAAATTTGCTCAAACTTTTAACAAAATATAAATAAATTATAAATTTTTTAATCATTTTAAATGAAATAATAAATTTTATATTATTATTATATAAATATTTATATTTATTATTTATCGTTATATGACTATATAATAATTATAACAATTACTTTATTATTATTATTATTGAAAATGTAAATTTTTAAATAAATAAGTTTATATTTAGGGATAATTAATAAAGAAATCAATAGAATTCCTAATAATTTAATATTTGATTTAAATTTTATAAAATAAAAATAAATTACAAATTTTTTATTAATCTTGAACACGCAAATATATAATAATCGTAACAATTAGTTATTATTATTACTAAAAATGTAAATTTTCTAAATAAATAACTTTAGATTTTGGTTTAATTGATAAAAAATTATTATCAACTTATAAAATAATTTATAATTTTCTATTACATGGTCTATATTAAAATTACTTGAAACTATACATAAATCATGATAGTTAAATTAAAAAAATTATTTTTTAATTTATTTGCGACGAATTAGCGACTAAAATATCTGTCGCTAATTGTTTTACTCTAACAAATTACTATTAGCGACATAATTTTTCTATCGCTAAACCGTCGCAAAAAAGGCGCTATATTTTCCCTCCAAAATTAGCGACTAAAATGTTCGTCACTAAATTTTCTGAAACTAATTTCATGGATAAAAAATTATAAAATTTAGCGACGGAAATATTTGTCGCTAATTCCGTCGCAAACCATGGCGCGCATACTTTCCGCCAATAATTAGCGACTGTTTATTCATTTCATTGCAAAAAATAGAAAATATCCTTCCTACGAAGGAATTGTAAAACAGTCGTGAATCCGTCACAAAATTTGCGACGAAAATAATGCCATCGCTAATTATAGTCGCTAATTGGCAGTTTTTTTGTAGTGAAATAGTGAGAATAGTAGGCTTTGAAATGGGATACTAGTATTTTAGATGGGTTGACCACATCCAAGCATATAAAATCTTTTGTTAAAATGAACCTTACATGGGAAATGGAGGATTAGATTTCCCGAGCAATGCTTTAAGTCATTGTTATTCTCTTTGAATTCATAATTTGCGTTTTAGTATTTTGGTAACCTTTACTTGCATAGCTTTACTCCTTTAATTTCTTCATTTTAATCACTACATAACAATCAATATAATAATCAAAACAATTGGGAATTCTTTAGCATACAATCAATTGTCATAGCTCGCACACATATACAAGTTCTTTGGGTTCGATATCTCGAAGTCTTAAAAATACTCCACTTTATTACTTGTTAATCTAGTGCACTTGCTCGGGTCACAATAATTTTTTGGCATCATTGTCGGGGAGTTGGCGTTGTTTGTGAGTTTTGATTTTTGCCTGTATGTGTTTTTTTTCTTATTTTATCTTTTTTTTTTATTTTTAAGTAATCATGGAGCTTGAACAGATTTAGACAAGAGCAAACAGCACCCTATGATCCTAAAATTGAGAGGAATTTACATCAAAGAAGGAGAGCTAATAGAGAAAATAACATGAAACTAGATCCTTTTATTGATGAATTTCCTCTCGAAGATGAATAAGTGCCGAGGGCATAAGAAGGAATGCCGAGTAGACATAGAGAAGAGATATCTAGGCAGAGGATTATTAGAGATTATGTTGTGCCAAGGTGGAATAAAGACAATAGGATTATTATGCTGCCAATAGGGGTACAATTTGAGCTTAACCAGCCACCGTCACTATAGTACAGAGAAATCAGTTTTTCGGGTCAGATTTGGAAGATCCTGCTCAGTATATTGACATATTTTGAAGGTCAACGACACAATTTAGATTTTAGGTGTCTCTACTGATGCAGTTAGATTAAAATTATTTCCTTTCATGCTAATTGGAAAGGCAAGGGAATGCTTGAGATTCTACCAAGCCAATCAATTTGGTTATAGGATCAATATCAAAAGAAGTTTTTAATGAGATTTTTCCCTCAAATAAAAATTTCAATTATTCATAACAGCATAATGAGTTTTCACCTAATGAATAAGGAGCCTTTCCATAAGGTTTGGGAGAGGTTCAGAAGTCTATTGAGGAGCTATCCACACCATGAGATAGCTGTTTACTAATTGATGATGATATTCTATGCTGGAGTTACACCACGGACAAGGTTACAACTGGATGCATCATCGGGAGGTTTTTTCTTAAACAAGTTAGCGGAAGGAGCTTTAAATTTGTTGGATGAGATGGCAGTGAATGGCTCATAATGGACTACTCCTAGGTCAGTTCCAAGGAGGCAAGGGGTGCATAATGTAAATTAAGTGGCATTACTGAAGGCATAGTTAGAGTTGGTTAAGGAGTTAAATGGATTAAAGGTACAAAATGTAGCTTCAGTTGTTCAAGGAAATGGGTCATATGAAAGTGGGTTATGTGTTTAAGAAGGTGGAGTTGTAGGAGATGTGAATAGGGTAGGAGATTATCGTAGAAATGATCCTTATAGCAATACATACAATTCAGGTTGGAGGAATCACCTAAATTTCTCTTGGAAGGATGGAAATTAGCATGCCTCATCTTCTTAACCACAAGCAAGAGCCCCTTTCAACCAAAATATTTATCACAACCACAACCAATCTTACCAACCTCAAGTAACCACTAATTACCAAGGTCAGAGTTTGAATCAGCCCCAACCTCAAGCATATCACCTACCGAGTTATCAACCAAGACCACCTGTGCAAGAGAAAAAGCCTAATCTTAAAGATATACTAGCTAGTTTTATAAGCAATCAACAACAATTTGCGAATAGTCAGCAACAATTTATGGCTAGTCAAGAGATGAGGTGGAAATCACAAGAATAGTGAAATCGAAATCAAAATGCTTCCATGAGGAACCTAGAAATACAATTGGACTAAATTGCAACTTTAATATCCAATAGACAATCGAGAAATTTTCCTTCAAATATGGACTGAAATCCCAAGAAGAAGGCCAAGGCGATTACATTGAGAAGTAGCAAGGAGGTAGCACAAGAAGAAGAAAAAGGTAATTCACCTACATCATCATCTAAATTGGAGGAGCCAACACGGAAGGTAAGTGACTCTAACCCTAGGGTAAAGGTAAATGTAGATGTTCCTACATTTGATAAAGATAAAAGTATAGTGAACCCCAATATAGAGGATTTTGACATAAATAGGTTGTCATTTCTTGATATAGTTAGGAAGGAAAAGAAAAATGAGCAATTAGTTATGTTTGTAGAAATGTTCAAGAAATTGCACATTAATTTACCTTTTGTTGAAGCTTTATCTCATATGCCCAACTATGCTAAATTTATGAAAGAACTTTGTTTTAATAAAAAGAAATTATAAGGGTGTGGGACTGTGCAACTTACAGAAAATTATAGTGTAACAATCATGAACAAGTTTTCAGAAAAAATGGAGGATCTAGGTAGCTTTACTTTATCTTGTGAAATTTGTGACAATTTTGTTGGAAAACCCATGTGTGACTCAGGGGCCAGTATTAATTTAATGCCATATTTAATGTGCAGGAAACTCAATATAGGTGATCTTAAGGAGACAGAAATATGGCTCTAGCTTACTAAGAGGTTAGTGAGAAAGCCAAAAGGGGTAATAGAGGATCTACTTATAAAGGTGGGAAAATTCATTTTTGTTTTGGACTTAGTAGTCATGGAAATGGAGGAAGATAAGAAGGTGTAACTCATTATGGGAAGACCATTTTTAAATATAGCAAAAGCTTTGATAGATGTTCATGATCAAAAGGTTACCTTATGATTCAACAATGAAGAGTTAGTAATGGACATGAACAAACCTCAAAAGCATCAATCAAGTGATTTGAAGGAGTCAATATATTTCGTTGACAAAGTAGATGAATGTGTAGAGGAAATTCAAGAGAAAGTATTGTTAGATAATCCATTGAATTTGACTTTAATGCATTCTTTGGAAAGTGAAGAGTTGGATGAAGCAGGAGGAGAATTGATAGCAGCATTGGAGAAGAATTGTAAAGAGGAGGAATCAAAGCAAGAAAGAACTACTCCATAAAAGGGAGATTTAAAATCTAAACTTAAACCTCTTCCTTCTCATTTAAAGTATGTAGTGTAAAGCATAAAAAAACAAATAATTATCTCTTCTATGTTGTTAGGTTTTGAAGAAGAGATGCTACTTAAAGTACTGAAGAAGCATAAGGAAGCGGTTGGATGGGAGATATCGGACCTGAAAGGTATCAACCTAAGTTATTGCACTCACCGAATTCCTATGAAAGAGGAATACCAATCGGTAGCTAAACCCCAAAGGAGGCTCAATCTAGCAATGCAGAAAGTGGTCAAGAAAGAAGTACTCAAACTACTTAATTCAGGTATAATTTACCCAATCTCCGATAGTAAGTGGATTAGTCCTATGCAATGTATTCCTAAGAAGAGGGGAATGATAGTGACTAGGAATGAGCTTGATGAACTCATTCCAACTCATACAATTATGGGTTGGAGAGTATGCATGATTATAGGAGATTGAACAATGCCACTAGGAAAGATAATTTCCTATTGCCATTTATTGATATGATGTTAGAGAGGCTAGCAAGGAATAAGGTCTGTTATTTCTTTGATGGGTATATGGAATATTTGCAAATTCCCATAGCCCCTATAGATTAGGAGAAAACAACCTTTACCTGCCTTTATGACACATTCACTTATAGGAGAATGCCTTTTGGGCTATGTAATGCATTGGCTATGTTTCAGCGGTGTATGATGGCAATTTTTCATGACTTTATAGAGAAACTTATGGAGATCTTCATGGTTGATTTCAACATTTATGGGCAAGATTTTGTGAGCTATTTAAAGCATCTTAATTTGGTGCTAGGGAGGTGTGAGAAAACCAATTTAGTATTAAATTGGAAAAAGTGCCATTTTATGGTGAGGGAAGGCATTATACTAAGGCACAAAATTTCAAAGAGGGGAATAGAGATGGATAAAGCCAAGGTAGAAGTCATAGAGAAACTCCCACCCCCAACCAATGTCAAGGGAGTTAGGAACTTCTTAGGGCATACAAATTTCTACCGTAGATTTATCAAAGACTTTTCAAAAATTGCAAAACCCTTGTCCAATTTGCTTATGAAAGATGCTCCTTTTGAATTTACCAGTGAATATTTATTGGCATTTAAAATGTTGAAATAAAGGCTTATTTCCACCCTGGTAATTATATCTCTGGATTGGAATTTACCCTTTGAGCTAATGTGTGATGCAAGTGATTTTGCAATAGGAGTTATACTTGGATAAAGGAGGGAGAAGATGTTCTATGTAATTTATTAGGCAAGCCACACCTTGATAGGAGCCCAAGTCAACTACATCACAATCGATAAGGAAATTCTTGCAATTATCTTTGCCTTCAAAAAGTTTAAGCCATATTTGTTAGGGGCTAAAATTGTGGTGTGGTTTGACCATACCGCATTGAGACATCTTTTTGCCAAGAAGGAGTCGAAGCCAAGGTCGATAAGATGGGTGCTCCTTTTGCAAAAGTTTAACATAGAGATAAAAGATAAGAAGGTGGCAGAGAATTTTATGGCAGATCACTTGTCTAGATTAGAGCACAATTATTTTGAAAAGGGCAGATTTTAGACTTGCTTCCTGATGAACTTATTTGTACTTTATTTGTACATGAAGTTATTGTGCCTTGGTTCGCTAATGTGTTAATTTTCTCATAAGTGGGTATATACCAAGGGAACATGGCAATAGAGGAAGAAGTTGAAAGCCAATACGAAGCACTACATTTGGGATGATGCTTATCTTTTTCACCTGTATGCTGATCAAGTGTTGAGAAGGTACGTTCCTAATGAAGAGCAAAGGGAGATTATCCAAGCCTACCATAGTGGAGAAGCTGGTGGACGTCATAGACCCAACAAAATGGTATCTAAAATTCTTTCCTTTGGATTTTATTGTCCTAACTTATTTAATTATATGAACATGTTTATTCAATCTTGTGATCATTGTCAAAGGGTGGGTAATATATCTGGGAGAGATGAGATGCCTTTAACCAATGTGCTTGACGTATAATTGTTTGATTTATGGGGGATAGATTTTATGGGCTTTTTTTTTTATTTCCTATGGATTTGAGTATATCCTAGTGGCAGTAGATTATGTGAGCAAGTGGGTAGAAGCCATGGCCACAAGGACTTGTGATGCCAAGGTTGTACTAGAGTTTTTAAGAAGAAATATATTTACTCGATATGAAGCCTCGAGAGCAATTATTAGTGATAGTGGGAAGAACTTTGTTAACCACCAACTTAAGGCATTGTTGAAAAAATTTAGAGTGAGACACAAAGTCACTACCCTTATCATACCCAAGCCACTGGACAAGTTGAGGTGTCCAATCGAGAATTGAAAGCCATTTTAGAGAAAATGGTCAATACATCTAGAAATGATTGGTACCTTAAGCTAGATAAAGCTTTATGGGCATATAAGACAACCTTTAAAACACCTATAGGAATGTCACCCTTTAGGTTGGTCTTTGGCAAGTTTTGTCACCTACCAGTCGAACTTAAACATAAGGCTTATTGGGAAACCAAATTCTTGAATCTTGATCTTGAAAGTGCAGGAAAATGCAGAGCATTAAAGCTGAATAAATTAGAAGAGCATATGTTTTAGGCATACAACCACGTTGAGAAGTACAAAGATGACATAAAAAAGTGGCATGATCGAAGGTTGATCATGAAGAAGTTTATGCCCGGGATGAGGGTGTTGCTATATGATAGTCGATTGAGATTGTTTCCTAGGAATCTGAAATCAAGGTGGAAAGGACCCTTTGAGGTTGTCGAAGTCTCGAATTTTGGAGCAATAACCAATAGATATCCGGGGGATGATTGTGAGTTCAAAGTAAATGGTCATCGCTTGAAGCCATATTTCAATTCCAAATTTGAGGCTGCATCGGTGGTCCTCACATTAGGAGACAAGCCTTGAGAGCTATCAAAGTAGAGCTGGCGACTTGTTAAATCCAGAACTTTATCTAGCCTTTGAGCTCATTTGGTTTACTTTTTTAGTTGTTTTTAATTTCTTATAAGATTGCATGTTTAGTGTTTTTAATTTTAGTATAGATAATGGTGTTAGTAGTGTTTGCTGGAGTTGAAAATGTTTATGATCCTTTGCCTAGAAGAGGGAAAAAATTTAAGTTTGTAGTGCAATTTTTTTTTTGGCCTCAGCTAAGACCAAATGGTTCCAGCCATGGCCTATTAAATGCTTATGAGCCAGAATATTTGTACAGCTAGGACCAAATGGTTCCAACCTTGCACATCTTCAAAGGCTAGTTACAGAAGGGGCACATGATCGAGATAGATTTATCCCAACCATGCCCAAAAGAAAAGGGAATTTTAAATTTTAAGGGTGCACGATCGGGACCAATTGGTCCTAGCTATGGCCATATGTATGCTTGGAGTGCAGAAAGGTCACTCGACTAGGACCATTTTATCCCAGCCGTGGCTATTTAAAAATTTTATTAGGGGATTTACTTGGCACGCGGTCGAGACTAATTGGTCCCAGCCCTGGCCTTTTATGTTCATTGGTTCCAAAAAGGGGACAGGATTGAGACAGGTTTGTCCTAGCCATGGCCAATCGGGATTTTTTATAATTGCATTATTGGCCCCGGTTGAGATGAATTGGTCCCAGTCGTGGCCATTCATTTTCTCAAAATGCGGTATTGCGTGTTTATGTGTAATTTAGCCGAGATAGAAGTGTCCCAACCGTTGTCGTAGGGCATTCAACCATGGCTTTTTAAATACCCCCAACTGTTGCACTCCCTCACTCTCTTTCAGTTCTTCTTTCTCCTCTTTAAAAGTTTGGCTATTCTCCCTTTTTTCCCTCATTTCCTTGCATTTTCTACTCCCTTGCATCAAGAACCAAGTAAGTCATTCTCTCTTTTCTTCTTTCCTTTTTTTTTTATTTTGGTTTAATTCTTCTTTTGTTGTAAGTTTTAAGTTTGATTTTCTTGGTTATCTCTTGAGTTATATGGTAGAAATTTCTATTAAAAATGTTTGTTTTCAATTTCTATTAAAAATGTTTGTTTTCTCTATGTTTAGGGTTTATCTTATTGCATTATGCAATTTCTTTTTAAAGTTATTGCTTCTTTAAAGTTGATTTTAGGCTTGGTTATGATTTTTTAGCATATAATATTTAAGTTTCATGCATGAAGGTTATGCTATTTGTTGTTTTAGTTGCCAAATCAAACCTTGCGTGCTTTTTGTTGGATGAAATGTCGAAGAGAAGTAAGATAGTAAATATTTTTCTTTAGTTATTTTGTTGCATGTTCTTCACTTGCCTAACAACCATGACTTAGGAGTGTTTAATATGTTTTTATGCTTGAAGAATGGTAGAAAGGCCAATTTAGGTGTTTGGTAATTTGTTGTTTTAGGGCCATTTTGTTAGTTGTTATTTATTCCCTTTGTCGCTTGTGATTTTAGTTAATTTCTTGGAGAGTTTATTTACCCTTTATAGTTTGTTTTCTTTAATTGTTATTTGAGTTGTTACACATTGTCATTATCTTTCATATGTATCTTTTGTGCATTTTGGTTCATGCATGTTTTCAAGTTGTTCACCTTTGTTTGCATGAATTTTGTTCTTGCATGTTGTGTTGTTTGCACAAAGGTATATGGGCTGAAATGATTTGACCTACGGGCTACTGTTTTCCAAAGGATGACTTGGTCATCATGGTTGAGTGGCACGTACCTTATGCACTTTTTCTTGGTCATTTGTGGTGTTTGCATATTTTTTTGCATATTAGTAGCATATTCTCCTTTACATTTTCTGTCGGTGTTGTTTATATGTAGTTATTGGTGTTTATTTTTGTTGTTTTGCTTTGTCTCCCTTTTAAGCATTTTCATTTCTTATTTTGGTTATTTGTTATAGGATCAGTGGCACCCAAGCATACCCGTACGGAAGCTGGCTCATCATCATCCTTCAAGCTAAAGGCACCAAACTTGGTCCCTAAAGAATTTATAGATTATTGGACAATATTCAACTAGAAGGACTATCTAGCCACCCCTAAACTATAGATATGAATATGAATTATTATGCTTAGGCATGAGAGAGCAATGAGGTATATTCATGTATAAATACTTGAATGTCATATAAGATTGTATGTGAAAGAGTTACATGCTATAAAGCAAGTTTCAAGTATTGTAAGGTATTAAACACAAGGTGTGGATGTGTGTTTGTGCGTGTGCATATATATATATATATATATATATATATATATATATATTATATATATACACGTATGTATGTAAGATAACTATATGTATATAATGACGAAAAAGTAAAGCATGGAATAAAGATGTTTGATCATGAGCATGATATATTGTTATAAAAAGTTATTTCTGCACATGTATATCATTATGATTATCCTTCTTATAGCCTTGAATAGATTTATACAACTATGTATATATATGTATGATTGAAAAGGGATCAATCCTTGAACTAATTTCAAGTAGAAAATAGCAATATTCAATAATGTGTATGATCACATGTTTAAAGAAAGTATTACATGAACACGGATATGATTACCTTGGACATCATTATACATGGATTTTCACATGCACATATGTATATGATTGAACAAAGTAAAGCAAAGTTTGGAAAATAAAGTAAAGAGATATATTTGCCTGCATCTAGAGTTCAATTGTGGATAGATAGGTGCCCATAGGGATGTTACAGTTGTAATCGTTGACCCCATTTGGGTCTAAAATATAGTTGATTTTTTTTGGATTATGAATAGGCCCGTTTGGGTTGTTAGTCGACCTTGTTTCGGTCCGCTTGACAAGTCTACAGTACAGTCGGCCTAATTTGGATCTATAGTTTCGATATCTTCTAATATCTACCATTTTGATACCTTCGGGTATCCACCGTTTTCGTTATCCACCTTTAGAACTTAAGCAGGCCTAAATAAAGTATGAATACAATATAGTTATTACAGTATGATGATTAAATATGGTATATGAAATACATGATACATATATGAGGCTACATTATAAATATGAGTACTTGGCAAATTAGAATCACTTAGTCATGTTAGACCAAGAAGTCATGCATATGAACTTGTTTGATATTAATATGTTATAAATGATCTAATTGATGAATACATGATCTTTATAGACACATGCTTCTTGTAAGATTATATATATATATATATATATATATATAGATATATATGTAAGAAAAGCATGAATGTGAAGTGAAGGAGCATTATGTTGTCTTATGTATGAAATCCTTGAGATGGATTTTATATTTTTCCTACACTTAGGAAAGCATGATATATGAAATTGTACTTATAAAATGTGTTGTTTTGCTAAATCACTGATATGTAATGGGATATCACCACAAATACAATGATAATTATTAACTTTTGAGTAAACGAGATAAGGGGTTGGTATGACTCATTGTACGATAATAATTAGTGAACTATAAACTCATAGATTGTGAATTTGATTTATTTGGAGACAGAAATGTAAGAAATATATATAAGCATGTATGTTGGTGATGCCTTTTAACTATTGTATGGTCTTGTATGATTTTCTTATGATTACTCATTTAATTGTTTCTATTGGAAAATGATATGCAATATCTTATTTGTAAGGGTAAATCACTTATAAACTAGCAAAGTGATGAACTTTAAATGATTTAGATTTGAGATGGAAGTAAGATTATAATTCAACACATGAATAATCTAGAAAGATTGGTAAGTCAAGCGATTAGACAAGAATAACATACAGGAATCAAAAGTAATCTTGATGTGTAAGGCTTTAAGTGTTAAATGAATATTAATAAGAGTAAGACCAATAAGCAGTCGAAATATCATTAGGCAATTTGTAATGGCTTAAGTTTAACATGTATAATATAGAACCTAAAGTAAAAATATTGTGAAAACATTTTAAATGATTGGTTCATGTGCTTAAGGATATAATTGTATGTATTTGCATTTTAATGACCTTTAAAAGGGGTCATCTTCATGTTTTATTTTTCCCCACAAAGTGTATAACTTAGCACGAGTTTTTCATTCGTGTAGGTTTTTGAGGTGATATCTGCTGTAGGATGGCAAACTCAAGTCATCGAGAGAGATTATTATAGACTTTTATTTTAGGATTTTTGTATGTAGTAAAATTTTTGTGGTATTGGAGATATTGTATGTAAAGATGTTAATCAGTTATTGTATTTTGTAAAAAGACTTTAATGTATAATGTAAAGTTTTAATAGTATAACACTTTTATGTATTAAGTTTGAACATATGTTATTTGTATAGTTGGTTTATGTTTGAGTTGCACTGTTAAACTTGCGTAATGAGAAGGATAAAGTGATATGTATAGGTTAAAGGATAAAGGTGCTATAATTAGTGGTATTAGAGCTTAGGTTTAGCCATTTCTGGGCTATAGGTGTCTGGAGTTATTGTCATAGAAAGTTATAGAGTGTTAGCCAATGCAGATATCTTTGTTTTGCTATGGTTAGACTGAAGTGAGATGGTTCAATATAATCTAATAAAAAGGATATATGAATAACTATAGATGTTGGTAAATGTATACGATTGAAGTTTCAAAAATGGACTATATATTATAATATTTTTCTTAGGATCATAATTTTGGATTGAATAGCACATGATATACGCATATGAAAAAATTTAGGATTATAGTATAGGGTGTGATTAGAATATATAGTGGTTATTTTATTATGATACATAAGATGGAGCTATTCTTAATTTGATGAAAAAGATTTATAGTTCAGGCTTTTGAGATGATAATTTGAGGATTCATTAAAAAGCTCTATATATATCTATCAGTATTTTTTTATCGAGTGCAGGCAATTGATGAAACAATACACATGGGATGGGGTAAAAACATATACAACACATGAGATTATGCATTTGCATCTTATTGGATACATGAAAGCATCATTCATGCATAACATAGAATCCAACATCATATTACATGTACAGGCCCCATCTGAAAAGAAAACTGATTGGATATATGTGAGCATAGCAATTATGTAACAGTATGATCCGATTGCTCTTATATGGAGATAGAGTTAGAAAGAATATAAGTGTGATAAAGTATAGAAATGTCAATATGGTAAGGTAAAAAACAATTGAAGTTAGTAGAGACAGTCATGATTGAAAGTTGATTGAGATAGATATTTAAACAAAATCAGAGATATAGAAATAGTTGTGATGTATATGAGTAATGTTCAGGTATGAATTTCGAGAATGAAATTCCTTAAAAGGGAGAGATTTATAATGACCCAAAATAGTTCCTAGTAGAATTCAAGGGTAATTTCACGTTAGCAAAGTCTAATTAAACATTATTGGATGAATTATTACATTTTGCTTGAGGTTTAGGTACTTTTCTGCCTATATCTCGAGTTATAGGGCACCAAATTAGATGATTTCAATTGTGTTTGAAAATAGACATCCATACCTAGATTTCATATGTAGAAACCAAGTTTCAAATCTATCTTTCACTAGACTATATTTAAGCATAAAATTCAAAATAGTCTGCTGCCTAGTCACTAAGAGCAGACCTCAATGTTTTGTAAATATCTTAAAATTATTGAGATGATTATTGATGTTTTAGAAACAAGAAACATAGTTTAATATTTTTTTTGAATATTAATTTTGCTAAAAATGCTTTTTGAAAGGTCAAAAATTGCTTACAAGTCAAACTCAAAAAACTGCCTATGATAGAGGATACAAGAGTCAAGTAATAATAATATAGTTTGAAGGCTAAATTAAAAAAGGATGAAAATTTAAAGGTAAATTTATTAATATGGAAATTGAAGGATAAATTATGAAAAAGGGGAAGAGAGGAGAGGCTGATTTAAGAAAAGCAAAAATGAGTGAAACTTTGTGTAACATGCAAATAAAGGAGGGAACTTAGTGTGACATACAAATTTTTTGAAGGACTAGAAAGAAAACTTTCCCTACTTTTATAAAAACTGAATTTAGTGGAAAGAAAGAGAAAGGTGAGAGTGATTAGTGAGGGAGAATGGCAATAGCAAGAGAATTTTAGAATTTCTATCATTCTTTACTAAATTCTACTATCTCCCTAAGAATTCTTGAAGAAAACCTCTTGCATGTTGATTGTTCAAGGATATTTCGGTGTAGGATATTAAGGTATTTGCTGTAAAATTTAATTCTCAATATTATCATTATCATCATCACCATATTTTTCTTTTTAGTTTTTGATGGTTGATTGGAAGAAATGTTGGAAATAAATGTTTAAAGGATGGATTTATGTGTAGAAGAAGAAGGAGAAGGTAGTAGGAAGAACAAAAGACAAAGGACTTGTTAAAGATTGAAATGAAGGAGTTGGTCGGCCAAGGTATGGGATTAAGGCATTTTATTTTCATGTATATATGTTATAAAATGAAGAGAAGGAATGGTTTTTAGCATAAAATGGAGAATATGGATTGTGAAAATTAAGTATTGGTTTGCTTGTATGGAGAAATTCATGTAAGGACCTTTGAACCTATTTTTGTATTTCATGAATATCTTTGGTTTTAAAAATTATATTTGAGTAAATTTAGTGAGTAATTACTCTTAAGATTTGGAATTATAATTATGTAGCAGAAACCTATATTTAATTCTGCATCTAAGTGCTCCTAAAATTAATTTAAAATTTGGATTGAGCTGCTGCTTAGTTGTTAAGAACATGTTGAAGTATTTCTACTCTAAATATTTGTTGAGAAGTCAAAATCCATTAAAACAAAATTCTAGTTAAAATAGACTTATACGATCATTATTTTTATGAAGGAAGGTTGTTTAAATTTGGTACCTATATTATTCTATGAATTTATTATTTAGTGTTAAAAACTAAATTAGGTACAACAAAGTGTTGTCTAGAGAGCATAAACAGGTTTTAGTAACTTTTGTATATCTCTTGATATATAAATCAAATTTCTAATTAAACTAAACTTATATGTTTACAGTATTTGTGAAGAAAGTATAAATTGGTTCTACCCCTAAATATGTCAAAGAGTAACTTGAATTCTAAACTATTGGCAATATTAATTGCTAGGAATAGAATTTGGTATTTCGGGCATAACTCTTGGTAGACGAGTCAAAATGCTATACTGTAAAATTATGGATAAACTAGATACCTAGGAGTAGGATTTTTACGAAGGAAAGTTGGTCTAATTCTTTCCTCATTTTATTCTATGTATTTTATAATTGGTAATAAATTTTTTTTTGGTAGTATGAACAACCTATGATTTTTCTTGAAAATTAAGATGAATCTTGATCTTTTGGAAAATGGACACATAGGGGAATAAGTTTTTAAAAGCCATTTGGCCTATAAATGATGTTTTCCAAATCAAAAGTGGCACAAAAGTTAGATCCAGAATTCTGCCATTGTGCAGAATTTAGGAGGCAGAATTTATAATGTATTTTATATAAATGTTTAAATGTTATTATATTAAATTTGTGCCTATATGGAAGCACATTGAATTCTTATGGCATGTAATATAATTATTGATAAAGGTCTATATATAATCATATATGAACATAGGTAAAAATTGTTGATAATGATATAAAATATTCATATATGATCAAACTTGTGTACATGCCTGTTATATGCAATAATTCTCACATGTATATACTCTAATGATAGAGAAGGTTTTTATTTGAACATGCACTTATACTATGAAATAAGAAATGCTTTAGCGTGACTATATTCATAAGTGGTGCCTGAATGATAATATGTTAAAGTATATGATCATAATAATATATGCCCAAATATTGATAATTGTACTGTTATATGATTTATGAACACATGTATATGCACTAGAGATTGGATATTTTTATGATCACATACATGCACAAATTGTATAATATAAGTACAAGCATGATATATGAAAGGTTAAAGCATGAAAAATGAAATTTACATAAACAATATGTGTTTGAGAATATATGATGGTATTGCATAGTTAAATGAAACATGTCATATAACAAGTGTATGAACTATTATACTTATTATTTAGTTGAGATAACATGTACATGCTTACATATTTTATGAATATGAATTATTATGCTTAAGCATGAGAGAGCAATGAGGTATATTCATATATAAATACTTGAATGTCATATAAGATTTTATTTGAATGAGTTACATGTGGTAAAGCAAGTTTCAAGTTTTGTAAGGTATTAAACACAAGGTGTACAAGATATGATACACACACACACACACACACACACACACACACACACACATACATATGTATGTATGTAGGATACCTATATGTATATAATAACGAAAAAGTAAAACATGGAATAAAGATGTTTAATCATGAGCATGATATAGTGTTATAGAAAGTTATTTTTGCACATCTATATGATTATCCTCCTTATAGCCTTGAATAGATTTATACTGCTATGTATATATATGCATGATTAAAAAGGGATCATTCCTTGAACTAATTTCAAGTAGAAAATAACAATACTTAATAATGTGTATGATCATATGTTTAAAGAAAGTATTACATGAACACGGATATGATTACCTTGGACATCATTATACATGGGTTTTCACATACACATATGTATATGATTGAAAAAAGTAAAGCAAAGTTTGGAAAATAAAGTAAAGAGATATATTTACCTGCTTCTAGAGTTCAATTATGGATAGATAAGTGCTTATAGGGATGTTACAGCTACCACCGTTGACCCCGTTTGGGTCTAAAATATAGTTGATCCCATTTGGATCATCAACAGCCCCATTTTGGTTGTTAGCTGACCCTATTTGGGTCCGTTTGACTTGTCTACAGTACAGTCGGCCCCATTTGGGTATATAGTTTCGATATCTTCTGATATCTACCATTTTGATACCTTCAGGTATCCACCGTTCCTATTATCCACCTTTAGAACTTAAGCAGGCCTAAATAAAGTATGAATACATTACAATTATTACAGTAAGATGATTAAATATGGTATATGGAATACATGATACATATATGAGACTACATTATAAAGATGAGTACTTGGCAAATTAGAATCACTTAGTCATGTTAGACCAAGAAGTCTGCATATGAACTTGTTTGATATTAATGTGTTATCAATGATCTAATTGATGAATACATGATCTTTATAGACACATGCTTCTTATAAGATTATATATATATAGGTTATCTTTATAAGCAACAATGTATAGCATGTTGAAAAGCATGAATGTGAAGTGAAGCAACATTATGTTGTCATATGTATGAAATCCTTGTGATGGATTTAATATTTTTCCTACACTTACAAAAGCATTATACATGAAATTGTACTTATAAAATGTGTTGTTTTGCTAAAGTACTGATATGTAAAGGTATATCACCACAAATACAATGATAATTATTGAGTATTGAGTAAATAAGGTAAGAGGTAGGTATGACTCACTATATGATAATAATTAGTGAACTATGAACTCATAAATTATGAATTTGATTTATTTGGAGACAGAAATGTAAGAAATATGTATAAGCATGTATGTTGGTGACACCTTTTAACTGTTGTATGGTCTTGTATGATTTTCTTATGATTATGCATTTAATTGTTTCTATTGGGAAATGATATGCATTATCTTTTATGTAAGGGTAAATCACTTATGAACTTTTAAGTGGTGAACTTTATATGATTTAGATTTGAGATGGAAGTAAGATAATAATTCAACACATGAGTAATATGATAAATAATCAAGAAAGATTGGTAAGTCAAGTGATTAGACAAGAATAACATACAAGAATCAAAAGTAATCTTGATGTGTAAGGCTTTAAGTGTTAAATGAATATTAATAAGAGTAAGACCAATAAGCAGTCGAAATATTATTAGGCAATTTGTAATGGCTTAAGGTTAACATGTATAATATAGTACCTAAAGTAAAAATATTGTGAAAACATTGTAAATGATTGGTTCATGTGCTTAAGGATATAATTGTATGTATTTGCATTTTAATGACCTTTAAAAGAGGTCGTCTTCATGTTTTATTTTTCCCCACTAAGCTGTATAGCTTAGCATGGGTGTTTCATCCATGTAGGTTTTTGAGATGGTATTTGTTGTAGGATGGCCAACTCAAGTCATCGAGAGAGACTATTATAGACTTTTATTTTGGGCTTTTTGTATATAGTAAAGTTTTTGTTGTATTGGAGATATTGTATGTAAAGATATTAATCAGTTGTTGTATTTTGTAAAGAGACTTTAATGTATATTGTAAAGTTTTACTAGTATAGCACTCTTATGTATTAAGTTTGAATATATGTTCTCTGTATAGCTGGTTTATGTTTAATTTGCATTGTTAAACTTGCGTAATGAGAAGGATAAAGTGATATTTATAGGTTAAAGCATAAAGGTGCTACAAAGATTCTCTAAGAACAAGATTCTTTAAACCAGCGAAACCTTTAGTTTAGGGCTGAGCTAGTTGAGTGATGATGAGATTTAAGATGAGTTAAGAGAGAGATTTATTTGCTCATTGAGCATCACTACTGCTAATTGATCTACATAATCAAATCTATTCTTATAGTGCACGACCATACAAGGTTTTTTGCCTTGTGATGCACGTCTATACAAGGCTTTATGCCTTGTGATGTATGGCCATGCAAGGCTTTATGCCTTGTGACGCACAGCAATGCAAGGCTTTTTTCCTTGTGATGTATGACCATGCAAGGCTTTATGCCTTGTGATGCACGGCCATGCAAGGCTTTTTGCCTTGTGATGCATGGCCGTGCATGGCTTTTTGCCATGTAATGCATGGCCATGCAAGGCTTTTTGCTTTATGATGCACGACCAAGCATTATTTCGCTGTATGTGATGCACGACCAAGTGTCTTTTTATGCTATGTGATACACGGCCAAGTGACATCCACTGCTCTTCACCTTACCACCTTATACACTCACTTTTGATTACCTAATAGAATACTTCCACATTCATTTATGACTAAGCCAACACTCATTATAAAAACAAATAACCCCTAATTCAACCTAATTATCATACTTAATGATTATCCCCCCAAAAATTAAAATGTGACTGTTCTATGCCATGCCTTAACCGTCAATCCTTAAACTGTCAAGGTAAAGTGATAATGGAAAGTTTATCAAGTAAGTGTTAATTGCAATTTGATTAAGTTTTATGATTGTAATTGTATTAATGTTGTAATTGCAATGAATATATATATATATATATATATATATATATATATATATATATATATATATATATATATATATATATATATATATATATATATATATATATATATATATATATATATATATATATATATATATATATATATATATATATATGATTATGTGAAGTACCATAGCATTTGTTCTTAAACAAGTTTAAATACTCTGTATATGAGTTAAGATAACAAATGTTGATGCCATTATGATAATATGAAATGTGCATTCTTAAATGAATTGTGGCTTAAGTAAATGTTATACTATTTAAAGAGGAACATGTTGAATCAAAATGTTCTTAAAAATTGTTAAGCTTGTGGGTCTTAGTTCAATTGTGGATTCGATAGGCATGGCTAGAGGGATATAGTTGAAGCTGCCATGGTTAATCCTATTTAGGTCCATTGTTTGTTCCTTTAATGGAACCATAGCTCGGCCCTTTGGGTCCATCATTTGGTATCTTTGGATATCAATCATTTGATACCTTCGGGTATCCATTAGTGAAACCAATTGGTATCCATACCTCCCGTTATCCGCCCTTCGAACTAGCACTTAGGCAGGCTATTAAAGATAAAGAAATGTGCTTGAAATAAAGAAATACATTTATTGATTGCTTCACTTATATAATGTAAGCATGATGAATGGCTTATTATAATGTTTCACCTTAATTTCCTTTTGGCCATAAATTGTTTCTATGGAATGAAATCATGACATGATTATGTTGTTATCCCTATTGAAATGCTTATGTGAAGATATTTATCGATGACTGCTATGAGTGGTCGACCATGTTAATTTTTGAATTCCCCACTAAACTTTATAACTTAGCATGAATTATTTTATATCCATATAGGTTTGGTTGAAGGTCACTCAGGGACTTAGTTTTGCATCAAGAGGCCAATAAGGGTCAGTCCAGATTTTGGATGTAGGATATTTCATGGATAATTCCCTTTTGGATAGTTTTATATTTTGCTATGATTTATTTTAGGAATTGTAATATTTGGAGGACTGTAAAATTTACTTCATTTCCTTTGTTTGCATGCGATTTCTAGATTGTGGACGATTAGCATGTGATTGCCATGAATATGATTTCTTTGCATGAAATTCTAGGTTAGGACTACAAGTTATGCATGTACCCTATATATGTTGGTAGGCTTGGTGCGCTTGTTAAGGGTTGTAACACCCTCTATATATATCCTAAATTTGTATTATATTATTACCATTTTTAATGCTATTAATTTACTATTCAATTAAATGAAATTTCGGTAGCATGGCAGCTTAAAGTTTATGCTACCCAAACATGCAAAAGCTCAATTTTACACACCCAATATAATTCTTCCAACTCCTAAAACTCCAATCAACAACACAACACTTCTATAATTTCATTTCAACATACACATTCTACAACCATTCATACATAATCCCTATACCATTCATTCACACTAAATCACAAAGTTCACATGATGTTAATATTACATACCCACTACAATTAAATTCTCATATTTTATCCTATAGCTTATACATAATTATGTAACTTAAAATCAAAAAGTCTCTTCTATGTACATGCCACTGCTTGATCTTCTTGTGCTGGACTTACTATACCTGTTCCGGCGTGCAGTCACAATAAAATACATGCTAAGCAACATTGTCGCTAAGTGTTGGATGCATTTACATAAAATTTCACCTAATTGTTTTATTTATTTAAACTAGTTAAAAGTTTTATTAATACAATTAAATTTTTATGAATGAATAAACTCCAAATTTATTCCCTTTACATTGAAATTTTCTTCTAACTATCTCAAAAATTATTTTTCTTGTTTAATTTCAGAAATTTACCAATTTGAGTAAAAATTACAATTTAAATCCTAAAGTTTGGCTTTCTCTAATTTAGACCATTTTTGACTTTTAGGGTTAACTTTTTCTCAATTTGACTAATTTAACCTCAATTTTGATTTATTTGACTTCCTTTGACTTTTATTTTAATTTAATTGCATAAATTATATTTTAGTCCCTAAAAACTTTCTTTGAAGGGGCAAATTACAATTTGGATCCCGAACTTTATTTTAATTATGATTTTACCTTTTTTGGTTAAATTATTTATTTTACCCCTTTTAAATATATCATCAATATTAAATGACCATTTTACCCTCAGTTAATCTCCTAATCACATTTTTACCCTTTTTGTTCATTTAAATCTTATTTTTTTATCTTATTTCATTTCTATAAAAGTTTGAAATATTTGGCTACACAGAAAATATAGCCTGATCTCAAGTCAATCTTTGAAAATGTACTGGCACCCTTTAATTGATCAAATAAATCATCAATCCTTGGTAATGGATATTTGTTCTTGATAGTGACTTTGTCTAGTTACCAGTAGTCAATACATAATATGAGAAATCCATCCTTCTTCTTCACAAAGAGCATTAAAGCTCCCCAATAGGAAATACTCGGATGGATAAAGCCTTTTTCTAACAGTTTTTATAGCTAAATCTTCAATTATTTTAATTATGCTGGTGCCATACGGTAAAGAGCCATCGCAATAGGTATTGTACCAGGTAACACGTCAATACTAAATTTAACTTCCTTTTATGGAGGCAATCCCAGTAACTCATCAAAAAAGCCATCAGGGAAGTCTCTAATGGTAGGCACATCACTGAATTTCAACTTCTCAGCTTCAGTTTCAGTGACAAAAGCCAAATACGATGCACACCTTCTTCTAATACACCTGTGTGCTATAGTGGCTGAGATAACATTAGATAAGAAGTCTGATTGTTCCCCTACAACCATAAATTCTTGATTTTATGGAATTTTCAAGGTGATCCTTTTCAAATGACAGTTAATAATTATCCAATGTTTATGAAGCCAATCCATCACTAAGATAACATCAAACTCATGGAATGGAAGTTCGATCAGATTTGCAGGGAAGGTAACCTGCTGAATTTGGATGGGACAATCCTTATATACCTTGTTCACAACTACACTGTTACCCAAAGGGTTACTCACCAGAATATCCTGATATAACTATGATTTTTCTAAGCCCTTCCCCTGAGCAACTTTGGTACTCAAACAAGAATGTGTGGACTCGAGATCTGTCAGTTAACAAACAGTATCATCAAACAGGTAAAATTTACGTACAATCAGGTCTGGCGCATCCTCCTCCTCCCTGGCTCTAACTGTATAAGTCCTGGCTAAAGAGGGTCTGTCTAAAGCTAGTGGAGTTAGAGCACTACCTTAGGTAGATGCAGTCCCACTGGATCCACCTTTACCTATATCTCAGGCTAAAGAAGCACCCTGTCTGCCAGCTGGAGTCTGTACGACTGATACAGTGGCCCGTGTTGGTACTTTAGAATAGTTATTTACCATACGATCTCGAGATCTATACTTTAAGCATGCCCCTATCAACCTTCAACACTTGCCTGCATGTCATCTTTTGCAGTGCTCACAAATTGATACCTCATATCTGCCAAAGCCCTTACCTCGAGGAGCATTACCCATTGATGTTGCAAAAGGAGGTGCCCGGGCTTTGGTATGCTGAATGGCTATTGGTGTAGCTAAGGAGTCCTGATGGTGAGCTGCAATAGAACCCCTAGCTCTTTTACTGGATCCACTACCTGATGTTTCTGAAGCTGGCCTCATTCTCTATTGAAATCTAGCCCTTTTACTTACTTCTTTTTGTTAAACAATCTACATTTTGATAGCTGCATCAACCAATTCCATTCTATTTGTATATTCTTGTACTGCCAGAATCTTCCTCAAATCATTGTGGAGGCCCCTACAAAAAACTGACACATCTTTTCTAGCGAGAATCTATAATCCTTCATATAGAAATTGAGCCTCTCAAATTCCCGATCATACTCTTGGACTGTTCGGATACCCTGGCATAATCACCAAAAAGCCTCATTCATAGCTCTCAGATATTCTCTGGCCATCATATTTATCCTGAAACTGTTGATAAAAGTAGTCTTAGGTAACCTACTCGGGTGGGGTATAGCATTTGACTGTGTCCCACCATACATAAGCCGGTCCCTGAAATAATGCTACTGCTTTTTCTAACTTTTCTTCTGGCAGGCAATGTGTAATTTCAAACAGTCTCTCAATTTTATTAAGCTATTCTTCTTCTTTTATGGCTGTGATCTGCCCCTGTCTATAAAAGTCCTTTACACCTAGTCTCTATAATCGATCCAAAATAGATCTCCTAGGTGAATAAGGTGGTGCCTGCTACTGAGGCTGAAATCTCTGGAAGAACTCCGTCATTATCCGTATAAGATTAGCTAGCATAGGAGGCAAAGGTACCTGAGGCACTAGCATAGGAGTGTACTGGGAAGCCTGTTGTGATTTAGTACTCGGTATGGATTTTTGTATCTCTGGATTTGATGAAGCCTTACTCTTAACATCACTTACTAGCTCAGCAATTTGCCTGGAGCCAAAAGCCATAGCCAATATCGAAATACACAAAAGATAGGTAAGATTCAAGTTTCACCATTTATGTCACAATATAGTGGCATGTACATGTATAATGTTCATTCATTCTCCCATTCCATTTCATATCATATGTATTAACTCAGATCTTAGAATCACCTAAACCACGCTCTAATACGCTTAATTGTAACACCCTCTATATATACCCTAAATTCATATTATATTATTACCATGTCTAAAACTATTAATTTACTATTCAATTAAATGAAAATATGGCAGCATGACAGCTTAAAATTCATGCTATCCAAACCTGCAAAAGCTCAATTTTACACTCCTAATATAATTGCTCCAACTCCCAAAACTCCAATCAACAACACAACACTTCTATAATTTCATTTCAACATACACATTCCATAACTATTCATGCATAATCCCTATACCATTCATTCACACTAAATCACAAAGTTCACATAATGTTAATATTACATGCCCATTACAAACAAATTCTCATACTTTATCCTATAGCTTATACATAATTATGTAACTCAAAAATCAAAAACTCTCTTCTATGTACATGCCACTGCTTGATCTTCTTGTGTTAGACTTACTACACCTGTTCCTGCATGCAGTCACAATAAACTACAAGCTAAGCAACATTATCGTTTAGTGTTGGATGCATTTACATAAAATTTCACAAAATTGTTTTATTTATTTAAACTAGTTAAATTTTTTATTAATACAATTAAATTTTTATGAATGAATAAACTCCAAATTTATTCCCTTTACATTGAAATTTTATTCTAATTATCTCAAAAATTATTTTTCCTATTTAATTTCAGAAATTTACCTATTTGAGTAAAAATTACAATTTAACTCCTAAAGTTTGACATTCTCCAATTTAGACTATTTTTGACTTTTAGGGTTAACTTTTTCTCAATTGGACTAATTTAACCTCAAATTTGACCCATTTCACTTCCTTTGACTTTTATTTTAATTTAATTACATTGTAACACCCTAATCCACTAACCATGCATAAACATCAATCATCATCATCACCTAGTAAAGATAAGGCAAGGATAATAATAAACAGCACAGGCCATAATTATTACATGCAACATTAATTTAAAACCAACTTATAATTAAAAGGCCTAACATAATGCAAAAATACATCATGGAATCCTCAAGCAACTACACCTAGCCGCATCTTCTCTTCAAAGGCTGACTAGCCACTAGCTATCAGTCCACTAGAGCTTAACTAGTACCTACACGGATAACAAACCCATGCTAAGCTATAGAGCTTAGTGGGGAAAACAACTCTAAGGATAAACTCTAATTAAAATATCATAAAAACATTACATCCTTTAAAATTTAAGGAAAAACATGTAAGTCAACAATATTAAACGATCTCACCCTTGCTATACCAAATGAATTTACAATCCTAAACATGAACATTGTTCTTACAATAATCTAGACCTCATGGTAGTTGATAGTACAGCTTTCATCCTAAGCATTTAATCACATTTACTATGCATGATATGCTTTTAATGTTCACTCAAAGCATAGGGGAGTATACGTATCATACATCATCGATAAGAGATATTTTAGGCATTTATACTACACTTATGTCATGCAATCTTAGCTATATAATACAGAGTAGAGAACTACATTTCATTTATATCATTCTAGCCAAAAAGGAATTCAATCAAGCAATATAGTAAGCCATTTATCATGTTCACATTACATAGGTGAAGCAATTGCTATATATATATATATATGTACATATATCCTTATTTAATTGTACATTTCTGAATCTTTTAACTTTTAATAGCCTGCTTAAGTGTTAGTTCAAAGGGTGGATAGCGGGAACAGTGGATACTGAAGGTATCAAATGATGGACCCAAAGGGGCCGAACTATGGTTCCATAAATGAACAAAGCAATAGACCCAAACGAGGTTGGCAATGCTTCCAGCAAGGAACAAACAATAGACCCAAATGGGGTCAAATGATGGTTCCATAAGGAATAAGACCAAAACGGGGTCAACTATGGTAGCTGTTGAATTCCTCTAGGCATGCCTATCTAATCCACAAATGAACTAAGACCCGCAGGCTTTATTACTTTAAGAACATCTTGAATTCATCATATTCTTCCTTATTTAATTTAATATTTTCTTAAATCATAATCACAAATTTACACATATCATTCATTTATATAGCAATACTGGCTTAAAGCCCTGATATTCAAGAATGCATATCACCTATTTATAAACTTGAATAGCCATTGGATAACTTATATCTTACATTAGAATGCTTTAGCATAATGGTAATTGAGTATTATGCAATACTAGCTCAAAACAATGTTTTAAGAACCTAATGCAATACACATAATTAAATATAAGATCATGAAGTAATAGGTTTTGAATTTCAAGGTTGACTTTGGTAATGCTCAATGATAGTTCATGAAAATGAAACCATACATATAGTCTTACAAACCATGATCACATGACTCTACACGTAAAACATACTCACTGAAGAATAACGTACCTGAGTGGTTCTTTAAAATCGTTTCTCTTTGCTTCATTATACTTAATTTACTCTTGGCAAATTCATTTTGTCCAATACATTATATACATGCATTCTATGTCTCACACGTAGTGAAAGTAATCAAATGTGAGATTAACGTTTACCTATGTCCTTTATAATACCTTGAACAGACTTCACATTTCAATTATTTCATTTAGAAATCATATGACTTATTAACCACTACTATAATTAATATAATCATCATGTACATTATTTATAGTCCATTTAATTCTCTCTAATTATATTTTATAATATGGAATTCATGATTCATGAAGAATTTATAGTTTGGAGAGTCCAGTAGAACCATTAAAAGGAAACATACGAGTGTTCGTGCCCAAGAAGAAGAGAAGGCATACACGGCCACGCACGGAAAATAAAGGCCAAATGCATGGCCAAGCAGAAGGAGAAGTAAGCCATTCATGTGGCCACGCAAGGAGAAAGGCAACCATTCACGTGACCACACAAGGAGAAAGAGCAAGGCAGTGCGTGGCCACGCTAGGAGAAACCCAAGCTATCACGTGGCCATGCAGGGAG
Source organism: Excoecaria agallocha (assembly GCA_037975025.1). Taxonomy (NCBI): domain Eukaryota; kingdom Viridiplantae; phylum Streptophyta; class Magnoliopsida; order Malpighiales; family Euphorbiaceae; genus Excoecaria; species Excoecaria agallocha. The sequence goes on from CM075807.1 coordinate 86,500,832, forward strand.
AACCAAAGAAAATCACATGACCACGTATGGAATTCCAAAGAGAATCACGTAGCCACGCAAGGAACACCAAAGGAGACACACAGCCACACCAAGGAAACCAAAGAAAATCACGTGGCCACTCAAAGAGACAGCTAAAGAGAAGCAAAGTCATGTGTGGCCACGCAGAGAAAGAAGGGAAAGGCTGCACGGCAGTGCAAGGCACTTCGATAGTCTCGATTAAAAATCCCAATTTCCATCTCTAATGATTTTGAATCCCAAAACTCACCTCAAGTACTTAGATTAAATCATTCTTTTTTCAGCTAAAACACTAAAATTTAACCTTCACTTCAACTAAGGGGACACATACAAGAACATAGGAAAGTCATCAAGTAACCATGGATCTAGGGTTCCCATACCTCAATACCAGCTTCATTTCCTTAGGAAGTCCACTGATCTAGCTCTTTCTTCCTTCATCTATCTTTGATCTATCTGCTTCTCTCCTTTCTCCTTACACGCAGAGATAACAACAGGATATTGTAATCACTCACAACTAGAAATCATAAACGAAGAAGAGGAAGGGGAAGAAGAGATCTTCAAGGAAAGACATTACCTTTAATCTTCACTCACAAACCCTAGCTCCATTCTCCAGCCCGTAATCAGCAAAGAGAGAGAGAGAGAGAGCTATCTCCCTCCAAAATGCCGAACCCCCTTCTCAAAATCCTTACTATCCCTTCTCCTAGAAGCTATTGAAAGATCTCATTATGAAATTCCAAAATTGCCCTTATTCAACTTAACCCCAACACTTTTTTTTTCTTAATATTTAACACTCAAACTTTTAATTTACTTCAACTATATCCCTTTTTTATCTTAATTTTAACTATACTTATTTTACATACATGTTGAAATTACCAAAATACCCCTGATAGGACTTAACCTTAACAATGCCAAATAAATTCATTATTGCCTTATTTAACCATAATCCTTGTCACTTTACTATAATCCGGTTAGGGCCATGATTGGGTTCTTACAATTCTCTCATCCTTAAAAGAATTTTGTCCTCGAAATTCAAACATATCATCTTTATCTGTAATGCTATAAATTTTTAAACTCAATCTTATGTAGAAACAACCATAGCTATAACAACCTCATCCATCTCTATCATTAGTATTTGCCTCTTATTTTCAGATACTCCTATGCTCATTACATTTCCTATCAGTTTTCCTCTTTTAGCTAGGCCAGATATGCGATGTGATATGGGATGTTATGCAATGTGTTAATGACTTCATGTATACAATAAAATACCAATGGGTTTTCACATAAACTGTACATGTCTTATCCCATCCTGATATAATGAAACATGCTCAATTGCCCAAGCTAATTAGAAAAATCCTGACAATCATATATATAGAGCATCTTATTAACCTCAACATCTTGCATGCTTAGCAATGCCAGAACTCAATTATCTTTTTATCATATAAATTTATCCTTAAACATCCACTACAAGAAAATTTGGAAATAGCAACGGAAATTAGCAACCGAATTTGGTTAATTTCCGTTGGTAATCAAAATTAGCAACCGAAAATAGCAACAGAAAATTCGGTTGCAATTTTGGCAGTTGGTAAATTTAGCAACCGAATAATTTCCGTTGGTAATTTAGCAACGGTATTAGATTCGGTTGCTAAATTTACCAACCGAATATCCGTTGCTATTTTTGGTTGCTAATTTTTATTACCAACGGAAACTAAATTCCGTTGCTATATGTAACCAATGTACATTTCGGTTAATTGGTCAACATTACCAACCGAATTCAGTTTCCGTTGGTAAATTTAGCAACCGAATTACTATTCCGTTGCTAAATTTAGCAACGGAATAGTAATTCGGTTGGTAAATTTAGCAACCGAATTGTAATTTCGTTGCTAAATTTAGCAACGGAATAGTAATTTGGTTGGTAAATTTAGCAACCGAATTATAATTCCGTTGCTAAATTTAGCAACGGAAAATGAATTCGGTTGCTAAATAAAAACTATTGATAAAATTATAAATTATAAAATTATGCTAGTTTTGTTAGATTGGCATAATATTTTAGTTAAATCAAATTATTTATTTATAAATAAATATATTTCAAATTTATCATGAAAAGAAAATATTGTTATTGATAATATAATATTAAAATTGTAATGCACAAAAATATAAATCCTGAAAATATATTATATTACTGTAAAGTAAAATTCTATGAAAAACATAATAAAAACAACATAAAATCAGTATCAATAACAATCTAAAAATAAAAGTCTAAACTAAGTAGCTGGTGGAGGTGAAGAACGATTTGACTGCTGGGCACCCCTGGTTTCCAAATCTTCTACTCGATTCTTTAGTTAGGTTACAGTATCCATCAACATGGTGACTGCGGTCTCTAGTTGAATGACTTTCTGAGAAGATTCGCATCGCTTACTACAAGCAGCTATAGATGATGTAGAGGAATTCGAATGTGAAGTATTTGCAATTGAACCTAAACCAAAAATCCTCCCACGGTTATTCTTACCACCAACTACTTGAAGAAAAATCTGACTCTCATCAACACTTTCAGAGCTCTCCCGCTGTTGAATGAGAGTCTCTTGTATTTGCTCCTATCATTACAATAATTATAATTAATTAGCTATATTATTATAAAATAATTAATATTGATGTATAAATTTAACATACATTGAGTTGTCTACAACGGGTATTGGCGAATGTCTGACCATCATGCTTCTTTGTGTGAGTGTGCATAAAAACTTCAGGATATGTAGGCTTTCTACCTATAGTTATTTCCTGTATAACAAGCAATAATCAATAATAGTCAAAATACCACTGTTCATTCTACAATGAGGGAAAAAAATTTCACAATTACAACTAACAAATAGAATAAAGAGTAATGTAGCATTCAGATTTACAAGCAAGAAATAAATTGTAGCTAAAAGGTATAGGAAAATTAGCCTTTTACTACAGCAATAACTTGAGTTTTGAAAGAACACAGAAAGAAACAATTTAAACGAAAGGCAGATGAAGGACAAAAACAAACACATAAAAGAGTTTAATTCATCTTCCTGAAAGGCACACCATAAAAGAAATAGTCCTACTAGATACATAAACATTTTATCACCAATGACCCAACAAGTAAATTTCTAAAATACTCAGGTTTTCCCTGAGTTGCTGGGACATTATGCAATACATTAAAGAATTTTGGAATCCATATTAGAAGCTGTTTCAAAATAAAAGCACCTACAGAATCAAATTGACATAAAATGTTATGCCGTTTGTTATGGAGGTGTAGCAAAAAGCCAGGCAACACAATCATTTTGTCAAATAAATAACCAGTCTCCTAAGGGTTTTTGATATGTACACACACAAACACATCTCGTTCTGAAAATTAAAAAAAAAAGGGAAAGAGTAAATTGTAAAAGGATCATACTACATTCACAGGTCAATCACCTGTAAACCTCAAACTAAAACAAATTATCTTTTCAAGTTCCAGGTCAATCAAAGTTAGAAAAGCAAAGTAGGAAATTTTATCTATTTTCCAAATTCAGCAGCTTCAATTTGCATTTAGTAGCTAAAATGAGCAGCAAACCAGCCACATTCAGCCATCCAATAGAGCTGAGCAATAGTGGAAAACAAATAGCACATTCAGCCATCCAATAATTATACATTTATAGAAAAAAATGTAAGCATAAAAATCAGAGACTTACCAGTTTAGACGCATGCTCGTGATGGCTCAAAGTTCCTCCAGTGTGCACGGCTAGACTCTCACCATCTGAGCCTCCCCGCCTATTTGAAGAATTCCTATCTGAACTGGCAATTGCTTCGGGTGTTGCCCAGTATTGCTGCCAACGATTCCATATTTCTTCAGAAATAAAATTAGGTCGTTGACCACCCTTGTGTAAATTACATAGAAATTCTTTATATCATTGGCGGGCACGTTTTTCCCAAACTCCATAAATGACATCATTAAATTTTGAATCCCAGAAAAATGCTTTCTGAAAAAAAATAACATAAATATTGCAAAGTACAATAGATAATGCATTAATGTATGAAGCTAATTATTTTAAAACAGAAAATGTTATTTATTTTTTGTACCTCAAACTCCTGATAATAAAAATCCTTTGTCTGCAGAGAAATATTTTTCCAAACATAACCCTCAATTTCTATCTTCTCCTTGAATGTGGATCTGATTTTTCTTGAACAAATACCTAATGGAATAAACCTGTTAATATGAACAAAATCAATATCAAATTAGATATCCATACTATTAGTATAAGTTTATGTTTTAATCTTGCAATACAAATTGTTTTATAATTAAACTCACATATCATTGATAATCTTAATGTAAATTCTTCCATCAACTCCCTTTGCACCAGGCTGGAGTCCTTCATCCTCAATATCGAAACCTGGTACTTGTGTAGGCATAGATTCAGGGTTTGGGATCGGAATAGATGCATTTACATAGTCAGCAGATATATTTGGGTTGTTGGATGCTGAATCACTTGGTTGATTAGGAGAGTCATCGCGGTTTGTTGGTGAAGGTGATGCCTCATATTGCTGGTTAGGGTGGACTTGTCCAATGTTGTCTCCATTAGATGTTAGTCTGAATCTTGGCGGTAGCAATGACTTTCTTTTAAGTGGCATAATTTAAACCTGAAATTCAAAGATATTAAATACACTTCTTCAAATCGAATTATATAATTATATTAAAGAATATGTAACATTAGTACATCATTGCAATAATAAAACATTTTGGTTTTGAGATAATAAAACATACACAATTTAATCGCTATCATCACTTAATTGCACATCAAAATCATCCTCTGTTTCTGAATATTCAGAATTAAAGTCAGACTCATCTTCAGAATTCTGTCCATCTATGGATTCCTCATAAGCTTCTTTACTTCATAAAAATTCTCAACCATTTTATGATCATGAGGCAATGAATCATTGTACCAGGTAAGAATTTTATCTAAACTTTGTTCAAAAATATGACCTTCAGACTTTATGTTCAATATTCGGGCAATGGCAGACGGTTGAGTCATTTTTTCACAGTTTGACCATAATTCTTGGTCAGCTGACTCTAATAAGTCATGATAACCGAGTTATCCTTTGGAAACCAGTAGCCCGCAGGTCGAATCGTTTCAGCCTATATACCTTGATACAACAGTGACACAAAAGAAGTATTTTATGTTATTTTATAATAGATTTTCAGCAAACCCAAATATGCAATTATATATTTGGATCCTACTCCTAACATAGGTACAAAATAATTCAGAATTACCATGAAAAAAGCATCATGACATAAAATTAACGCGCATCAAGGTACGTGGCACTCAACCATGATAACCGAGTTATCCTTTGGAAACCCGTAGCCCGCAGGTCGAATCGTTTCAGCCTATATACCTTGATACAACAGTGACACAAAAGAAGTATTTTATGTTATTTTATAATGGATTTTCAGCAAACCCAAATATGCAATTATATATTTGGATCCTACTCCTAACATAGGTACAAAACAATTCAGAATTACCATGAAAAAAGCATCATGACATAAAATTAACGCGCATCAAAGTACGTGGCACTCAACCATGATAACCGAGTTATCCTTTGGAAACCAGTAGCCCGCAGGTCGAATCATTTCAGCCTATATACCTTGATACAACAATGATAAAACTGTAAAAGTAAAATAACTCAAAACATGACAGCAGAGATACACTCCAAATAGCAACAAACCACGAAGAGCACAAGGACAGATCAGAAATGAAGAGAACTATCAGCCTTTGTCAAAATAGCTAGCTGGAGAAAGAAAAAACAGACAGCAAAGCTAAGCAAGTGAGGTGAGAGCAATATAAGAAGAGAAAACAACACAAAAGACCATATAAATTCAAGTAAAGGATCAGCCTTCTATTTCTAAACCATATAAGAAGAGAAAACGACACAGAAGACCATATAGTCCTCACTCAGAATATACAGTCAATAATCCATACCGCAAACCATATAATCTTTTCTTAAAAGAGGTAACATTAGCTCGTGCTTATGCAGTGTTTCTTTTACAGTGCCTTTCACCTTGGATAAAATATATTATATTACTGTAAATATTGTATGCTAACTCTTACACGCTTACCCATATCATATCTTCAAATTCCCCCTATTAGCCGTTATATTATAATGGTAACAATCATGATGTTATCCTATAAACAAATTTACTAATTTATTTCGTGAAATGCATTTGTCCTATTAAAAAATTATTAAATTAAGGAAAGTCCATGTAATTATCCTAATCAAACCTCTAATTAAGGGGATTGTGAACAAAAGGACTATATATTAATTACATATACTATATAGCAATATAGGTCTAAGGTAGAATGAATAAAAAGAATAACTTATATGCCCAAAATTATTTACCTACTCTATGCTCTAAGAAGCATGAAGAATATATCTCTACCAAATCTTAATCCTCACTGGTTGTAAAAAGAATGAACCATTTTATAATGTATTTCAAAATAATACTCTAATATAAGGTCTAAGGACATTAATGTAGACTCAAATTACAATCTTCATCTAGCTTATGAAGAATGATTAATCATGTTACCTAGCACGGAAAAAAGTATTTTATTACCATACAAAGATTAGAAAGAAGAAACTAATTGTATAATCCTAGCCAATCTAGGGTCTAAGGAAAATGTAAACATTATACTTGTCAATTATAATTTAATAACAAAATAATATATTCCTAGTATAATTACGACTTCTTCATTAAGTCATAATATAAGTAGTAGGTATGAATGGAAAATTTTTTCCCACAACTGTTGTATGGTGTATTAAATCAATAATAATATATTGATACCTAAAAAAATAAATTATTAAATTTTTTACATGCCAATTAATATATGCTAATACCAAATGATTTGCTCTGCTATCTTATTCATGCATTAAATTACGCATTGAAATCATCATCAAGTTGAGAAATGAGTTTTACAATATAAATAAAAATATATTATTTTTAATTACGTATTTTTTAAAATTTCTTAAAATATAATTTTATTTTTCTAGTGAAATATCATAAAAAGTATGTAAACAGTAGCATATGAATAATATAATATTTTTGATAAATTTTTCAGTGTAATATATAACTTTTTTTTATTAGTATAAAGGTATTACTTAAATTTTTAACAAGTTCAAAAGCAATTAATTTATGGAAAGAAAAAAGACAATTTTGAAGATAGGATTGGATAGAATAAGTAATAATTTAATTCAAAAATTAAGTTTAAGGAAAAAAATAATTATTATAAAAAAGTTGAAGCCATTTTGATAATTCTGCTTCTAAAAATAATTGAACTATAGTACTATTTATAGTGAACAGGGAGAGAGAGAAAGGATAGGACTGTTATTCAGTATTTAGTATTTATACTTTGGTTTGTATTTCTTTTTTCATATGCTGCTCAAGTTGCAGTAATAATTTGTTATTGAATTGTAGATTTTGAATCCTTTAACTCTTGAGTTTATTTTCCTTTAAATTATTATTTAAATCTTTAAAATTTCATATTAAAAATCATAAAAAAGGAAGCAAATAAAATAAAAAATTATTCTATTCAATTTTTTTTTTCTTTTTCTAGCATTCGTATATACTGAACACTGATTTAATTTTTGAATAAATATATATTCGTAGTTTTAATTATTTTCTTTCATTATTTCTTATTAAAATGAATAAGAGAAGTATTATTGGCTATTCAAAATATTTTATTTTGACTTATCAATTAAGTGTGTAATGTATAAATAAAAATCATATATTTGCTAAGGTATTTGTCAAGAAAATATATGTTGCTTCACAGTGGGTAAATCCACTAGTATGTTTTAATGAATTTAAAAAACATGAACCCACTTAATGATTTACAATCCCTACCAGTAATTGGATGTAGTGGACATATATAATACACATTCTATTAATAATTTGTCAAAAACAATTATTTTTTTTAGCAGAAGAAGTAATTTGGATCAAGTAGTATGAACCATTTTGACATATATAATACAACATCTGAGTTAGTTCTATAATACAACTGCCAAATGTATTATATTGAAAGACCTCAAACCTAAATGAAAGACCTCAAACCTCTTAAAGCAGAATAGATGCCTGGCGCCGTCGTCTGTGGCGAGTTGTAGCAAGATCGGAATAGATGACTGGCGCCGTCGACTTCCTTGCTGGAGAGAGAGACAGAGGGGCGGCACGTGGTGAGTGAGGGAGGAGCTGTCGACCTTCATTAGAGAGACAGAGAGGGAAAGCCATTCGAAGAATGAGATGAAAACCTAGGTTTTCACAATTTATAGTTCTAACAAAGAAAATTACTTAAATGCCCCTAATTTAGCAACGGAATTTAATTCCGTTGCTATTTTTGCAATCGAATTAATTTCGGTTGCTATTTAGCAACGGAAATTAATATCCGTTGCTATTTTAGCAACCGAAAAAAAATTCGGTTGCTAAATTGCAACCGAATATTATGCGGTTGCTATTTTTAGTTGAAAGTGTAATTTAGCAACGGAAATAAATTCCGTTGCTATTTTCCGTCCCAAATTTTATCTGCCATTTTTTGCCGCCTTATTTAGCAACGAAATTGAAATTCCGTTGCTAATTTTCATTGCTAACTAATGGCGCCATAAATTCCCTCAACTTTTAGCAACGGAAGCTAACCAAATTTTTTTCCGTTGCTAAATTTATAAAAATCAACCAATTTTAGCAACGGAATATATATTCCGTTGCTAAATTAGCAACGGAATCATTTTCGTTGCTATTTTTCCGTTGCTATTTCACGAATTTCTTGTAGTGATCGTAATAAACATTCTAAACATACTTATAATAAACTCATGCTATACTTCAATCATAGATCATCAAGGCTTTTATGCACTTCCAATATCAGGGAGTGAGAGATACCAATAATTCTTTAGATGTCATCTCACAATTTTTGAACTAACATCCTATTAGTACTCCAATATCCATCAATCATAAGTTAATCATTCCTCGCAATCATCAAAATTTACATCTCAATGACAATAACATCTAGTACGGGTATTTTGTCTAGACCAATATCATTTCAACCTCCAAAAACCAGTCGTAATTTCATATTGGCTAAAAAAGACTAAACCTGGGCTCTGATACCACTAATTGTAACACCCTAATCCACTAACCATGCATAAACATCAATCATCATCATCACCTAGCAAAGATAAGGCAAGGATAATAATAAACAACACAGGCTATAATTATTACATGCTACAATAACTTAAAACCAACTTATAATTAAAAGGCCTAACATAATGCCAAAATACATCATGGAATCCTCAAGCAACTGTACCCAGCCAGTTCTTCTCTTCAAAGGCTGACTAGCCACCAGCTATCAGTCCACTAGAGCTTAACCAGTACCTACATGGATAACAAACCCGTGCTAAGCTATAAAGCTTAGTGGGGAAACCAACTCCAAGGATAAACTCTAATTAAAATATCATAAAAACATTATATCCTTTAAAATTTAAGGAAAAACATGTAAGTCAACAATATTAAATGATCTCACCCTTGCTATACCAAATGAATTTGCAATCCTAAACATGAAAATTGTTCTTACAATCATCTAGACCTCATGGTAATTGATAGTACATGTTTAATCCTAAGCATTTAATCACATTTATTATGCATGATATGCTTTCAATGTTCACTCAAAGCATAGGGGAGTATATGTATCATACATCATCGATAAGAGATATTTTAGCCATTAATACTTCACTTATGTCATGCAATCTTAGCTATATAATACAGAGTAGAGAACTACATTTCATTTATATCATTCTAGCCAAAAAGGAATTCAATCAAGCAATATAGTAAGCCATTTATCATGTTCACATTACATAGGTGAAGCAATTGCTATATATATATATATATATATATATCCGTATTTAATAGTACATTGCTGAATCTTTTAACTTTCAATAGCCTGCCTAAGTGCTAGTTCAAAGGGTGGATAGCAGGAACAATGGATACCGAAGGTATCAAACGATGGACCCAAAGGGGCCGAACTATGGTTCCATAAAGGAACAAAGCAATAGACTCAAACGGGGTTGACAATGGTTCTAGCAAGGAACAAACAATAGACCCAAACGGGGTCGAACGATGGTTCCATAAGGAACAAGACCTAAACGGGGTCAACTATGGCAACTGCTGAATCCCTCTAGGCATGCCTATCTAATTTACAAATGAACTAAGACCCGTAGGCTTTATTACTTTAAGAACATCTTGAATTCGTCATATTCTTCCTTATTTAATTTAACATTTTCTTAAATCATTTTCCACAAATGAACACATATCATTCATTTACATAGCAATACTGGCATAAAGCCCTGATATTCAAGAATGCATATCACCTGTTTATATACTTACATATCCATTGGATAACTTATATCTTACACTAGAATTCTTTAGCATAATGGTAATTGAGTATTATGCAATACTAGCTCAAAACAATGTTTTAAGAACCTAATGCAATACATATCATTGAATATAAGATCATGAAGTAACATGTTTTGAATTTCAAGGTTGACTTTGGTAATACTCAATGATATTTCATGAAAATGAAACCATACATATAGTCTTACAAACCATGATCACATGACTCCACACGTAAAACATAGTCACTGAAGAATAACATACCTGAGTGGTTCTTTAAAACCGTTTCTCTTTGCTTCATTATACTCAATTTAGTCATCGCACATTCATTTTTTCAAATAAATTATATACATGGATTCTATATCTCACACGTAGTGAAAGTAATCAAATGTGAGATTAACGTTTACCTATGTCCTTTATAATACCTTGGACAGACTTCACATTTCAATTATTTCATTTAGAAATCATATGACTTATTAACCACTACTATGATTAACATAATCATCATATATATTATTTATGGTCCATTTAATTCTCTCTAATTATATTTTATAATATGGAATTCATGATTCATGAAGAATTTATAGTTTGGAGAGTGTAGTAGAACCATTAAAAGGAAACATACGAGTGGTCATACCCAAGAAAAAGAGAAGGCATATACGACCACGCACGGAAAACAAAGGCCAAACGCGTGGCCAAGTAGAAGGAGAAGTAAGCCATTCACGTGGTCACGTAAGGAGAAAGGCAACCATTCACGTGACCACAAAAGGAGAAAGAGCAAGGCAGTGCACGGCCACGCTAGGAGAAACCCAAGCTATCATGTGGCCATGCAGGGAGAACCAAAGAAAATCACACAGCCACGCATGGAATTCCAAAGAGAATCACATGGCCACACAAGGAACACCAAAGGAGACACACAGCCACGCCTGGGAAACCAAAGAAAATCATGTGGCCACTCAAAGAGACAGCTAAGGAGAAGCAAAGGTAAGCGTGGCCACGTAGAGAAAGAAGGGATAGACTGCACGGCCACACAAGGCACTTCGGCAGTCTCTATTAAAAATCTCGATTTCCATCTCTAATGATTTTGAATCCAAAAACTCACCTCAAGTACTTAGATTAAATCATTCTTTGTTCATCTAAAACACTAAAATTTAACCTTCACTTCAACTAAGGGTACACATACAAGAACATAGGAAAATCATCAAGTAACCATGGATCTAGGGTTCCCATACCTCAATACCAACTTCATTTCCTTAGGAAGTCCACTAATCTAGCTCTTTCTTCCTTCTTCTATCCTTGATCTATCTGCTTCTCTCCTTTCTCCTTACACAGAGATAACAATAGGATATTGTAATCCCTCATAACCAAAAATCATAAACGAAGAAGAGGAAGGGGAAGAAGAGATCTTCAAGAAAAGACATTACCTTTAATCTTCACTCACAAACCCTAGCTCCATTCTCCAGCCCGTAATCAGTAAAGAGAGAGAGAGAGAGAGAGAGAGAGAGAGAGAGCTATCTCCCTCCAAAATGCTTGTCCCCCTTCTCAAAACCCTTGTTATCCCTTCTCCAAGAAGCTATTGAAAGATCTCATTGTGAAATTCCAAAATTGCCCTTATTCAACTTAACCCCAACACTTATTTTTCTTAATATTTAAAACTCAAACTTTTAATTTATTTCAACTATATCCCTCTTTTATCTTAATAGCACTTAACCTTAACAATGCCAAATAATTCAATATTGCCTTAATTAACCATAATCCTCGTCACTTTACTATAATTCGGTTAGGGCCATGATTGGGTCCTTACATACATAAATTACATTTTATTCTCTAAAAATTTTCTTTGGAGTGGCAAATTACAGTTTAATCCTCGAACTTTATTTTAATTACGATTTTACTCTTTTTTGTCAAATTGACTATTTTACCCCTTTTAACTATATCATCAATATTAAATGACCATTTTACCCCCTAGTTAATCGTGTAATTATATTTTTACCCTTTTTGTTCATTTAAATCTTATTTTTCATCTAATTTCATTTCGATTCACCTTTATATCATTTTTACTACTATAATTATCCTTTTTACTCAGTTCATATAAAAATTTATGATTTTATCCAAATTGACAACAGTGGAAAATCATGAACTGGATAAATGAAACAGTAAACTCAGTACACTAGAGAGATCGTACTGCTGGGGTACTATACCATTCTCCAGTACAATCATATAATAAGCCGGCTAAACATTATTTTCAGTATAATAACAATCACAATACAGTAATACCGCGGGATAAGTGCTCTTATGGCTACTCATACTATCCTAAAGTCCTAGGTCACCCATTAAACACTAAGAGTGATATAATTTTCACTACACCATTACATTTTTACACTGTCAATTATTCCTATCACTCTATATTGATTACAGTAAACCATACATCATTCTCATATAAGCTTAATGTTCAATAATTCTTCACATATATGTATTTATTGTTATAATATGTAATTAAATCATACCATTTACTAAGTATATACCATTCAGCCATAAGGAAAATATTCACTTCAAAATTCTTTCTTCTTTAAATTTATGCATTACATGCTTTTATATTCATTTCATGACATAACATAATGAATTACATCAAATTCACATGAAAATCTTTAAGTTACAATACTTTCCATCATTATGTAACTATTACATATTTAATATAAATTTTCATATTTCAACTTAATCAACATAATTTAATTCCACACACATTAATTTAGCTATTTATTGCTAAATATCTAATTTAAGGTAAATTTTCACCAAGGTACCTTAAGGTACCCTAATCGGCCACCTTGATTCCTCTCTCTTTCAAATTATTTTCTTCCATCAATTATGTTTCTAATGGTTCAATTTAACATTATATCATTTCATATTAATTTAATTCACCATTTCATGAAATTTAGCATAGTTACATAATAGAAAAATTAGGGAAATTCAACTATTATTAGTGAAATTTAATGTAATACACATCCACTAACATCAATTGGGCTTGAAATACACCTATTCCTTGTTCTCCTTTCCCTTTCCTTCCTTGTTCCTTTCTTCTTCTTATTTCTCCTCTTTTGGTCGAATTAAAGAGAGAAAATCATAAAATTAAATTATGATTTTAAGAAATTAAAGCTACTACTATTATTTTCTAGCCATTTCCTGCATGCTCATTCAATTTCCTTTTCAAATTCCACCTAGAACTCATGAAACTAGTAAATTACACCAAATTTTTCTTACCTTAAATCATCAAATTCTTGACTTCCCTTTGATTGGAAATCCTTTTCTAAGTTAAAGAGGATGAAATTCTGAGTATTAGGTTGAAATTTCAACTTAAGATTTAGAGAGAGGAAGTTTGGATTCATTAAAAATGGAGGTGAGATGAGGAAGAGCTAGATTCAGGTTTGAAGGGAGAAAAGGGACCAAGCAGTGGAATTTAAAGGTAATTTCTATAATTTACACCCTTTGTACTTCTCTTTTACTAATTAAAAGGAGTGGCAAAGATTTAATCTTTTACTATTGAATCCAATGGTCTTAAATTAAGTCATATGTCACTAAATTACCTATTTGTACACAGCCTACCATTATAAGCTTTCTTGTACCTGATCATAACTTCATTTTATTGACCTCTATGTCTTTATATGTCAAAATTCCTGAATTTAGCCACTCAACTTCCCAATCTTGGTTTTGCATCCTGATTATTGAATTTTTGTTTCGCATATCAAAATGCCTTGAAAATTTTTCTCAATTGTTCTAATATATTCAAGAACTTATGGTAAAAATTTTAGCTCATTCTGACATCATTTCGATATATTTCTAGCTTTGATCGTCTATACAGTAGGTTCGAAACCCAAAATTCCAAGACTATAAGAATTGCTATTTTTTAGTTCCTTGGGTGTCTTTATACTATTTAGTTTATAACATATGTAAGAAATATGAGGTTCATTGGAGATCTCTAGGGTCCACAAATGAGTGGTTAAAGTTATGGTCAAACCTACATCGATCCGTGAAAGTTTTCTTCATTTGCCTTTTTGAAGGTCTATTTGATCTCAATTTCTTCTCAAATTGTACCATCAGGCTCTGTTTAATATGCACTTTCATAGTCTACCCTTCGATCACACTGCCTATTGGGTCCCCTATCTCAAATTTTTCGGTCCCGGGTATGTTTAACCTTTACACCTTTTTAATTTTCCTATCCTATTTAACTCTGATTACTCCTAAATTAGTCATATGGTAGTTATTTACGCTCTAAATTATACCATACATGGCAGATGCAAATTTAGGGGTGTTACAAAAATGTTACAGTGAAACCTAGTATGAACATGATTTTGGTAACACCTAATTTATATGCATGTTGTTTAGCTTAATGAATCACTAATGTGAATAATGTTTGTTTAAAAGCATAATAACATGACATAAAATGACCAGGAATTAAGACACAATAATATGGTTAGAATTTAGAGTTAGAGTGTCACACTACTCCTGCTTCTTCTCATCAACAATGGTGGCTATATGAAATCCATTAAAAGGCTGGTTGGCTATGTCGAACATTGAAACTTGACTCTCTCTAGCAGCTTTAATAGTGACCACACCCCTTTCGTATGGAATCTTGATCATCTGATGAAGAGTATAAGGCATACCTCCTAGCTTATGGACTCATAGTCTACCAAAGAAAATAAAGAAGTTGGTCGGAATAGGCAGTACCACAAACTTTGCTTTTACCACAATTGGACCTATCTTCACTACAATCTTAAAAGTTCCAGAAGTCTACCTTTTAGAGTTATCACAAGCAGTGATGGTGAGATTGGACTTACTAAGGATCGATTCTTCTATGTCGTAAGGAGCTAGAGCATTAAAAGGACAAACATTAATTGAAGACCCATCATCTATCATTGTACATGTAGTGTGTTTGCCATTTACCTTTTCTCAAATGAATAAAGGCCGGTTATATTTCGACCTTCAACAGGGCAATCTACATCATCAAAGACAAACTTCTCCCTTGACTCTCCATTCACTATCTCTAGTAACTAAGAAGGAGAACTGGTGGTTGCCATAGTGGATTTCGACAAGACTTCAACCAAATTCGGCCTATTGGATGAGGAATGCATGACTAAATCCCAAATTAAGATAAGACCTAGCATTTTCTTCAACTGCTTAAGAATTTGATCTTCTTCATGCACAACCTCTTCATTTGGTGAAACTATCACTGGTAGTCTTTCTATCTTGAAAACCACCCTACAACTCCGAGTCACATACTTTGCTATCTTTTCTTCACTTTTTTCTTCCTTAAACTCCTATACATCTTTTAACCACTCCTCGTGCTTAATCGAACTTGAGTCATTATTCGTATCTTAAATGTTTAACACATCAACTAAAACCTCTATTGAATCAACTCCTAACACGGACCTGTCTATACCATCATTGTTTTCTTAAGCTTTATGAGTTATAGCCAAGTAGTTATTTCCACATCGTTCTCATAATACAAATCATTCCAACAACCTTGAGTTAACCATAAAGACTATAAATGGCGTTAAATTATACCCGTTCTACTTCTTTACCCTTTTCTCTCGATCTAGCACTTGTTTAGTATCAATGGAGTCTTATATATGATTCCTTAAAGTTTGGCTTTTATCAGTCACATGACCTATGTGCTGATGAAAGGCATAAAATGAATCCTCTTCATATCAAGGTAAACCCTGACTCTTTGCTAGTTTAGGCAGCAACGGTTGCAACTTTCCTTCTTTCATGAGATGATTAAGGAACCAAGATAATGGTTTTCTTAAGTTGGAGTACCACCTCTGGATGATTCCAATAGTTGAGACTTCTATCATTGTCCTTGCATTACTGCCTCTTGAATTACCATTATTCTTATTGAATCTAGTATTGCCATAATTCTTGTAACTACCATAGTTCCCATTAGCAATACTCAAATTTTTAGCTAAATACTCACTTTTGACTTCAATGGCTATGTCCTTAAGGGATTCCCAGTCCTTCAATCCTTTCATCTTAAGTCCATTTTTAAGGTAAAGGCTCATATTCCGAATAAACAATTTGATATAACATGTTGTCTTAACGCTATACCTTCAATGAATGAGATACTCGTGGAAGGATTCATCTAGCTTCTATAGTAATAACTTTAAATCTTTGAGGGTGACTTTAATTCGGGTGCTACAATCATACTATCTCAAAAATTCCTCAATCAATCTATCCCAGTCCTCCTATCCAACCTATAGTAGTAGCTAATCGGGGGATCGATAAGGGTTTGGCTAAAGTAATATACCTTTTTCCTTTTTATGAGAGCAATCCCTTTCGTGACCAACACATATTGCTTAACATGGGCAGAGGGATCTAAAGTTCCATCAAACGTCGATAAATCTAGCATCTTAAATTGGTTGGGTAAAACATCTTTATAGTCTAAATCCATATCTTCAAGATTGATACCTTTTCCAACTGAAAGTACCTTAGCCATATCCTCGAGCTTTTCCTTCACCTTTTTAATGACTAGATCCTCAGTCCTTGGAACCTTAGCCTTGTGGCTCTTCATCATCATTGAAAATAAAATCATACTCAGGATTATACTATGCCAAACCTCCTTCTCTCATTTGGCCAACTGTTGGGCCCCTAGGTACAACATTCCTAGCATCAATAGTAGGTAGGGGCACCAAAGTAACTGATATAGGAGTCTCCCAAATAGGAGTTGGTTTAACCTATTTAGCAGGTAGGGCACTTGATTTGGTGCTTGAAATAGGAGCCAAGTTAGCTATCAAATTGGCAATCATGGACATTATTTGCTTCTTAAAATCATTCATCATCTTTTTCAATCTTGATAAGTTAAGATACCAGCTAGCAATGTCAGATCAGCCATATCTAAATTAATAAGTGTTCTGATAACTATTTGGTATCACTTAAACCCAATTTCGAACCCAGTTCTGACACACTAGCCCTTTGTCATTTAGAAAAAACTCTTTGACTAGGTGACCATGGGACCCCAAACCACCTAGGCAAGTGATCAATGATGGCTAAAAAAATAAGGTGTTAGAATGATGCATGACATACATGTTGTGTACGGTCATGAAATGCAACATCGATAACCACATACAAAAAGTCTTCCAACCTTATCACTACCACACAAATGGTTTCAGTCTCTATCCTAGGCGAGCTTAGTCCAAAGGTCAACAGGAAACCCAATAAACATATATAATGCGCAGTGAAAAATCAATAGCATAACACAAATAATGCAGGTGCAAGTATATGAGTTTTGGCCATTATGTATTTAAATAATTCAAATAAATTAGGTTGGGTCCACTAGGCCATGGCAGCCTTTGATGAGTAACACCTAATTTAGTTGATTTTTTTTCAATAAATAGAGGCTATATAGCAATCAAAATAATTACGGTCATGCCACATAGGGGAAGTAGCTATTGTCATTACATGGGCTTGAGTCCAATGTTTGAAACTTTTAGGGCTATCCAAACATAGTCCCTGCCAATGGATTTAGCTCATCATGAGCATAACAATTGATGGATTACCATTTTATATACCAATTGATACGAGACTTGGGCTGGTGGTTCTTTTTAACACATCCATACATTAAGTGAACGTAAGGCATGCTTCAGGATAACACTAGGGCTGAAATTGAGATGCCTAACTTAATTCTAAGGCTCTAACATGAATGCAATGCATTTTTTCAAAGAAAAAAAAGATAAATTTTTTTAATTTTAATCCCGTTTATATTAAAGTAATCAAAAGTGCTTTTGGAGCAAATTTTCATAGTCCCCAAAGGAGTCATGTACCTTTTTAGAATGCACAGGATAATGACATTTTCATTAGGACTAGGATCCACTTTTAAGACTGGCTAGACAAAAAAAGTATCCCAAATTGAGTGATCGGTATGCATTTATGCTGGGCATCATAAGGCAGGTATAAAGGAGTGGTACCCAATAGAACATTAGAAAATAAAGTTCCGACCTTATGAGGCCAAAACTAGAGAGGGTTCAGAACCTTACTGTTATTTATACCTTTGATAAGAGAACTATAATTGGGCTTTCAAATTAATTATTTTTCCCTCTTTTCACATGAATTCATGCATATAAAAATAAAGTTGCACTCAATCAAGTTTGAAAATGCAATAAAGCAATAAAATTAAGAATAAAATGCTATCTATTAAGCAATAAATAAATATACATAAAATAGATGATTCATTTATGATTTGTTTTGGTGGGAACATTTGTTCCCGCATGTATATTTACAAAATGGTCTTTGTGGTGCATTTTGGAATAAAAGTTGGATAAGTGATCCCATTTTATTAGAAAATCCCATTTTAATTATGTACAAAATCATTTTATGTTATTTGTAAAAAACTTATTATTCAGATGTGATTTTTAGATTTAATACAAGACATTGGTTTAGCTTTATTAATAAAAATCCCAATTATTTAATATAAATATTTTTACATGATTTTTCCTTTTAGTGGTCAAAAACTCCATTTTTTCTTAAGACCCAGAATAATAAATAAATAGAAAATAAAAATAAAAAATAATTAAGTACAAATTACAGGAAATATGTAAAATATCTAAAAAGCCTGCCATGCTATATTCGCCTAGCTGCACTCATAAACACAGGTTAAATGCATGAAATGGAATAATATAATATAATATAATATAATATAATATAATATAATATAATATAATATAATATAATATAATATAATATAATATAATATAATATAATATAATATAATATAATATAATATAATATAATATAATATAATATAATATAATATAATATAATATAATATAATATAATATAATATAATATAATATAATATAATATAATAATATAATAATAATAATAATAATAATAATAATAATAATAATAATAATAATAATAATAATAATAATAATAATAATAATAATAATAATAATCAACATGAAATGAGCATAAACATGAACATAAAAATTATAAAAATAAATTAAAATATAATATTAAGTAATATGGGTGCAACTTATGATGACAAGGTTAAAATCATACCAAGTTGGTTCACTTTGTATGTAGATCCTTGCCAAACTATGGTTTAAAATCCATAAAAATATTTAAAACATTTTAAAATAAAAAAATCTAAATAATATGTATAAAGAAAATAAGCTACACAAACTAAAACTGACATTTTTAAGTTAAAAATTACATTTTTAACATATAAAGGTTATTAAACCTTATTATTATATTTTAAATAGTCCAGATTTAGTAAAATATTAAGCAAACTATCAAGAAGGGAATCAAGTCCGCAATATTCAACAATGAAAGTATAGATTCGACCTAATAGAACAACATGTCAAGAGTATAGTTGGCTTTATAATATTACCTTTAGGAATTTTCTTAGATTAATATAAAAAACTCAATGTTTTTTAGGATCTCTTTAATATCTTTTATTCGGAAATAAATTAATAATAAGAGATTGAAGATAATATTTGACAAATAAAATGCGAAAAAAAAAACTTAAAAACCTTACCATATTCCTTTTATTTTCTTTCCCTTTTTTCTTTACTTTTCTCTCTTTCTTTCTCTTATTTTCTCTCTCTTTTTTTTTATTTTTATTTGGGCCTCTTGGATGTCTTTTTAGGATGAAGAATAGCCAACACCCTTTATTAAGGCAGTGGATGGCATTTTAAAGGAAAAAATGAGTAACACCCTTCGAGTCATACCTTGGGTGGGACTCGGCGAGTCACACCTTGGGGGCACTCAATGTGTCAAACCCTGGGTGAGACTCAATGAGTCACCCTTTGGGTGGGACTCAATCCAAATGGGCAGGAGACTTACAGGTATAAGGCAAACTCTCTAATCAAAATATATCTATCTTGTTGTCCTTGGAAAATGACAATTTTAGGCCAAAGTTTCTCTAAATATTGTTTCCTTATATCTTAGCTTTCTAAAAACTTAGGAATAAAAAAATTTGGATTTTTATATCATAATTTATGGCAAAAATGCTACTAACTACTCACATATGTCCATTAGGGACAAAATTTTTACCTTGTATTTGAAACAATTCTGGGAACAATGGAGACATAATTAGCTCACACATCCTGAATAAAAGTTTTTTAAATTTGAGTCTAGTTTCTAACAAAACTATATTTGCCTCAAATGGAGTTCTATAGAAAGAGTTATACCTAAATTAGTGCAAATTGATCAAGAGCAGGGGATAGATTCGGGTGTCTTGAGTTCATGCCTATTTTTAGAAACCTTAAGATCATAACTAGGTTTTAGTTCCTTTTAAAAAGTTATATATATATATATGTCATAGCTTTCATTTGTAACTATAATCACTCAATTTTAAGGTTTGCAGGTTGAGATATAGCCAAAATACCGAAATTGGTCCCAATGAACTTTGAGCATAATTTCTCATAAGTTACTCTTCAATCTCCAATCCATTTTTTCAAAGTTAAAATATGAAAATGTTTTCAAAAAGCTCATAAAATAAAGATAGATCCTTAAACTTTAAGTTTTTTATATTTAAGAGAAAAAAGTCAAGCTTGTTAGGTATATTTGACAAAAGCCAACTCAGGAAGTAGTGTCTACGGAGAGACAGTTTTCATGAGAGAGAGAGAATAATTATCCATTCTCAAGAATCCCAAACCTCTAACAATTTTTTTCTTTAATCACAAACACACTTTCTTCAATTTTAAGCATAGAAATCAATCGTTAGATTTAGGGTTACAATTTCCAAATGTTACAAAAATAATCTCCTGAAGGTAATATTTTGGCCCTCTTTCCTCTCTCTAAAATCATGCTATGATCTTGTTGTTTTAATTGTTTCTTTAATGTTACGATGCCATTGTTTTTATTTAAATTGTGTTTTTTTTAATTCTGTGCTTTCTTTATGATGCCATGACAATCTCAACATGATTTAATATGTTATAATGGTATGATCTAGAGTTTTAATACCTTCATTAATGCATGAGTGATATTTTAGTTTAAATTCGATTTTACATTATCATTTACAGTTTAAATGTGATTTAAGTGCATGTTTTAATGTTATAGTTAGTTTGGCATGATTTAAATGTAGATTATGCATGAGTAGGCTAAAATAGGATTATTTCTCCTTTTTGTTGCATTTTGATAGGCTCGATAGGCTCGATAAATGGCCATTGACCAGCACGATCGATGGGACATAGTGGGATGTTTTTTTTGTCTTGTCTCTACCCTTTTACTGGCCATTTGTATGTTTAGTTTTCCCGTCTATGGCATCTTATGCTATCTTTTAATGTATTTTCTTGTGTTTTCTTTATTTTATTTATTTATGCATGATTTGTTATAGCTCGGATGTCTTTTTTAAGTCTATTTATTCATATGTTAGATATTGTTTGTGTATTTTATTTCCAAAATGACGTATTTGTTTTGTTATTTTATTTTATTGATTGCATACTAATTGTTTTGTTTGTTTGATGTTTTTATTTAAACCACTAATTTGGTATGCTTTGAGGAGTTTATATTTTTGAGGTTGATGTGCCTTGGAGAATCATGCAAAATGGTTCCATTCCTATCTTTTTTTATCTTTATTCTTTTTCTATATTTAATTTAATTTCATTCATTTATGCTTTATTTATTTATTTCTTTATTTTTTACATTATTATTATTTTTGTTGTATTAATTTTTTGGGATGTAATAAGTAGGGGTGAGCAACGATCAGCTTGGTTCAATAACCGAACCGAACCAAAATAATTAAAAATCAAAGTTTCATTATTTTTATCAATCGAACCGAACCAAATTTATTGAATAACCGAATTCAAACAAAACCAAAATTTTCGATCAGTTTGGTTTGGTTAATCGAAAAACCAAATATTAAATCTATTTTAAAAAAATAATTGTGTCTAAAAATTTTAAATTATAATATACTAAAGTAAAAATATCTAAATTGTGCACAAAAAAGTTCAAATGAAAGATATAATCCCGAAATATATAATAAATAATATAACAAAACTGTTAAATAAATTTTTTCATTTAATTGATTTTCAATTTAATCATCAAAATTCTAAATTATGACCTAAAAATAGATATCAATAATTGTTAATGTACTCATATAATTTACGACTCAAAATAAGATAATTTACATGTATAAAATAATTATGCAATTAAAAAAATAAAAAAATATATATAATTATATAAAATTTCGGTTTGATTCGGTTTTTTTGTGATTTTTTTATTAAAAAATGAATTAAAAAGCAGAAGTTTCCTAAAATTGAAATCCAAAAATCAAACCAAAAAATTGAAAAATAAAACTGAATTAAAAAATCGATCTGTTTGGTTCATTTTTTTTGGTTTGGTTCGGTTTTTGCCCCTTAGTAATAGGTAGTAATAAAATGGTTTTTGCACGTTGAATGGAAAATTCACTTAAAATCATTTTTTATTAATTAATTGATTTTACTTGAATAAAATGGACCAATGTCCAATTTCTTAGCCTAAATTCACATAATGAAAGAAGAGCATTTTTGTAAAATATACATGAGGAAACAACTGTTCCCAACCTAAATAAATGCACCTATTTATGTATGACATTTTAATGATTTGTTGGATGATTTGCTCATATAATAAATTTAAGCAGTTTATTTTATTTATTTCTTGGATTTATTTACTGCTTTACTACATAAATGATTTGTTTATTTATTTATCGCTTATGCATCATGTGAGAAGGGAGATAGTGGACTACTAATAAAAACTCATTCATAAACAACACCTAACATGGGTATAAGTAAGAGTGATATCCTGAACGCCATCTCTATTTAGGCATTAACGGTTAGATTCATTTTCTAACATTCTGTTGGGTGGCAACTCCATGATACCTACCTCTTAGGCCACTTAGATGCCATCATAGGATTGGCCATAAAAAATAGAATTGGGGTAACTTGAGATGTAATTTCATGCTTTTTTGAGGCCCGAGACTTGATGAATCAGGTTGAATTCCTTTTCTATTATGAAATGGCCAATTTTATGAGCCTCATCAAATTCTAAACCCTAAAAGTAGGCATCCAAGAGTGAATCTAAATAGGAGCGGGGTTCGGCGTGCGTCACAACATGTACCACATAAAAAATAATTTAGCTTTGGTGACTGCATTAGTGTCATCATTATAAGTAAAGTAAATAATTTCATGAAATTTTCGAATAACCCTTAGTGCAGCACTTTTAATAAAAAGGATTTTGATTCACTAGTCATAACATACTACCCAATATGCGAATGTAATGGAAAATGGTGCCACCAAATTAAATGATTAGGCCATTGCAATAAAACTCAAAAGTACTATAAAATTCTCTAAATAAAGCATAATGGACAGGAAAATTAATCATGAAAAATTTACACCAACCAATGTTAGGTAAATCAATAATTTCATCTAGCACACCTAAAAGCATTGAGTGTTGACTCATCAAAAGAACTAGTAGCCAAAGTATCAAGATGTTCAAAGAAATAAAATCTGGTCTGATGTTGTTTAGTAAGAAAAGCAAGGTTGCCTTCAAGTTGGTGAGCCGCTGGTGGGAACCATGACGCAAAACCTAAGGGTACAATTAGAACCTGAACCTTAAATCAATTTAAATAATCATAAACTCAACCTTGCAATCTAATTTTAATGTACTTTAAACCTTAAATCCAAAGGAAATTAAAACCTAAAGCAAAATAAAGCAGAATAGAACTACACAAGTAAAACTTGAATAATCCAATTCTTGAAATAACTCAAAGTAAATAACTCTTACCTTGAAAATTCAAATCATGCATAAAATTTCATTTAATAACTAGCCATCCCTCATTAGAACAAAATAATGTCTTATATATATAGAAAAATTCCTTATTCAACTTGAAGTTGGAAATTAGCCTTTTCCCTACTTAAAATTTAAAAATTGACAACCAAATGAGTGCCAAACCCCAAATCAATTGAATATTCATAAACTAAACTTGCAATATGATTTTAATGTACTTTAGACCTAATTCCAAAGGATAGTAAGACATAAAGTAGAATAAAATAAGTATAGAACTACATAGGAATAGCTTGAATAATCGAATTCTTTAAACAACTTAAAGTAAGAACACTTACCATGAAAATTCAATTCATGTATAAAGCTTCATTCAATAATCAGTCATCCCTCATTACAACAAAAAAAGGTCTTACAAATATAGAAAATTAACCTAGAGTAATTAGGATAAGTGGGCTAAATTCCTTGTTAAACTAGAATTTGGAATTTAGCCTTTTCCCACGTAAAATTGGAAAATTGAAAACCAAATGAGTGGGCTACCTCTAAGAATATGGAGCCCAATCCAAGAAGCCTTAAAATTATTATACTTAATTAAATAAAGTCTTAACTAAGGACCAAGTTAAGCCTAACTCGAAACCGCCTGATAATTTAAACAATGCATATGTTATATGTCATATGATGTGTATGTATATGGAACATGCATAGCACATGACTTGGCACATGTCAAGGTCACATGTTTGACATATGTCAAGGCCCATGTTTGGCATATGACATGTCATATAACTTGCACATGCCAATTTGGCTTCTTCATGAATTCTACCTATAAAATTCCTTCATGGTGTACCTTTGATCCAGTCATGTGAACCATTGTGAATGGTTAGTTATGCCTTTTGGGTTAACTAATGCACCTATTACATTTATGAGATTAATGAAATATGTCTTGTGTGATTTCCTTGGAAAATTTTTGGTTGTCTATTTTGATGATATACTCATTTATAGTTGGTCTTTTGATGAGCATATAGATTATGTTAGGGTTGTATTAGAAGTGATAAGGAAGGAAAAGTTGTATGCCAATGTGAATAAGTGTACATTTTGTAGTGATAAATTGAAATTCATAGAATATGTGGTTTTGGAAAAAGGTATATGATGAATAGGTTAAAGCCATTCAAGAGTACTTACACCTAAATCAGTTAGTGAGGTTAGGAGTTTTTTATGGACATATTCACTAGCTATTCCATGTCAATGAAGTGCTACAACTCTACAACATTGTATATCTCCCTATTTAAGCCACTTAAAAACTGCACCATAATCGATTCCTCATCTTCCTCTAGGTTGGCCTTAAGCATTAGCATCAACATCTCCTTATGGTAATCCTCTACTGATATAAACCCTTGACTGAGTCTTTGTAGTTATTGATGTATTTCTCTAAAATAGTAACTTAGCACAAACCTCTTCTTCATAATTCTCTTCATTTGGTCCACCTTTGATATAAGCATGTAAACTATCTTCAATCCCCTTTAAACTCCTCTAATTTTGGTCTTGATGACTTTGGATTTCATCCATTGGTAATTCTACCCTTGAAGCTTCATTTCTTTTTCAATGAATGATTGCATAAAGGTTTACAACTTTTTTTTAGCTTTTTAGCTTTACTCTTTATAATCAGTCCATCTGGAAACTTTAATGGATTCCTCTATTTATCAGTGAGTTCAAGGTTATCCACATCAAATTTGCTCCTTCCTTGTCCTAATCTAGCTTATTTCTTTGAATGTGGATGTTTTGAATCGTCATGTATAGGGTTGTTTTGTACTGGAGGCAGTGGAATGTCACTCTCTTCTAAATCTGAAGAAATGTACTTGAGCGACCCCACTTCCACCTACTTTGATTGGGATGTAACTAGTCCCTTCTACTTTTGAGTGGTCGAACGAGTCTGTGCCCAAGTTGTAATGCCCTATATTTTCCTAGGTCTGAGGATAGCCAAATCGTAAATGGGTTACTAATTTTCCATTCGCTAAAGCCAATGTTGCTTATTCGACACTTCATTTTTTTAAAAAATTCTAAGTAAGTTTCAAGTATCAATTCATTGGTCCTTTACATGCCAATTTATTTTATCTTTGCAATTCACTATTCATTTGGTAAATATTTTTGGATTAATTTCATCCATGGTCACTCATGTTTGGAAATTGTAACGTTATGGTCACTATACTATAATTTGTAACAAAAAATACTCAACTTTTATTTTGTAACAAAAAAGTCACAATGGCCGAAAAATCAATAATTCGACCACTGAAAAATAAAAAATATGAAAATAAATATATATTTTTCCTATTAGACATCGAACAAATTTTGATGCTATCAATGATTTTAAGATTTTAAGATAGTATGTTTTTTACTATTGTTAACGAATCTTGTTGTTATCAATGATTTTAGTGGCCGGATTCTTGATTTTTCGGTTATTGTGACTTTTTTGTTACAAAATATAAGTTGAGTGATTTGTTT
Source organism: Excoecaria agallocha (assembly GCA_037975025.1). Lineage (NCBI taxonomy): Eukaryota > Viridiplantae > Streptophyta > Magnoliopsida > Malpighiales > Euphorbiaceae > Excoecaria > Excoecaria agallocha. The sequence continues at coordinate 86,527,512 of CM075807.1, forward strand.
GTTACAAATCATAGTATAGTAACCATAATGTTACAATCGCCAAAAATGAGTGATCGTGAATGAAATTAATCCAAAATTTAGGCGGCATAGCAGCTATAATTTTAACTTATCCTCCTACAAATGTTCAAAAATACACTCCCAATAATCAACTCCAACTCCAATGCTTTAGGCAACAACGCAAGCAATTCTATATTTCATCATAGCCATCATAAACATAAACCATAAAACACATATCCATTCACATACATTTACATCACTATATGCATCTCATTCTCCCATATCCTTAATTATATATACATGCCATATTACAATTGTACCATAAGTCAAAATACATACACACTTTCTATTTTGAATAATTTACATATATAATAGTAAATAATACTACTTCAGAACAAGCCTTCTTCCTCAATTCGCTCTGCATTCACGGCTTCGATTATCTGTCCCTGCATGTAGCAAACAACTACATGCTAAGCATATAGCCTTGTGTTGGATACCCAACTAACAAATTTCACTATAATATATTAAAATTCTAGTTTGATTGAACACACAATTCACAATTAACCTAATTTAATTAACTTCTTTACTTAATATAATTATTATTTCTTTATTTCAATTAATTTCTTATTTTCTCTTAATAATTTCTCGATTTCATTATTTTTATTCTATAAATATTCTATTCACTAAATTCCATATTTTTACACTTATTTCATAATTTTCACTATCATCCTTATTTCTAAGTAAAATTTATAGTTTTACCCCTAATGATCTTATTTTTTATACAAATTACATTTAGGTCCTTCAAACTTCATGCTTTACAGTAATTATAATTTTATCCCTAATTTCTCCATTTCAAGCATATTTCATCATTCTTTTACATTTTCATCACATAAGTTGTGTTTTCTTTCATTTTAGTCCTTAAGCTCATTTCTTTTGCCAAAATTACAATTTAATCCCTAGTTTTATATGTTTTCACTTATTTACAATTTTACCCTTATGCTACCAAATTTAATTCATAATTCCATTTTTACCCTTCCAAAAATATTTTCACTATCTTTTTACCATTCTACCTTTGAGTTCATATTTTATTATAATTTTTCTATTTTATCACCTACTTTTCATTAAGGGTGAGCATGGATTGACTAATTGGTCCATTAACAATTTTATTAACTATTCCATTGATTTTGGTTAACCGATATTTTGATTTCGATTTTTCGAATTAGTTTATCCATTAATCACTTAAAATTTTTAACGTATAAATTTAATAAATTATACAATTTGTAATATTATTTTTAATTGTTAAAATGCTTTAAAAATAAAAAAAATAAAAAATTAAATACAATATCTAGTAAAAAATCAATATAAAAATAAAATTTTCATAATTAATTATGAGAATTAAATATATTCAATGTGAAACTGATAATAGTGTGCTAATTATGAAGATATAACGAATAAATATTAAAAATAATAAAATTATAATTTTAATATTTATTTACTAAAAATATGTATTATAATAATATTTTAGAAAGTTATATATCATAATATTTAAAAATTACAAAAATATTGAAAAATATAGGTGTAATATTTAAAATATAATTTATAAAATGTATATGAATCAGTTAACCTTAGCCAATGGTTAACCAATGTTTTTTAAAAGCAAATATCATAAATCAAAATTTTCAATTAGATTAACCTAAAATCGATACAATTTTAGATCAATTTTTTGGTTAACCAAAATTTTAATTTTTTGCTCACCCTTATTTTTCATTTTTATTCATTATTAACCAGTTCCTCTAATTTTTCATTATCTTATCATCAACTTAGTTTCGCCCTGAGTAGTTTTCAGTGGAAACAAAACAATAGAACTGGATATACAGGATGTAGACTCTGTAGGTCAAAGACTATATAATTCTCACTTTTCTCTTTATTTTTTCAACTTTTTCTCATTTATTTCTCATATTTATGGTGTAGATTCACCTTTGGTCAACTTTTACGAGTTGCCATGACTCTCTACAATGGTGAATGTCCCTATAACTAGTCAATTAATTCCTATACTTATAGTTTTGCTTCTAGACATTGAGGGAAAAAATATTTTCACAAAATTAATACAAAGTTTGCATTGTTCTCACATTTCCACATTTTATATCAATTAAGTTTCACCTAATGCACATCATTTCCATCAATTTATCATTCCATCACACTTTCATGCATTAAATCACCATGGACACACTACTTAGGTACTTTATACCATTTGGCCATACATTACATAATATCATCTATATTTATTTTCATGCCAAAAATTGCTCACAAACATGTTCTTAATGTTTGAATCATATACATCTAACTTTGGTTCATCATAATCAACATTTATTTCATTATTTGGCCATAATGGGATTATGCATATAATAATTTGTTTAATTCTCATAATTCATTCCAAATATGTTTTCTTGCATAATTAACATAATTTTAAACTTTAACAAAATTAATTTCATCTAGAACCCTAATTTCCCATACTTACATAATAGGGTTCAATTCTAACTTCCTATTTTAATCATGTTTTATACTTTATCTCACATATCTCATTATTTATCTCTCAATTTCATTTATTTACCATTAAGTTGAATTTCGATGCACTTTACATATAAAACCACAAAAAGTTACATAATAGGTTACAAGTCTCCTTTCTCACATTCAATTAGGCTTTCACACATTTTTTTTTTATCAATTCCATTATTTGTCATCTAATTTCAATTATCTACCATTAATTTAAATTAAAACATAATCTAAATACAAAACCTAATATTACATTACCTAGATTTCATAAAATAATTAAGTTAGTTTAGGTATCCATATAACTTAATTCTCCTTTGCTGCTTAAATCTTCTTTTCTTTTCCTTTATTATTTCTTTTCTCCTTTCTTCTTCTTGTTCTTCACCTAGTTTGAATTTTACACTAGAGATATTCATGAATTTCTCTTCAATTTTTCATTCAAAATCACATGAAAATAATAACCTACCAAACTTCCCATTTATTTCTAACTAAAACACATAAATTTACTTACTTGGTTGATTTTCTCTCACTATATTTCTTTACTTTTCAAGATTTTTTTACTTTAATTCTCTATATAAAATGGGAGGATGAAATTTATAAAAACTAGATGAAATTTGGGTTAGGAATTTGGTGAAAATTGAAAGCTTGAAGAAAAAAAAAGGATGAAATTCAACCATGGTAGAAGGAAAGAGAAGGTGGCTTATTTTTGGAGAGATTTTCACATCTCTCTATTTTTTCTTTTAGTTCTTTAAGTAAAGGGTCAATATTTAATCAAACACTATTTTGTATAAGGGCTTATATTAAGCCACATGTCATCCTCTTATTTGGTACATGTTTTAATTATCACATTACCTCTAAAATAGGTTTAAAATTATGTGAAAATATTGAATAATGTGTGTTTAGAATTTTTGGTCTATCTGACTTTGTTTCAATATACTTCTAAGTTTGGAGGTAAAATTCACCGGTTCGAAATCAAAAAATTCAAAGTTGTATAAAAATTTATTTTTTAATTAATGGTTTTATGTAATCAGAATGATTTTCTGAGGTCCGAAATAATTTTTTCAAACCGAATAAAGTTAGGTCAAATCTGATTGAGCTAGGTTAATTTTTCACCATGTATTTTGAAGGCCTATTTGATCTCAATTTCACATCAAATTATACCACAAGACTTGTAATGAATTGTATTTTCCAATGGTGATGAAACGTTTTTATGGATCCTAGGTGGTACTATTCACACTTAAAAGTACTATACTGATGACCCAAATTGTGAGGACATCACATTTCTCTCCCATTGATTAAAAATTCTATCTTTAAAATTTACTTGGATTAAACAATTGAGGGTACTACAATCTCATCACTTATTCTCGCTCCCCTATGGCTTCTTCAACATTATGATAATCTCATCACTCACTAAATGAGTCACGTTCCTAGGCCGTGACTAATTTATGAATCACACCTCTAGGGTGTGGCTCCTTTGTGAGTCACTTGCTTTTTTCCCATTTTTTCTCTTGTTTGCTCCATGACTCTCTCCTTAAGCCTTTCCTATATATGCACGTGACTCACTCCTTTGACCCATTTTTCACTCATTCACTTATCTTCATGATTTTTAATATTATTTATTATTTATTTTTTTTAATATAATTGCTTTTTTTATTCATTCATGTATTTATTTAACATTAAATTTATTTATTATCCTTATTAAATTTTTGCTTATTGATTTGTTATCGGTCCTATCATTATCAATATTGTTATTTATCATATAATTCACCACAAACTGCCTAATAATATTATTTATTTATTTATTATATTTTATTTTAATTTAGGCTTTTTATTATTATTTATATTTATTTCATGTAAATTTTGTATTTACATATTTGCACTTACATTTAAAGCTCTTTAATTCAATTATTCGTTACTAATATCATTGTGAGCATATTGTTATTATGTCTCATATTTTATCGTTCTTTATTATTTATTATTTATTATCAACTCATATTGTTATTTTCTATCATTTTTAATGCATATAACCCATTCACATGTCAAATTAGGTTGAAAAATTGAATAATAAGACGGAGCAGCTTAGCTTAGGTTTTATTTATTTATTTTAGGCCGGCATTATTATTTTCTTTCTTTTTTTATATAATCAGTTGTAATAGCTCAGTAAAAAATGGATTTTCACAATAGTTAGAAAAATTCACATTAAATATTTTCTAACTTAACTAATTGTGTTTTTCAAATAAAATGGACCAATGTCCACCTTTTTGATCCCAAAAATCACACAAAAAGGTTTTCATAAACATGCATGAGGGAACCAATGTTCCCAAATTAATCAACAACTTGATTTGCATATTTTTTAGCATTATTATTCTTTTATTGTAAATAGCATAATAAATAGTTTTTTGAACATTGAACCAAAAAACTTGTTAAATAATTTTATATAAAATTAAGTGGGATTTTTCTAATAAAAGGGATCGATGTCCCAATTTTTCATCTACAAAATAACATACTAAAATTAAATGTTTTTTTCTTTATGAATACAAGAGATTTTTTTACTTAAAAATTAACTAACATGATTTTTTTCCAAAAGCCATATAGTCCAATGCCCTCATTTTTATCCAAAATACACCTAAAATGCTTTCCTTTTTCTAAATATGCATGTGAAGACCAGCATCCTCATCTAAATAAACCTAATTAATTCCTTAATTTATGTATGATTTTATCTTTACATTTATTATATTCTTTAAATGCTTTCTATGCCATACTTTTATAGCTTTCATATACCTACTTTACAGCTTTCTAATATGCTTGAATATGTTTTACTTTTTCAACATGATAACTCATATAAGAAAAAAAAGATAAAATAAATTACTCACTAAAGCTTATTTATATAAAATTAACCAATGGAATAAATAAGAGTGAAGTCTAAACTATCTTTGGTTTTAGCTTTACAAGATTAGAACTCACTTTCCCAATATTTTATTAAGTGCTGACTTTATGATACCTATATTATGGTACCCAACAAATGCACTCGTAGGTTAATCGTCAGTAATATGTAGGAATAAAATCCTTTCTATTACAAAATAACCAACCTTCATGAGTAAAATGAACTTTTATTTGGTCTTAAACCTTGAAAGTGGGTTTTCAAAAACAAGTTGGATGCTTATAAGGTTTGATATGAATCAAAGAAAGGGGGAATTAGAAAGAATGTAATGTATTCAGATGTAGTCTTGCTAGCTTAAGGTGGAAACCATAACCACCCATTTTACATCAAGGCTTAGGTGAATGGCAAACACACTGCTTGCTGATGGTAGATGGTGGATCTTTAATTAATATGTACCCACTAGTGGGCATTCCTATATTTGAGCTAAATGAATCCATGCTGAATAGTTTGACTCGACCATTTCTGCTTGTGATAATTTGAAGAGATAGGCTATATGTGCCTTCAAGGCAATCATGAAGAAAGGGCTAGTGGAAAATGAGGCTAAATTTATAGTACTACTTATTCCTGTTAATTTCTCAGTGCTTTTAAGAGACCATAGTTCCATAAGCTGGGGGGTGTCCTTCACTCTGTACCAAATGATCAAGATACCATATAATAGTCAAGTGGTCACCATTAAGGTTGCTAGGAAGAATCAAGCGTCCATGCTAGAAATTACTGAGCAACCTTTCAACAGGTTCCATATGTCTATGATGGAGGATGGTGGAAGGAGAGAATAAGGCTCAATTGGTAGGGGATAAGATTGTGCCTAGTTTCAAGCTATTCAATGACCTGTTTGATTAGGAATAAGGTATTATCAAGCTGATCTAGCACTTTTAGGATAAGGAGATCCTATTACATCATTCAATTTGGGATCAATAAGTGCTAAAAGAGATTGTGAATGAAACATTGCATGCCATTTAGAGTAACAACAAAAAAAGTAGGAACTAAAGCATTATCTAAACCAAAAAAGGAGGCTATAAAGACTTCTATTGCTATGCCAAAAAATAAAGATAATGATTTTTTCATAGATTTTGTTTATTATTATAAACTTTTTGATGAGAACAATCCATTATTTTTTTTATTATATTATTAATATGAACAATTTTGCTCACTTGTGTGATGTTTCTTTTGATTATAATATACATAATCATAAGCATGAATCATTTATATTTGACATCAATTCAACTAATACATGTTCATTTAATCTTGGTACAAAGAAAATCCAAGATAAATCTTATTAGCATTAGCCATAACTCCTGAGGAGAAAGAAAAATTTGAGAGAATCTTAAAAATGTATGAAAATATTTTTTCCTGGACGGATGAGGACATAATAGGGATCCACTAAGAGATAGCTAAGCATGCCATTCCCACCTTATCTAGTTATAAGACAGTCAAGCAAAAGCTTAAAAACATAGACCAAAGTGGGTTAAAAAGTTCAAGTAAGAGATGAGCAAACAAATAGAAGCCAAATTCTTGGTAGATTTTTAGTACCCAACTTGGTTATCAAATGTACTATAGAGATCTTAATAAAGTTTCTCCTAAGGATGATTTTCCACTGCCTCATATAAATGTCTTAATGGATAGTGTTACAACTTATGCTATATATTATTTTCTTGATAGGTATGTCGGGTATAATTAAATTTTAAACAAGATTATTGATAGGATCAAGACAACATTCATCACTGAATGGGGTACTTATGCCTATCAGGTCATGCCATTGGACTTAAGAAAGCAAGTGCCACCTATCAGACAATGGCTATTAGGATTTTAGATGAATTGATTCACAAGGAGGTAAAAGTCTACATGAATGATATAATGATCAAGTCAACTACCTGAGAAGGAAACTTCAAGGCATTGGAGAAGTTTTTTTCCAAAGGATTGATAAGTATAACCTATGCCTCAACCCAAAGAAGTGCATATTTAGGGTCACCACAGGTAAGCTATTAGGATAAGTAGTAAGCGAAAGGGGAATGAGATAGATCTTAATAAGGTGAAAGCCATCAGGGAAATGTTTATGCCATAGAAGGAGAAGGAGGTTACAAGATTTCTATGTAAGCTTTAGTAAATCAGTAGGTTCATTGCTAAATTGACTAAAATTTGCAAGCTAATCTTTAAGTTACTTAAGAAAGACCAACCAGTGGTTTGGAATGATGCTTGTTAGAAGTCATCTCATACCATTAGCGAATGCCTTTTACATCCACTAATGTTGAGACCATCGCAATTAGGTAAGCCTCTAATTTTGTACTTAGCTATAAAGGATAGCTTAGTATGAGTTATGATAGCTCAATAGAATGCCTTTGGGAATGAGTACGAAGTGTACTACCTTAGTAAGAAATTCTTGCTATATGAGGCTAAATATATAGAGGTGGAAAAGATCCACTTGGTAGTCATCTAGTCTTCAAAGAAGTTAATGCATTATTTCCATTCCTACAAAGTATAAACAGTGGCTAAATAGAACCTCCCGGATACCTTCAGGAAGCACCTTCATTGCTAAAAAAGATGGGTAGGTGGCTAATCCTTTTATAGGAATTTGACATTAAGCATATCACTAGGAAAATTATTAAGGGATCAGTTGTTGTAGAGTTCCTAGCTTATCAATTGCTAAAAGGAGATAAGGTTGTTTATAGATTCCCTGATGAGGACATTACAGCCATACTAGTGTAAGGTTGGTAAATGTACTTTGATTGAGTTGTGAACAATAAGGGTGTTGGAGTAGGAGTGATCCTAGTAACTTTGGAAGGTAAGAAGTTGCCCTTAGCTAAGAAGTTGAGATACAAAGCCAAAAACAATGAAGATGAGTATGAAGCCTGCATTTTTGGATTAAAAGCCTTACTAGCTATAGGGCCAAAGACCACAAAAGTTTTTCTGTGACTCATCCTTAGTAGTTTTTCAACAAAAAGAGGAATGGTTAGTGAAGAAAGAATAGTTGTTACCTTATATCAAGTGTTTGAAGGCTACGAGTCGCCAGTTTGAGGTTTGCACATTTAGGTACTTTGGGGTCAATATAGGATAATTCGAAGGGAGTAAGCATGAAGCTTATTTGGATCTCTAGTTATAATAAGCCATATTTTAAAACTAAACAAGTAATGGATATTGACGTGGATGATGGAAAGCCTAGGTATTTTGACATTCAAAACTACTTAGAGAAGTCAATATTCCTAAAGGAAGCCACAAAAAAATTACCAAAGAATACTTGGTAAGTTGTCTTCTCAATTTATTAGTGTAGACATAGTACTTTACAAAAGACAACCTAGCGGTATTTAATTAAAGTGCCTAAATGAAAAGGAAGCTTAAAACATCATAGAGAAAGTACATACTAATGTGTGTAGAGCTCACATGAATGGTTTAGCTTTGGCAATCAAGATGATATGCCAAGGGTTCTTTTGGCTTATGATGGAAATAAATTATTCTATCTATGTGAAAAAATGTTAGTTATGCCAACAATATGCAAACTTAATATTTTTACCAATTTTGGAATTATGTAACCTTACATCATCATGGCCACTCACTGCATAGGATATAAATATCATAGGAATGATCCATTCAACAACATCGAACAAACACATATTTATCGTGGTTGCTATTAACTACTTCTCAAAGTGGGTGGTGGTAGAATCCATCAAGAAGTTGGGTGCAAGAGAAATGACTAAGTTTATTGAGAAGAATCTGATATGCAAATATAAACTTCCTCACCATATAGTGTCAGATAATAGGTCACACTTTCAGGCCGAAACAAAGAATATGATTAAGAAGTAAGGGATTTAGCATCACAACTCTTCACCTTATCGACCTTAGGTAAATGGGGTAGTTGAAGCAGCTACAAAGAATATCAAAAAGATATTACATTAGATGGCTTAGACTTATAAAAGCTGGGCTAAGAATCTACCTTTTTCATTATGGGACCATATAACTATTGCTAGGACTTTAAAAAGGCTACTCCATTTTCTCTAGTTTATGAGGCAGAAGTTGTACTGCCTATGGAGATTGAACATCAATCTTTAAAGGTAGTTTTGGAAGCTAAATTACCTAAAATGGAATGGGTATGACAAAGGCTACTACAACTTAACCCACTAAATGAGGATAGAATATGAGCTTATTATCACAATCAATTCTATCAAAAGAGGCTAGCTTTTTCATTCGAGAAGAAATTTAGGAAGCATCCTTTAAAGAAAGGGGATTTAGTATTTAAAGAGAAGAGGCCAGGAGTTCCTGATGTCCAAGGCAAGTTCAGACCTACCTAGGAAGGACCTTTTGTGCTCAAAAAGCTACTATCTAAGGGAGCATTTATCTTGACTGACAGTGATGCTGATAAGTTAAAGGAGCCGATCAACATCGATGATTGAAGATGTTCTATAGTAAGACTCAAAATAAAATAAGAGAATAAAAGCCTGTAGGTCAAAAATTATAAAAAGTGATAGCCTTGCTAAAATTGGGCACCTTGTTGTGACCCTAGCAAGTGCACTAGATCGACAAGTATTATAAGGAAATATATTTGAGGTCTTAGAATATCGAACCCAAGGGATAAAGGGCTATTTAGTGAGATATCTAGAGTTGAGCAAAATTTATCAAAGATAAATTTCCAAGTTTTCAATTGAGAGTGTGTCCTAAATCTAATTAACAAAATAAATAAACAACAAAACTAATTAAACTAAAAATTAAAATATTAATTAAAACATTACCAAGGTACTATACTCCTCCCCATACCCAATGCAATAAGCATAAGCCTAAATAGTCATATATTTTAAATGTAGAGCCTACCACTCTAACTACTCGATATCCCATTTCGGAGCTCATCTAATAGCCAGCATAAGCATAGGCCCCAAAACCTAAGGCCAAACTAATATCCCATTCCAGAGCTTACTAATTCAATACCCATCTATCCTTCAACTATTTCTGAATTTAATAATGCACAACCTATGAACCAAAGACCTTTAGTTTGGAATCCAATCTCATTCAATTCACAACTCATACAAGGCTAAAATAGAGTATGCAAATACCCATTCAATTCCAAGCATAAAAACCATTCATTCAAATGAAGCAAAATGATAAAATGGTCAATAGTGAAATAGATAAATGAATAAAGCCAATAAAGAATAGAACATTCAAGCACACATATATATAAAAAACAAGTTTAATCCATTACATAGGTATAGGGATTAATAGATCGCTTAACAATAAAAATACCAATTAAACATAAATAAAGTAAGAGAAAATAGAAAGAGGAAACCTAAGAAGCCCATTGTAGCTGATAAAGCTCCGATCTGAATCCAAGCCTTCTTCTTCAAATCTTCATCAAAATGAAGAACAAAACTAAAAGCAATTGAAAAAAAATTAAATCTAAACCTAAACTTACATTGAAAATAAATCTAAGCTAGGGTTTACATTGAAATAAATCTAATCTACAACAAAAACTATAGAGAAAATACAAGAAAAATGAATGAAAACATCCTAGATCTAAGTGTGGTCGCTCTTTTATAAATTTCCTCTTTTTTTTGCCAAAGAAATGATGTTTTTATAGAGATCTTTAGATGGACATGGTAGAGACCAATGGTCTTAACTGAGTCCAAAAATTAAATGGTGCAAATTTGGGATTTTATAAGGCACACGGGTGAGACAAATTGGTCTTAACCGAGTGAAAATCAATTCTCTACAAAAAAATTCAAAATTACCCCATTAAGCACACTAAAACATGATAAATCTCAATATAGTTCCATTTGGCATAAAAAGATAAATTTAACACTTCAAACATTTAAAATCACATAAAATGAGACACAAACATAAACAAAAATATATTTAAATTAAACACAAAAATTATAGTTATCACACCTTATTAAGGTGAAAAACAAAAAAAGGTTGGAAAAAAATTAGAAGTTGAGAGAAAATAATCAATCAATAAAACCTAAAAGGGTTGATTGATGACAGGAGTTTTGATGCTTTTAAAAGTTCATTTTGAGATTCAATAACTTGATTTTTTGAGCTTGAAGTTAAATAATGATCATGCTTACTAAAATAAAAAAAATGCCATATTTGTATTCAAATGATTATTAATATACTCAATGTTGTTCTTTTGCATTTTTAGAATTCAAATTTTAAATAAAAGAAAAAACATAATCTTTGTTGCATCTAATCTATTGTCTATACTTAGCTACTCTCTTCCTTATGGTATCTTAGCTGATGTGTCTATTATTGACCACTAGACTAGTGATCCATCTCTTGTATTTAACTCTAGTAGTGAAGTTCCAAGCACTAATCTTTGGTATAATGATTTTCATGGATATTCGAGCCTAAAGTTTTTAATAGCCAGATATGAAATTAGCAAAGAAGATGCCACCATGAAAAGCCAAAGGGCACCAGACAATGTCATGTTGTTCCCCAAATTGATGATCATAATGGGAAGAAATACAGAACATGGCTTGATGTAGCCCACATAAAGGAATACACCCAGAAGGTCCATCTCTATTCACAGAAGTAATGGGCAATCAAGGGCATCTAAGCTGAAGTCACCATCCGCTACACTTGTTAACCATATAGCTCCCTTATGGGGTGATTAAAAGTTATATAACCTCTATTTGTATGAATAATACCTCAAAAGGTGCATGCATATTGCTCTAGGAGGAGGTTTTATCAATAACCTCAACTTCTCCTACAACTAAACCTAAAAAATGAGAAAAAGCCACTAGGTTGAGTTGGATCAATCTCGGGGAATAATAGGCCAAAGGAATTTGTGAAAATATGAAAGGACACATTTTTTAATAAGAAAAGATAAAGTGAAAACCCATAAGGGGCACACTACCTTAAAATAATGAAATACCTAGAGCAATAAAGGGCTGCTAGTAGGACGAGTAGTGGGATCAGCATGAATAGCATCCAAGCCAAGGATGGTCTCTACCATGATCAGGGGAAAAGTGGTTAGTGCACTACATACACCCTTTATGATGCCAAATAGTCTATAATATCCAATCAATTTCAAATACTAGGTACAGCAACATAGCAAAATGACACTAGTCTTGTATATGGGTACATAAAAAGAATTACAAGGGCATTGATCAGTACCTTTAGTAAAAAGCATTCCTCTATGATACTAGTCTAGTTACCTCACCTCAAAAGGAATAATGCCAACAACTTATGTCACCTCCCTTGGATAGTTGAGTACATAGTAGGGTAGACAAGGTAAAATGCCTGGTGAAAATCTTGCACCGATAATCTCAGCAAATTCCTCGACCATGGGCCATAACTCCTAATGAGCAAACCTAAAAATATGGAATTTAAAATCCTAATGCTAGACAGTAGATAAAATCATGGTAATAACTACCTTTACCCTCCTTGAGAACTTTAGACTTGAGTAAGGTGTCAAAATAGGGCTTTCCCAAGTTTTTAGGTCCTCTAACAACTTATGTAGTTTGTTCAAGTCTAGGGTTGACATAGTGAAAATGTTTGGATAGTCTATACACAAAATAATAAAAATAATAAATAAAAATGAGTTCAAATAAAATGAAAACGGAGGGAAAAGAAAGAAAAGAGAGAGGAATACTTAGGAGAGGAGGGGGACCAAGTAGATAGAGAATCAAGGCATAAATCCCAAGAAAGAATAAAGCTATTTATAGGAAGGCCTTAATAGACGACTATCCCTTAGAAGTGACCCACGACATGGCCATTTATCACCCTTGGTCCACTTGAATGGATCCTTTTGCATGCCTGCATGGCTCATACATTACATACATACATCTTTTGCATCTATTTTGTTTCAATTGTTGCAGGTAATATAGAAGATATGTTAATACTACTGAATTCCATCAGAGTTTTAAATATTCAAAAAGTATACATTTAAGGAGTATCCAGATAAAAAATAATAATAAATAAATTCAAAATTTAAAAAGTTTAATGAAAGATAGGATATAAGTGGCATCCTTTGCTCACTGTGATAGATGGCCAGCTAATTTATCAATTTGAAATTTGAAAAAATGACCCTTTCTTTTTCTTCCTCCTCTTTCTTCCCTTGAACTGCCATAGTTTCCATTTTTTGAGCTTTTTTTTTAGTTTGTTAATTTCTCTCCCCTTTTCATCCATTTTTAGAACTATTTATGCCAAAATTCTTTTTGGGATAGCATGCACTTTGGGACTATGTTTATTACAATTTCTTGCAATTTTTAGAGTCTCTAATTTTGACATTTAAGATGGCTCCATGATGCCAGCCATACATTATGCCTATTCCACCAACTCCTGCCTTGATGACTACAGTGCAAGTAGAGAATTATCAGACCTTAGCTCGAATCCAGTATCGAACATTAGGTTTATGTCCAAATAGTTCCTATAAAGCATAAAGATACTGGTTAAGGTTGACAAGCTACTAGCTGCAGTGGATTGGATAAAAATTTTCACTCCTTCATTCTTCACCTACCTGGAGGTGGTTAAAGAGTTTCTAGCAACTTTGTAATGCAGGGAGTTTTAGAGGCCAGATACAGATGAGGGTGTTATCACCTTCAGTGTTTAAGGGATCAAATATAGTATCAGTTTGCACCAATTTGCCAAGGCCATATGCTTACCCATCGGAGAGGTGGTTTTATCCCTAAGAAGGGAATAAGTGGTAGCATTAGGCTGATATTGTATTGCCTAGCACCATATACCATCTAGATATGGCCAAAAGCATGCTACTAGCTGCTCAAACCTGCAAGTATAAACAGAGAGTGCTTACCACTTTATAACTCGATCATAACAACAGTCATAGGTTGATTAATGCAGTCGACATTTTCTTTTTATAAGCCATACAAATAAATAGATGAATAGATATCAATCATAAGATAGTGGTCACTCTGGCAAGGTTAGCCATATAGCCCATCATGCAGATCTATGCAGGAGTAATGGTGACCCATTTACTTTTACATCCAGGGGCAAACAAGGGGACATTTGGACCACTACTTGAGGAGATCTTTTTGGACCTACCAACATCTCACACTATAAAGATGATTGAACTAGTTCGTAGTCCTGCAAGGCAATACAATCTTTTAAATGTTCCTAAGAGTAAGGTAGCTTACAAGCTAGTACTACTTGTACTAGAGTCGCCAGAGGATGCGAGTCTGGACCAGACACCTCTAGCTCAGGTAGATCAGTCTTAGCAGCCAATATAGGATGAGCCATATGAGCTATAAGGGTATATATGGAAATAGACCTAGAGAAAGATATAAGAGTGGACTTGGATGAGCTTTTTGGTGGATTATCTCCTCCTTCAGCACCTCTACGATCTCCAGCATGCCCATGACCCTCTCCTTTTAGAGCATCTCAAAGATATACACCTTATTCAAACCTTGGTGCATCCATATCTATGGCATTACCACCACCTTATCTACACCGGCTCTTATAAGTGTAGACACTATAACCCAAGATAGCCTAAATTAAGGTTACTTGATGATTAAGAACCAATTATATTTCGAATAGAAAGCATAAATCTCAAGTTTTGACCTTGATTTCCATATTTTTATAAAATATTTTGGTGTGTTTTAACATCAATTTTCCTAGAGTTTTGAAAACCTTGAATTTTGGTCTCTACCGATGACAGACGATCGTTTATCATGAAGAAATGGTCATCTATGACTATTTTCTTTAGGGTGTCTATCGAGGCCATCTAGGACTATTCTGTGACTCGATGATAGATGATCTTCTGTCGGTGAGTCACAGCCCAAAAGGTCTAGGTTAAATTTAAGGGTTTTTTTTTTCATTTTTGAGGATTCATTTGAGTGACAGTCGTATGCCAATGACAATATTTAAAATTTTTAGTTAGGATCATATCTTTCACAAATATGATCAATTTGATCTTCTAAATTTAAATGGATTAGAGTTAGAGTAATTGTCTAACTCTTCCCTAAGTATTTGAAGAAAATTCTAGGGTTTTTGAAAGAGGGGATTTTGATCTTTAGAAAAAGAGAGGGAGATTTTTCGAGAGAGAGAAATTTAATTTTTTATCCTTGGAAATATACTGCCTCAAGCAATCTTTCACACCAAAAAATTCAGATACATTTTTTATTGAACATGAGAATCAAGGATTGGGTCTTAGGCAGCTACTTTCTAGAGTTACAGAATCTCAATTTCTGAGGGTAATATTCAAGGCTTTGGTCTCTTTCCCTCTTTATCTTCACATCATGAGCACATGATTTATTAGGTTTATTTTTTATTTATGATTCCATGTTTTGAGTTTTTATATTATTAAATCTTTTTTTTTTGCTTCTGTAATGCCATGATGATATGAAATCATTTAATAGGATAGAATGGTATGGTAGGGTTTTATGCTCTTCCAGTGATGTATAAATGTATCTTAGTATAATTCTTGAGATTGCATGTTTTCTATTATTTGGTCATGATTTAGATTATTTTTATCCATTATCCTTTAGTTTGGCATGCTTTAGGGCTATAGATATATATGTTTATGATTTAGTTGATTTTTTCCTTATTTTTGGCTAGAAATTTTGCTTTATGTCTACCCTTTGAGTGATAGATGGGAAGAAGACATGACAGATAGAACATCCTGACATCTTTTTCTATTTCTGACCCATCACTCCTTAGTTTTTGGCATCTTTCATTCATTTCGGGAGTCTCTCTTTTTTTTTTAGGGTATTTTATGTGATTTTTCACTACAAGAAAAATGCTCTTTAATGAAGGAAAATTCGATCGTTAAAAGTTAAAATTTGGTCGTTAAAACACTATAACTATCGAAAAAATCCGGTTATCATCGGTTGTTAAACGCCCCATGGTTAATAGTATAGATGACCAGATTGATATCCTGTCATTAAAGGTATTAACGACCGGAACAAATTCAGACATTAAATATAAATTTTTAGTGACGGGACTTCCCTTCCCTAATTGTTTTTTGCTTTTAACGAAGGGAATTTCGGTCCTTAAAAAAGTCCATTTAGCGACCAAATTTTCCCTTCATTAATTGTTTTCTACTTTCAGCGAAGGAAAATCTGATTGTAAAAATTAACTTATAATGACCAAAAATTCCCTTCGTAGATTGTTTATATGTTTTAATGAAAGGAAATTTGGTCGTTAATGATTACAAATGGCGACCGGACTTTCCATCGCTAAATGTAAATCCGATCATTAATATAAATAATTTTATTTAAATATTTCACGCACACCACATTCACACTCCCACACATATGCATACATATCCAAAAATATAATAAGTACTCTTTTCATAAATATATATCCAAATAATATCTATACACAACATTCACACACAAATATATATCCAAATTATAATAAATAGTCTTTTCGTAGATTGTAAAATACCAGTTACAAAATGTACTAATATTTTGAAATTGTTTGAATTCTATTCGTCACTTACAAGCTTGTTAAAAAAATAGCCCCATTTAAACCATTTTCTATTCACCTAGAATTTTTAGGAGAATGCATAATGAACCCCATAACTTCATCTTCCATAGTTTTAAAGACCTATAGAATTCAAAATCAAATAATTCAATCAAATATTTATATGGATATATTAACATTAAGTTTGTAAAAGCATCTAAATATTCAAATCCGTTAAAGATAAAACATACCAGTTACAAACATATATACTATGTTTAAATTTCTTCTCACCAAATTCGATTGAACATTCTTTACATGTATTCACAAATAATAGAATAACAAATACTGGACTCTATGATTCAACACAGAGAAGCATCTACTATCACTTCAGATACTATATACTTCCAATATATTAGCAAATTTCTCATGAACCAGCAGAAGAGGATGCAACTAAATTGTAAAACTACCATTAGAAATTGGTGATATTCAAAAGCCTCTATCTGACTTATGCCACAGAAATGGCCATATTTTGGGGAGTGCTATCCACCGCAACGACACTCTCTCTGTAAAAAATACATCAAACATCTGTATTCAAATTGATAAAATGAAATTTTAGATAACCAATTCAAAAAGTTAAGTGTATTTACCATTTACAAGATTCAGGATGCCTATGCAACTCTGTGTGTGAGGACCCAATCATGGCCCCAATAGGATTATAGTAATTTAATCAGGATTAAGGTTTAATAAGGAAAAATTTGATTATTTGGTATTATTGAAGTTAAGTCACATTAAGGTTATATTGGTAATTATGCACAGAAGTATTGGAGTGTAGCTAAAAGAGTAAGGAAGGATGCAATTGAATTAAATAAGAAGCTTTGGAGTTGAATGTTAAGAAAATAAGTTTTAAGGGGGTTAAAATGTATAAGGGCATTTTGGAAATTTCTCTTTAGGAGATATTTACTCCACTAACTCTTGTATTTAGCTTCTTGAAGAAGGAACCCTTGGGAATTTTGGATGTGGGGATCAGCTAAGGCAAGAGAGTTCTCTCTCTCTCTCTCTCTCTTACTCTCTGGTTACAGGATGAAGAACAGAAACCTAGGGTTTTGGTGTTTCAACCTTATGAAGGTAATGTTTTCCTCTCATGGATCTCTTCTTTATGTTTGATTTAATGGAACTAAGGATGTATAGAGAGATGATATATCATGTATGTTATCTCCATGACCATCATGATATGAATGAAAGAAAGTGGATACAACTATATAATCATATGATAGCATCTCGGTACACTGGCCTAGAGCTCAATATTACGGTATGATAAGAATAACGTGCACTCTTATATGAATGATGGAATTAAGTATATATGTTGTATTAAGTAAAGAAAAGTATGTTAAACAAAAATTGATGTGGTCTTTGATGAAAGGAATGATATGCATTCTTCTATGAAAAGTGGCTTTAGCCAAATAATGTGCTAAGTAAAGAGGAATATGTTAAACAGAGATGTCTTAAAAGTTAAGCCTGCGGGTCTTAGTTTAGTTGTGGATTAGATAGGCATGCCTAGAGGGATACAGTCGCAGCTGCCATAGTTGACCCCGTTTGGGTCTCGTTCCTTAATGGAATCATCGTTTGGCCCCATTTAGGTCCATAGTTTATTCCTTACTGGAACCATTACTTGACCCCATTTAGGTCCATTGATTGATATCTTTGGATATCCATAGTTTGATACCTTTGGGTATCCATTATTCCCGTTATCCACCTTTTGAACTAGTACTTAGGTAGGCTATTAAAGATGATAAAATATACAAAAGATAAAGTAAAACATGCATTGATTGATCTATTTATGTTATGTAAGCATGAGAAATGACCTATTGTTTGATTGTTTTAAATTCTTTTGACTATAAACTAGTTTATGAAATGAAATGTTATGCTTTGTAATGCATGATTGAAATGTCACACTTCAATTAAAGAAGATTCCTATATGAGTATCGGTATTAGATGGTTCCTCCGATGGGATTCAACAGAGATTATATGAACCCTAAAGCATACACCATTGTACTAGAAGTTATATGAACTATAACATATGCATTAAGTTTCATGTACTCTGTTTATAAAATGCATACATGTGACATTGAGACTTTGTCTTATAATCTTGATATGCAATGCTTGTTCCTTATGATCACCTGCCACCCTGTCAATCTATTTATTTATATATAAATAATTACACACAGGTAGAAATAATGATAACATTCATTTAACCAAGTGCAATGCATGACATAGAATGATGCTTGTAAGAGAATCAAGGTACCATGCTAAGATAACATGAAGAATGTAGAGTTTGTGAATCTCATATGAGAATTGTATGATATATGTGAAGTAATTATGCCTACCAGGACTAATTATACAGGCTATCTGACTTAAGTACGCCTTTATATTATGAATTAATATCGATTGCCTATCTTAGGTGATAATATGATTTAAAGTAATAAGTGGAAATCTTATGCCATTAATAACTATGATGTCTAGCCTATTGATTAAAAAGGATTATAAGATGCATGATTTATACTAAATTAAGAAAAGTAAAGGGTACTATGATGGTGATAGTGATGAATGGCTAAGATTTTAGGAAGTGAGATAAGTTTCATAACACATTCAATTATTCTAAACATGATACCCATTAGTAAGTTTGAAGACTCTCCTAAGAATGTTATTTATGAAATAAAGAATATGATAGACTCATATGTTATCTTGTGTGATTGTGAAAGTTTTATGCATGTATGTGATGGATTATGGGAAGAGGATTATCTTTATATATAGATATATATAGAGTTTCATTCCCCACTATTTATAGCTTAGCACGGGTTTGTTTATCTGTGTAGGTTTCAAGATAAGCTGCAAAGGATTGGGCAAGATGCAGTTGCCTTGAGGAATTCAGGATACCTGAAGGCCATTTTTATTATGATTATTTATCGATAAGCTTCATTATTTGGTTGTGGCATGTAATTATGGCCTATGATATTATTATTATTATTAGTATTTATGCTTGATCTCTATTAGGTATGATGATGATTGATGATTATCCATGGTTAAGAAATTAGGGTGTTATACTGTGTAGGCAAGAAAGAACAAAGAAAGCTATTTCATGTAATACTGCAACAAGACAAAATACTTATTTTACCATATTTTAAGAACTTGAACAAGAAAGAAAACATAACACACTTGGACAAAGAAGCAAAAACCTCAGTTACAAATTTGCCTTCAGTTGGAAGACAATTTGTTAATTTGCTAAAAATAATTTTTTTTCTTTACACAAAATAACTTCTAACTAGACCATACAATTGGGACGAATCAAAATACAAGTCATGGGTTGATCGAACAGGTCAGAGTATAATGTGACCCAATTGCCCCATTTATTATTTTTTTATGAATTTCTTATGTATATATGTATACTTTCATTAAATACACAGAGGTATATTCAATATTTTATTTTCATTCTATAGCTTACAAATATTTTAGGAATTCAAACCTAGTGACAAATTTATACAGTTTCTTAATTAAATGAAAACTTTTAACATAACTAAATTATAAATATATCTAAAACTTATACGTAAAAGTGCATTTCGAATTTAATTTATTGATTTCTTATTAGTATAAACACGTTAGTTTTAGAATTTGCTTATGACCAATAAGATTTAGACATTTGTCAATTTGTATTTATCCTAAATACATTAAAGTTACTAACTTGTCACATTGTTCACTAGTTTACTAATTTTTCAATTTAATTTTCAAACTAAAAAAACTTTCAATTTAAGACCCAACATTTAGCTATATTTCAAATCTAAGACTGCTAAAAAATTATATCTAAAACTAGTTGAGTATTCCATAATGTTTATGTAAATCCCACAGAATATTCTATTATTTTTAGATGGATTTGTTAACAAAATTCTTGATTTGAAATATAATTAAAGATTGAATTTAAAATTATAAGATTTTTAATTTGAGAGTTAATTGAAAAGTGAAAGAAAGTTTAGCTATAAATTTCTAATACACCTTTTTTTCACCTTGAACGCATGAAGATATCATTTCTCCAAAATGTCCACATGTGGATGTGCCAAATATGAATCATGCTATGATATAACAAGGTAGGAGATCAAGGTAAATTTCTGGTGAAATAAACTCGGCATTTAATAATCTTACTGAGTATAAATATTGTAGACTTACTAGAGTCCCCTTTAAGACTGTGGACATATGAGCTGGCACGGCACCTTCAATGTCTGGAACATGAGCCAGTCTTGAAAGTCTAAAATCAGCAACTTTTGCATTACAATTGGAGTCTAGTAATATGTTGCTCGCCTTTATATCTCGATGGAATATTGGAGGATTAGCTTCTGTATGCAGGTAAAGATGCCCTTTGCTGAACCCAATGCAATTCTCACTCTCATTGAAAAACTCAAGGGTTCTTTAGATTTGGCTATAACACCAAATACAATAGTTATAAAATAGAGTTATAAGTGTAGACTTTCTATATAGATAAAAGAAACATATGCTTTTTAGCTGATTCATTCATACAATTTTAGAGTTTAGTGATGAAAGCATTAGCAAGAAAGTCGAAAATAGGAATATGAGATATACCAGAAAGATGACCCCGGAGAGTGCCATTCGGCATGAACTTATAAATTAACATATGCAGGCACAATTGTTTTCATATTTAACTTTTTCCAAATGATCATTTTTTAACAACAATGGAGCAACTACAATAAAAAGGGACAAAAAGGAAAATCTATTTGGCATAGAATGATAATTTTTTTCCTTGGTGTAGTTCCTAATAAAGCAATTGCTAAACTTTTTTAATAACTAAATTAGTTTTTTATTTTGCTTGAGCTTATTTAAAATGATAACATAAAGGATTTTTACAGGATGTTCAATACTAAGAGCCGTGTCCTAGTTCTTAAAGGCAAGGCTTATACTGCTAAATGATTAGGTTGTGATAGTAATGAATTAGAGGCTTGAAGTAATAGGGAAACAACACAAACTCATGCGTATTCTATGCCTATGTTAAACTCTTTTAGCCACTAAAGACCCATATCCGATACTCATAGTAAAGGATTTCACCTGGCTAAGAAAAGGGACCTGAATTTTTCCCTTAAGATTCACTATAACACTTGTTTAAATAAAATCTCCTCATTAATATTAGCACCAATAATTCAAATAGAAGTAAACATAAAAATTTGGTAAAGATAAAAGAGGGTACCTGTTCACCTCTTCATCACAATACCCGATCAAAGCAATAAGATTTCAATGATAAAGCCTTGATAACAATTCGATTTCAGTTAAGAATTCCTTGCCATCCTGTTACATGTATTCACAAATAATAGAATAACAAATACCAGACTTAGATAATATATGATTCAACAGAGAGAAACATCTACTACCACTTTAGATAATATATACTTCTAATATATTAGCAAATTTCTCATGAACCAGCAGAAGAGGATGCAACTAAATTGTAAAATTACCATTGGAAATTGGTGACATTCAAAAGCCTCTATCTGACTTATGCCACAAAAATGACCAAATGTTGGTGAGTGCTGTCCACCTGCAATGACACTATCTTTGTAAAAAATAAATCAAGCATCTGTATTCACATTGATAAAATGAAATTTTAGAAATCCTATTCAATGAGTTAAGTGCATTTACCATTCACTAGATTTAGGATGCCCTTGCAACTTTGTGCAGGTAAGAAAGAACAAAGAAAGCTATTTCATGTAATACTACAACAAGGCTAAATAATTATTTGACCAGATTTTAAGAACTTGAACACGAAATAAAACATAGCACACATGGACAGAAAAGCAAAAACCTCAGTTACAAATTGCCTTTAGTTGGAAGACTTTATTGCCAAAAGGCCCTAACACAGGAAATGTACAAGATATAGAATCCCACATGTATAACAAAGATCAGTGAAAATGTAGTAGAATTGATAATGGGTAAAAGAAAGAAACCATTTTGGGCTCTTGAATATCATGAAAAAAATTATTTAACCCAATTTTAATTTTTAAGTCCAAAATTGACTTAATCAAAACATACCAGTAATGCTCTGATAAATGATAGTGCAAAAAAAAAGACCCAGGTTTAACAGTTCCACTAAAACCGGGTAGAACAAAAAAACCAGGAAATCTCTCATTTAATTACTTAATCAGTGAAAAGAGATAGTTTTGCTTTAACTATTTTGAAATGTCCCAGCTAACAAACAACAATCACCAATATATTATGTCCTCTAATTTACCATAATAAAGTAACATGTTTACCACAATGGCATTTGAAAAACATATAGAACACCTCTCTCCTAAACTTTGAATTTAACTAATAAGAAATAAAGAAAAAAAGATACTAGAGCAAAACTTGTTCTCCTAATAAATACAGGAAAAGAAATAAAAAACAACTAAATGATAGCATCATCAAGCAACATATTAAAGAACAACTAAAAATACAAATTAACTTGTTGTGAGACATTTACTTAATAACAAAACTTGATAATGTTAAGTGTAAAAGAATGGATCAAAACTCAATAAAAGCAAGCAAAGATATGAGATTAGCAAAGCATCAAACTTAACCTACAAAATAATATGTCATAATATCATAACTCAAGCTACAAAATAAGCCAACATATAAACAAATCACAATAAAAAAGATACATTTAGGCGTTGTGACAGTCCATCAACATGCTGTAAAAAAAAAGAGAAAGTACTTAGAAATCCTACTCCACTTGTTAGAACAATTGCATCTAAGATACCCTTCCTAGATTGAACAATTATCAAGGTTATTCATTCACTCAATCTCAATGCAACCTACTCGTTTCAAGTTGAACAAGGCCTAGTAATTTCTACAATGCTTAATGGCAATAATGAATCTCATTCTGGCAAATTATTTAATGACATATAACTCTAGACTGTCCAGAAATAGCTTAGTATTTATTAGAAATAATGACACTTCCTGATAGCTCTCTGCACAAAGTCAATTACCAAAATAATAAATTAAAAGTTGAAAATGTTTAAAGCTTGTTTTGAACATTCTTAAAGCTGAAGTGAAACAGTACAAAGAATGCCCAAGTGTTTTGTTTAAATGAGCAAACAAAATTAAAGAATAAGGGACTTGTCTCCTTCTGTAATTATCAGATATAAAACCCTAGAAATATGCTTTAAATAGCATGCAAACAAAATTAACACTTGTTAGAAAGCTCTCTTTAGTTAAGGAGAGTCCTCGCTTAACCTTTATAGCCGATCCCATAAAGGAAAGAATCATAACTTTGAATGCATCGGAGAAATATCACTTCCATTAGATAAAGTTGAGATTTTATAAAGCTTGAGAAAAAAGAGAGACTATCATTTTGACCTATTTTACGGCACACACAAAGGTACTCCTTTTGCATGTTGTAAATGGTGGGCTGTTGCAAGTTTCGTGGCTATGGAGAAATCTTTCGATGAAAGACTGTGAGCACAAGGACAGACATGAATTCTTCATTGACCGATATACCTCATTAGCTATAGATGCTGAGGAATAAATAATAACCCAACCCAATTATTTATTCTTGTATATCGTATATGTATTATTAGCAATGGTGAACAAGATATTCTTATACTGAGATGTTTAGGGGCTAAAATTCTTCAAGGAAATCCATACATATGATACCTATTTGTTAAAAGATTACCTTGGTTTGAGCTTCCTTTCTAACCCTATTGAATTCTTCATCATCTGCGAATATGAAATTCTAGTTTGGTGCTAGGATATTTTGGTGCTGATAATAAATAGTGATGAACATCATTAAAAATTAAATCAAAGAAAACTTGATAAAATTTTAACTCTTTGAATTAAATCGCATTAGATGTTATTAACTCTTCAGTCTTCAAGACTAGTGAATAAAACCATTTTTATAAGTTTTGTATAAAATTAAAAGGAATATTTAGAAGAAATTATACATCAAACTTAGCATAATTCCTTCATCAATTGCAGTGCATATAACTATTTTCAACCCTACCTAAAAAACCAAAAAAAAAAGAAAGAAAAAAGTTGAAAGTGTCTATACTCTATATTGTGCCTATTTATGTCGCACCAAATTTTCCTATAAAGTATTACTACACTATCAGAACTTTTAGAGAACAACCATCGGAGCCATGGCCTATAAATGAATAAACTAGATTTTGTAAGGGTTCTATAAAAAAAGAACACATAGATTCTCACGGCAAGCTATTTTCCTCCAAAATTGACAACTGGATTTTGTTATTCAAGTTATCGAATGAAATTAAAACCACAGAAACTTAAACAATCCAATCAAAACTGGTTATATAATAATATTCTATAGTCTCCTTAGATATTTCCATGAACTAATCGTATAAACAAAAAATAGCAAACCAAAATCTTATCCACAGTTAATGGCTACAGAATTAATAATGAGAATTTCAACTGTGAAAGAGGATGTGAAAGACGGACCTATTGAGCAGAGAAGTAGATTTGGCCTAGAGAAAGAGAATGGCAACAAGAAGGATTATAACCAGCTCTTCTATAATAGTACATCAGCAATTATCAAACTAAATATTCAGATTCAAGTCAAATTCAAGAAAACATTGATAAGAAAAACCAAGTCCCAATAAGAATATAAAAGATTAGACCTATTTAGAATGAAAATGAGAACTATGTGTGAAATACCTTGAACCTGAACCTCTTTCCCTCCAAAACCAAGTTCGATGGCTGGTGACGATTGGAAGCCAAAGAGAGAGAGCAGCGAAGAGAGAGATTACCTTTAGATTAGAATGACATTTGTGAGAGAAAATTTTCAATTTGTCACCTGTAATCGCAAATTATATTGCGCCCTAGACCGCAAAAATTAAATCTTGATCTTGCCAAAACAATAAAATTAAAACAGCTTCAAGAAAAACCAAGCGAGGTTGAGAACAATTGAAGCTTCTATTTCTGCGATTTTTATTAGATTTAGAAGATAGAAATAAAAGGTTTTGCATTTTTTGCTATTTTTTTTTATCTTTTAGGTTTGCGATTTTTATTTTGGAGGTAAACCACAATGAAGTCCCGCTTTATTTTCAGGGCAGTAACCATGGGATCTCCACTATTTCAACCACTAGTTTTAAGTCGGTGGTTAAATAATAAGAACTAACAACCGAAATAATTTCCCTTTGTTTTAGTATATTTTAAAGACAAGATTTTTAATCCATCGCTAAATTTTGGTGGTTAAAAGTCTATTTTCTTGTAGTTTTTTTCATATATATATATTTTTCATAATTAATCATATTTTAACACCATTTTTGTCTTTTCTTTAGTATGATTAGCATTTTTTAAATTTAATATTCATTCGAGCATGCATTTTTTTATGTTATTTAATTTTTTTATTTGATTTATATTATGCTCCTTATGTACTAATTGTCTTGTTTTTGTATATTTTTTGGGCAATATTTGTTATGCATTTGAGGGTTTCTTTTGGAGATTAATTGACCTAGGAAAAACTAGTCTTGGAATTGTTCCTCTTTCTTTTCTTTTATCTTATTTTATTGCATTTCATTTTTTGCATTATTTAATTATCCTTCATGGTTGATTTATCTCATTTATTTATTCAAATTTTTGCACTTTTTATTATTTATTTCAAATGTATTCTAATTTTGGGGATGTAATAGTTTAGTAAAAAAGGATTTTTAGGCATGATAATTAAAAGGTATTTACAATATTTTTACTTAATTAATTGGGGCTTTTCAAATAAAATGGACCAATGTCCAATTTTTATCCCAAATACACACAAAAGAGTTTTGTTGTAAATGAGCATAAAGGAACCAATATTCCCAAATCAAATAAATTCCACAATTTGTGTACTTGCCTCTATAACAATTTAAGTTGTGGAATTATTTATTTATCACTTTATTTACCATTTTATGAATTGGTTGATGTGTTTATTTATTCTCCTCCCGATGCATCATGTGAGAAAGGAGGTAGTAGACTAAAGACAAAAAAACCTAATTATAATAAACACCTAGTTGAGATACAAGTAAGAGTGATGTCTTGAACACCAATTTTTGTTTGGGCATTAAAACATTGAGATTCATTTCCCAATGTTCAATTTGATGGCAACTCTATGATACTGACCTCTTTGAGTCCACATTAGATGCCTTCATAGGTTGATGCTCAATAATGAAATTTGGCCTAAACCTTTTTCTATTATAATGTGGCAAATTTATAAGACTTATGAGCCTCGTCCGATCTTGGACCCTAAAAGCAAGCCTTCAAGAATTGACCTAGAGACAAGTAGGCTCCGGCACATATCACAATGGTGACTCCACCGGGGACTAAGAGACCTTACTTCTATAGTATCTTGGTTTAGTTACTTATAATTAGGTGTTTTAATTAATCATATCTCCTTTCAAAATTGCATTATTACATCCATTCAGGGCCTAAAATTAAATTAGGCACCCTTATTTAGCCATGGTGCTATCTTGAAGCATGCCTTATGTTCACTCGATGTAAGGATGTGTCAAGGAAAATAAGCAGCCTAAGTTTTATACCAATTGGTATATGAAATGGTCACCTATTAATCATTATGCTTATAAGGAGCTAGACTTATTGGAAAGGACCATACTTGGGTAACCCTAAAGTTTTATCACATGACTATAACCCATGTAATGACAACAACTACCTCCTTTAGGTTGTGTAACCATAACAACTCTTACTTGCTATATGGGCCCTTATGTATTGAACAAATTCAAATAAATTAGAAAGGTACTAGTCAAATGTTACCATAGTCAAAGGCACATATAACATTGTAGGGTTAACTTGATTTGTTTGAATCATTTAAATGCATAATTGCCAATGCCCATGTTCCCGTGCTTTTAATTAAGAGAGGTTATGCTACCAATTTTTTTTTTATATACCATACACATCCATTAGGTTCCCTATTGATCCATAGGCTAAGGTCACCTAGGAAAGAGACCATATGACCTCCTGTGTGGGAGTAATAAGGTTAGAAGGCTATATCTTGCTTGTATGTGGTTGTAATTGATGCCTAACAACATTCATACATCCATACATCATGTACATACCATGTTTATGCATTAACATCATGCATCATTCTTGACATCTTAATTTTATAGCCATTATAGATTTAATTAGGTAGTTTAGAGGGTCAGACAGTTGTTTAGAGGTTTGAGCTGCTAGAGTTGATTTCAGAACCTGCGTTTAAGGTTAGGTTAAAGCCTTGTTGGAGCGAGTTTTCTAAAATCAATAGAGATAAATATGGATAACGATGAGAGACAAAAAATAGAGATAGGTAAAATGACAAAAGATCTTGGGTTAAAGATATCCAATTTAAAGGATATAATAGATTTTGCTTTAATGCCTCCAATTCTATAGTATGAGTTAGATAGAAGGCTAGATATGGAATTTTAAGAATTGAAGGAGAAAATGGTGGCATTATTTAGTAGGTTGGTGGCTTTGTCAACACCAAATACTATAACTCGACCTAAAATGTCTGCTTAGAGGCCAACCGAGCCAACTTTTGTTAGGGAACTTCCCATGACAATTGCTATAGAGCTTTAAGAACTAGAAAAGAAGTAGAGAAAAGAAATCAGGTATGATCTTGAGAATGACTATATCGAAGAGGAAGAGAAGAAGAAGATCCTTCTATGGTTGTAGTAAAGAATAGAGGACCTAAAGCCTAAGATGTAGCCTTCAAGAAGATGGAAGAAAGGATAAAGTCTATGGCCTAATTGTTATCTATTGGTTGAGGGATGAACCTCGAGGATAGGAATTTGAATGGGATGAGCTACTCCCTTAGAGGTTTAAAATGCCAAATTTGTCTAGATTTTATGGTACTTCTAACTTCTTTGCACATATCAAGTTGTATACTTTTATTATGAAGGGGACCACTTTAACTACGCATAAGGAAAAGTACTTTTGTTTGAGCTTAGTAGATCATATAATAGACTGGTATCATAGGCTTAATGGCACACAAAGAAGGATTGGGATTTGCTGATAGAAGAATTCCTAAAGCAATATGATTGCAGTACCAAGATAGAGGTCACTCTAAAAGATCTCGAATCGCTTCAACAAAAGCATGATGATTCCTTTCACGAGTACCTGATGAGATGGAGGAACAAAGCATTGGAGATGAATAGAAAACTTAATACTACTGACCAAATTAGGCATTTCATTAGGAATGCAAGATCCTAACTGAGGGATGGCTTAAAGATGAAGGGATTGGAAGATCGGAAATCTCTGAAGGATATGGCCATAGGAGCACAGGGTGAGTAATTGGCCAAAAAGGCTAGTAATGAGGGTGCGAGGAAGAATTCTAGCAATAATAAGGCTACTGTAAGTAGTTATGGGGGTAATAGAACTGGAAAAATGATCAAAGTATTTATCGTGGAGTCCAACCAGAGGTACTACTCTAACCTATAAAAGTTTTTGCCTTCGGTGTTGGATCGACTAAGTATGGAAAGAAAGTTATAGTCATTGCTATTAAGGCCTACTAAGAGTCAAGGATGCCCCACTGTATAAAGGATCAATATTATGCTTACCATCAGCACATGAAGTACCTCACAGATTATAGCCATACCGTGAGGAATAAGATTTAGGATTTGATATATAGCAAATAAATTTTAGATCCTAAGAAAAGAGAGAATAAGAAAAAAAGGAATCATGCCACCTCCTGTGTTTATGATTGGGTCTAACTTGCTCAAAGGGTATGTGATAGGGGACTTGTATGGGAATAAGTACGTGGCCATTACTCATTTCACCCCTAAAGTAATAAAGCCAATTGAGGAAAATTGGCCAATATCTATAAGTGACTGCTAGGATTCCATCGAGAGTGAGGAGGAAGGGGTAATAATTCCCATTGATATATGGAGTTCCAATAAGGAGGTAAAGAAAAAAGAGAGAGTAAAGGCAGTGACCAAAAATGGAAAAGTAGTGCCCAAGGTTAAGAAATAGCCAACTCTTGCTATTGTTCCTATAGAAAAGGAAGTTGAGAGGAATCAGATAATCAAGCAATTGAAAAAGATGTAGGCTCAAATTTTTGTATGGGATTTATTAAGGTAGTCCCCATCGCACAGGTAGAAGTTAGTTAAGGCCTTGTGTGAGTCTATCGTGGCCACTACGATTCACCATTGAGCTGTTAGATTTGGTCAAAGGGGAATTAGGGAGAATGTTGTACACTCGAATGCAAACCTACCCAGTTAAAGTTAGGAATTATAAATGCTCTCTTTATTTTAATGCTCAGGTAAATGGTAAGCACATTACTTGCAAAATGGCAGACAATAAATCCTCGATAAATGTGTGCCTACTGGTAACAATCCCTGTACTTTAGCTGAATGAGAATATGTTGAATAAATCTAACCTAACTATATCTGCTTATGATAATTTGAAAAGAGAAGCTATAGGTAATTTCAAAGCTTTATTGAAGATAGGGCCGGTTGAGATCGAGGCTAATTTTTCAAATTAGGTTTTGGTAAGAGAAATCTCTCACTTCAATCTCTTTTTTGTTAAAGAAAGATTTCATGATAGCAAGAAGGAAAATTTAGTGTTTTTGTCTTGTTTGTATTAGCGGAGACAAGAAAAGATAAGGGCAAAGGGATCTTAAAGGAGTGAAGAAGTCTCAATGGTCAGGTATGGGAATACTATTTGGATTGCGTTGTGTATGATGTTGTCTATAGATGGATTGATAGAAATTAGGGTTCTCTGAGAATTAAATTCTTTAAACCAGTGAAACCCTTAGTTTAGGGTTGAGCTAATTGAGTGATGATGAGATTTAAGATAAGTGTAGAGAAAGGTTTATTGGCTCATTGATCATCACTATGAATTGATATGCTTAATAGGATCTATTCTTGGGATGCATGGCCATGCAAGGTTTTTTTACCTTATGATAAACAGCCATGCAAGGCTTTTTTCATTGTGATGCATGGCCAAGCATCTTTGTATGCTAGGTGATGCATGGCCAAGTGATTTTCTTTGCCTTGTGATGCATGATCGAGCATTGCTTTATTGTATGTGATGCACAACCAAGTATCTTTGTATGTTAGGTGATGCACGGCCAAGTTAGGTTATTTGCTTTATGATGCATGGCCAAGCATTGTTTCATTGCATGTGATGTATGGCCAAGTGACACTCCACAGCTTTTCACCTTGCCACCTTATCACTCACCCTTGATTACCTAGCATAATACTTCCACATTCATTTATGACTAAGCCAACACTCATTATAGAAACAAATAACCCCTAATTTAACCTAATTAACATACTTAATAAGTATTTCCCAAAAATTAAAATGTGACTATTCTATGCCATGCCTTAAACTATCAAACTTGAACTATCAAGGTAAAATGATAATGGCAAGTTTATCAAGTAAGTGCTAATTGCAACTTTTTTAAGTTTTATGATTGCAATTGTATTAATGTTGTAATTACGTTGAATTGATATATACATATGATTATGTTAAGTACTATAACATTTGTTCTTAAACAAGTTTAAATATTTTTTATATGAGTTGAGATAACAAATGTTGATGCCATTATAAGAATATGAAATGTGCATTCTTATATGAATTGTGGCTTAAGCAAATGTTGTACTGCATAAAGAGGAACATGTTGAATCAAAATGTTCTTAAAAATGGTTAAGCCTGCGGATCTTAGTTCAGTTGTTGATTAGATAGGCATGCCTAGAGGGATACAGTTACAGATGCCATAGTTTACCCTATTTGGGTCAATTGTTTATTCCTTTAATGGAACCATATCTCAGCCCTTTGTGTCCATCATTTGATATCTTGGGATATCCATCATTTGATATCTTCGGATGTCCATCATTTGATACCTTCGGATATCCATCACTGATACCAATTGGTATATATAGCTCCTGTTATCCACCTTTTGAGCTAACACTTAGGCAGGCTATCAAAGATTAAGAAATGTGCTCGAAATAAAGAAATACATGTATTGATTGCTTCACTTATATAATGTAAGCATGATGAATGTCTTATTATAATGTTTCACCTTAATTTCCTTTTGGCTATAAATTATTTCTATTGAATGAAATCATGACATGATTATGTTGTTATCCCTATTGCAACACTTGTGTGAAGGTGTTTATCGACGACTGCTATGAGTGGTTATCCATGTAAGTTTTTAAATTCCCTACTAAGCTTTATAGCTTAGCATAGGTTTTTTTATATCCATGTAGGTTTGGTTGAAGGTTGCTCAAGGACTTAGTTCTGCACCAGTCAGCCAATAAGAGTAGGTCTAGATTTTGGATGCAGGACATTTTATGGATAATTCCCTTTTGTCTTGTCTTATATTTTGCCATGATTTACTTCAGGAATTGTAATATATGGAGGACAATAAAATTTACTTAATTTCCCTTATTTGCATGCGATTTCTAGATTATGGGTGATTAGCATGTGAATGCCATGAATATGATTTCTTTGCATGAAATTCCAGGTTAGCCCTACAAGTTATGCATGTGCCCTATATATGTTAGTAGGCCTTATGCGCTCATTAAAGGTGTTACAGTGGGACCTAGTATGTTCATAATTATGGTAACAACTAATTTTTGTACATGTTGTTTAGCTTAATTAATCACTAGTATGAATAATATTTGTTTAAAGGCATAATAATAGGATAGAATTTAGTGTTAGAGTGTCACAATTTGTGGTATCAGAGTGTCCTGGTTTAGCCTTTTCTGGGCAATAAAGGTCTAGAAATCTTTGGTATGTTATAGTGTCTTGTTGGCCTAATGCAGCAGTCTTTGTTTTCATATAGATCAAAGATGGTTGATTTTAGGGATGCTATCAAGGAATCGGTTGATAGTAATTTACTAGCTATGATAAGTTCTTCTGATATTAGACCTTTATTATCCAATCAGAATAAGATCCTTCCTGCTATCCTTGGAGAAATATTATTAAAAATGATAGCATTACATTAAAATGCTAGCTCTCAAAACCCTAAGCCATCATCTCCTTTAATCTGTAACTAGAGAAATAGAGAGAGAGAGAGAGATCTCTTCTCTGCCCTTTTCCCAATCTCCAGCTTCCTTGGGAAGCCTTAAAAGAGTGAGTAAGGTAATTATCTCACTTAGGAAATTCCAAGATTGCCCTTATATATTTTTAACCCTCAAAACTTATTTAATTCCATTGCATCCTTCCTTAATATTTTAGCTACACTCCAATACACATCTGCATAATTACCAATATACCCTATATATGGCTTAACTTTAATAATGCAAAATAATATAATTTTGCCTTATTAAACCTTAATCCTCATTAATTTATCATAATCCGATTAGGGTCATGATTAGATCCTTACAAATCTCTCCTCCTCCTTAAAAGAATTTCATCCTCAAAATTCAAACCTATAGTCTTTATCTTTATCTTTAGCAATTATCCAAACTCTATTTTAGCTATAAGAAACTATAGCTATAACTATATGTTCTTTATTAACCATAGCAAACTCATCCATCTATAATCATTTGTATCTGTCTCCAATTCCCAGATACTATTTTGCTCGTTATATGTTCTATCAGTTTTTCCATTTCAGCTGGGCCTGAATATGATGCAATGTTATTCATGTGTTATGAAATGATATGGTATGCTATGCAATGTATCAATCTTTTCATGTATGTAATGAATACCTATGCATATTGACAATACTGCTCATGCTTTATCCTATCCCAAAATCATTAAACATTTTCTTCTGCCCATATTGATTAGGAAAATTCTAATAATTATATGTAGAGCATCTTAATAATCTCAACACCATGTATGCTCATCAATAGCAAAAAACAAATTCTTTTCTTATCATATAAACTTTTCTTGAAACATCTTAATAAGCAATAAAAATGTACTTATAATCAATCTTATGCTATACTTCAATCATAAAACATTAAGTCATTTAATCACTTCCAATATGAAAAGGTGAGGGATATTGAGAATTCCTTAGATATCATCTCACAATCTCTGATCCAAAATCTTACTAGCTCTCTAGTGTATATATATATATATCAATCTTAGGTCCATCTTTTATCGTAATCATCAAAATCCATATCTCAATAGCACTAATGCCGAATATGGGTATTTGGGTCTAGATCAATTCACCTCAAGCTTTCAAAACAATTTCTTAATTCCTTATTGCCCAAAAAATACTAAACCTGGATGCTCTGATAACACTAACTGTAACACCCTAATCTACTAACCAAGGATAATCATCAATCATTAACATAAACCTAATAAAAATTATGCAGAAAGAATAATATTAATTATAGGACAAGCCATAATTACATGCCATAATATAAATAAATCATATTTATAAATAAAGAATTATAACATAAATGTCATTCTATACATGCTGGGATCATCAAAAGCAACCATGGTCTACCAAAACCTCTCTTCAATGGTGGGCAACCACAATATTTATCTATCCACTAAATCTTATACTGAAACCTACACAGATAAACAAACTCGTGCTAAGCTATAAAGCTTATTGGGGAACAAAACTCTAAAGACAATCCTCTTACAATTATATCTTACCTTGCACAACATTCGCTAAAACATAGGAGATCATATATATATATATATATATATATATATATATATATATATATATATATATATATATATATCATATGAATCATTTCTAAATAGGCATTTAGGGAGTCCTTATCTTTAAGCCACAAATACCCTATTATCATAATCTAGAATATTTACTATCATCATATAATCTCTTTTTAACTTAACTAGCCTAGTTCCTGCACCTTATAGTCCTTTTATTCATGAGTCTATACATCATAGCTATTAATAGTACAGAACTTCCACATATGGCATTAAATCTCATTGCTCAAATAAGATAGGTAATTGACGTTAATTCATAGTATAAGGGCGTACTTAAGTCATATAGCACCTACAAGTAATCCAGGTAGAAATAATCACTTCACATATATCCTACAATTCTTATATTAGATTCACAATCTCTATATCCTTAATGTTATCTTAGGATGGTAACTTAATTTTCTTACAACATCATTTTAAGTCATGCATTGCACTTGGTTAAATCAATGTTATCATTATGTATACATCTGTGTAAACATTTATATATATATATATATATGTATGTATGTAAGATACCTATATGTATATAATGATGAACAAGTAAAGCATGGAATAAAGATTTTTAATCATGAACATGGTATAGTGCTATAAAAAGTTATTTCTACACATGTATATGATTATGGTTATCCTGCTCATAGCCTTGAATAGATTTATACTACTATGTATATATGCATGATTGAAAAGGGATAATTCCTTGAACACATTTCAAGTAGAAAATAGCAATACTTAATAATGTGTATGATCACATGTTTAAAGAAAGTATTACATGAACACGGATATGATTACCTTGGACATCATTATACATGGTTTTTCACCTACAGATATGTATATGATTGAACAAAGTAAAGAAAAGTTTGGAAAATAAAGTAAAGAGATATATTTGCCTACTTTTAGAGTTCAATTATGGATAGATAGACGCCTATAGGGATGTTATAGCTAGCACAGTTGACCTCGTTTGGGTCTACAATATAGTTGATCCCGTTTGGATCATGAACAGCCCCATTTAGGTTGTTAGCCAATCCCGTTTGGGTTTGTTTGATCGATCTACAGTACAATCAACCTTATTTTGGGTCTATAGTTTCAATATCTTCTGATATCTCCCATTTTGATACCTTTGGGTATCCACCGTTCCCATTATCCACCTTTAGAACTTAAGCAGGCCTAAATAAAGTATGAATACAATACAGTTATTGCAGTATGATGATTAAATATTGTATATCGAATACATGATACATATATGAGGCCACATTATGAAGATGAGTACTTGGCAAGTTAGAATCACTTAGTTATGTTAGACCAAGAAGTCATGCATATGAACTTGTTTGATATTAATGTGTTATCAATGATCTAATTGATTAATACATGATCTTTATAGGCATATGCTTCTTATAAGATTATATATATATATATATATATATATATATATATATATATATATGGTATCTTCATAAGAAATAATGTATAGCATGTGGAAAAGCATGAATGTGAAGTAAAGGAGCATTATGTTGTCTTATGTGTGAAATCCTTGTGATGGATTTAATATTTTTCCTACACTTAAGAAAGCATGATACATGAAATTATAGTTATAAAATGTGTTGTTTTTCTAAAGTACTGATATGTAAAGGTATATCACAACAAATACAATGATAATTATTGAGTATTGAGTAAATGAGATAAGAGGTAGGTATGACTCATTATACGATAGTAATTAGTGAACTATGAACTCATAAATTGTGAATTTGATTTATTTGGAGACAGAAATGTAAGAAATATGTATAAGCGTGTATGTTAGTGATGCCTTTCAACTGTTGTATGATCTTGTATGATTTCCTTATAATTACTCATTTAATTGTTTCTATTGGGAAATGATAAGCAATATCTTATATACAATGGTAAATCACTTATTAACTTGTAAGTGTTGAAATTTATATGATTTAAATTTGAAATAGAAGTAAGATAATAATTCAGCACATGAGTAATCTGATAAATAATCAGGAAAGATTGGTAAGTGATTAGACAAGAATAACATCCAAGAATCCAAAGTAATCTTGATGTGTAAGGCTTTAAGTGTTAAATGAATATTAGTAAGAGTAAGACCAATAAGCAATCGAAATATTTTTAGGTAATTTGTAATGGCTTAAGGTTAACATGTATAACATAGTACCTAAGGTAAAAATATTGTAAACACATTTTAAATGATTGGTTCATGTGCTTAAGGATATAATTATATGTATTTGCATTTTGATAACCTTTAAAAGAGGTCGTCTTCATGTTTTATATTCCCCATTAATCTGTATAGCTTAGCTTAGGTGTTTCATCCATGTAGGTTTTTAGTTGATATATGCTGCAGGATGGCCAACTCAAATCATCGAGAGAGACTATTATAAACTTTTATTTTAGGCTCTTTGTATATTGTAATGTTTTTGTGGTATTAGAGATATTGTATGTAAAGATGTTA
Organism: Excoecaria agallocha; assembly: GCA_037975025.1. Classification (NCBI taxonomy): domain Eukaryota; kingdom Viridiplantae; phylum Streptophyta; class Magnoliopsida; order Malpighiales; family Euphorbiaceae; genus Excoecaria; species Excoecaria agallocha. The sequence continues at coordinate 86,564,432 of CM075807.1, forward strand.
ATTAGTTGTTGTATTTTATAAAGAGACTTTAAGATACATTGTAAAGTTTTAATAGTATAGCACTTTTATGTATTAAGTTTGAATATATGTTCTCTGTATAGTAGGTTTATGTTTAAGTTGCACTATTAAACTTGTGTATTGAGAAGGATAAAGTGATATTTATAGGTTAAAGGATAAAGATGCCATAGAAAGTGTAATGGTTCCAGCATGAGCACCTAGCAGGTTAGTCTTGCCTTTGAAAACTTCATAGAGATAGGTTTCTCTATCCAATAAATGTTGAGTTCCTGGCCATCTTTCATCTTTAATAAGAACCTTTATGTTTTTCAACATCTTCTTATCAATTAAGGTTGGTTTACCCACATCTTTAGCTATTAGGTTATGGTTGACAGCCTTTGCCAAAATTGTAACAATCCCATTAAGGGATATCTTACTCAGTTTTTTAGAAAAGTGTGGTGCTCCTCAATTTTTTGGCAATAAACACAACCTCATTCAATTGAACTACACATACCATCCCATAAAAATAGTGGCTTCCATTGCATTGACATTTTTTGAACCTCTAGTATGGGTGAAAATGGACAAAGCTAGCTAACTCTGTAAGTTATTAACCATATTTTTGCATAAATGATGCTTTTTTATATTTTTAGTTACATAGGTTAATTACTCTTTCTCATCATAAATCCTATTGTAGATGTCTTATTTGTTTAGATTATCCAATCCTCTGTTAGTATGGGAATCAAATCCCAAATGAGTTGAGAACTTATTAAATGTCATTGTGTATGACAATCTATTAAGCCCAAAACTAACCCTTCCTTCATCCATGTTGTTGTCCTACCAAATTTTGATATGTACGGTAGGTAAAAAGTCCCTCGTTAAGTGAGCATTACATCTTTTCTCTCTTAGCCATAAACTCAGTCCATCTAACACTGGCTATCATTCTTTCCACTTCTTATCAAAGATTGAATTCCATAACACATCAACATCTAGATATAGGGTTAGGATGTATCAAGATTTTGAAAAACTTGCCCAAATGATCTTGAACTCATTTGGTACCCAACTCGGTACCTTGATTTATGGAGCCTCTTGTGGTGCAAATGAATAAGATCTAGCTTCCTTTCTCGATCTTTTTGGTGCCACTTCCATAAGATGAAACAATTCAAAAAATAAACATCACTCAGACACAAGCATTAGTCGTGCTAAGTTTTGACAAGTTAAAGTAGGCACAATTTGATTTAACAAAACTCAAGATGGAAATCATGTATTTCTGAATATTTAGAACCAGACTATCACATTTCAAGCATAACTTATCAAAATTGGCCTAAATATGAGGTGAATTTAACATACAAAGACACATCAGCAATATGTAATCTCAAATAAATCATGAATTTTTTATAAAGGACAATTTTCAAAGATTTAAGCAAATCATAAGTGAAATGTAGATTCTTAAGCTATGGAATTTGATCAGAATGATAGACAATTAAACATGCTAAATATCAAAAGTCAAAGGATAGACAAAAGGGAATGACCAATATGGTTATAGTAGAACAATGTAGGATCAGTGGGCAATTTAAGCAAAATTTCAATCCAAAAGAAATTATCTCTTATAGACATTAGTTGCAGAAAATTGAAATTTAGTACCAATTGAAAGAAGCTGAAGCACAAATTTTTCAAATACTCCATAACTAATTATTCTTAAACAAATTAGCACATAAAATCCTAAGTTTTTGGTCAAAGATAAAAAATAGCATCTCATAGGCATTAAAGTAGACATCTAGCATTCATGGTTATTGAGCATGGTCAATGAGGTGAAAAGACAACCTTTAAAGCTTAAACACTTTGTTTTCACAAATTGAACAAAAGAAAAGAGTTGAAACTTAATCATGCAAATCAACACATTTGCTAAAGGCATCTATTTAAGCACTAAATAAAACAAAATGTGCATAATCTCTAATTATTCTTACTCAAAGTAAGCATTGATGAACAAAACCAAATCTAATTAAATCTTTGAACCATAAGAATAAGAGAAAATTTTGGAATTTAAACATAAAGAAGATAATAGGTACTTACTTGGTGATGAAATCCCAAAAGTGGAGTGAAATGCAATGGAGAATGAGTGAAAATACCAAAATTCCAGAGAAGAAAAAAGAATGTGAAAAGACATGCAAAAGTGGAATTTTTATGCACGGTCATGGTTGGAACCCTTTGATGCACGACAAAGACTAAAAGGTCTATGCCTTAACTCTTACATAAATCCAAAATGCATGTTTTACTTTTTCTTAGTCATAGGAGCATACCTAACCATTCTGGACTAACTTTATTCAAATTTTGCATTTGTTCACGATGAAGATAAAATGGTCTCAACGGTGCATAACCCCTCTGTATCGAAAATGTACATGAGTCATGGTGGAGACTAAATAGTCTCTGTAATGGCTAACTCTACTAGATTGAAATGAATTCAAAACTTAAATTAGTCATGAAGGAGACTAATCAATCTCTTTAGTGCCTATCTATTATGTACTAAAATTATTAAAAGAATCACATTGGTCATAGTAGAGAATAATCAATCACATTGGTCATATCAAAGAATAATCAATCTCTACCATGGCAAAAAGAGATATTTCTACAGGTGTCATAAAAGCAATCCAACATGCCTACAATGCATTGTCATACTTGATAAACCAATCTTTCATTGAGGTATTCATTTTTTTTAAATTAGACTTTAGCTCATGATTTTAAACTTTGACTTGACCATTAGCCCATGCATGATACGGGATAGTGAATTTGTGCCTAACACCAAAATTTTTCAGTAAAGCTTTGAATTGATGGTAAAAATATACTTCCTTAAAAAATCCAAAACTACTTCGGCTTCAAAAGTTTTAGTGGCAATAGCTTCTACCCATTTACTAACATAATCCATAGCCACTAATATATACTCAACCTCTTAAGATAATGGAAAAGGTCCCATAAAGTCTACATGCCATACATCAAACAATTAAACTTCAAGCATATTAGTCAATGGCATTTCATCTCTCCTGGAAATATTTCTTACTCTTTAATATCTATCAAAGATTGAATAAAAACTTTTACATCATTAAACATCGTAGGCAAATAAAATCTAGATTCAAGAAGTTTTGATACCATACAATTTGATCCATGGTATCCACCAACTTCTCCATTATGACCTGCTTTTATAATTTCCTCTTGCTTCTTTCTAGGATTGCACCTCCTTAGCACTTGATCAGCACATAACTTGAAAAGATATGGGTCATCCCAAACATAATGTCTAGCATCGAATTTCAACTTTTTCCTTTGTTGTCATGAATAGTCACTTGGTATAAAACCACCTACAAGATAATTAGCTAGGTTAGCAAACCATAGAATGGTAACCTCATGAACATATATAGCACAAATACGGTCATTAGGAAAGAGATATAAACTTTCTCCCTTCTTAATATGCTAATGTTTGAGTCTTAAAAGAAGATTCGCTATGAAATTCTTCCCTCCTTTTTTTATCTTTGTTCTCCAAGTTATACTCTTACAACAAAAGAACCCACCTAATTAACCTTGGATTGGACTTCTTCTTAGAAAAAAGATGTCTTAAAGGAGCATGATTAGAAAAATAATAATTTTAGCTTTAAGAAGATACGGTTGAAATTTTTCAAATGCAAAAACAATTGCAAAAAGCTCTTTCTCAGTTATGGTGTAGTTGACTTAGGCTCCTATCAAAGTGTGGCTCATACAATAAATGGTATAAAAGACTTTTTCATTCCTCTTTCCTAACATAGCTCCTATTACAAAATCACTTGCATCACAAATTAGCTAAAAAGGAAGATTCAAATTGAGAGAAACAATTAATGAAGCTGGAATTAACCTTTACTTTAAAGTGTTAAATGCCTACAAACACTCATTAGAAAATCCAAATGTAGCATCTTTCATAAGCAAATTTGACAAAGTTTTAGCAATCTTAGAAAAGTCCTTTATGAACATACGATAAAAACCATGCAAGCCCCAAGAAACTTCTAATGCCTTGCACACCAGTTGGTGGTGGAAGTTTTTCAATGACTTCAAATTTGGCTCTATCTACTTCTATTCCCTTCTTAGAAATTTTATACCCCAAGACAATACCTTCCCTAACCATAAAGTGACATTTCTCCTAATTTAATACAAAGTTAGTTACTACACACATACCTAACACTAGATCATGATGTTCTGGATAGCTCTTAAAATTTCTTTCATAAATAGTAAAGTCATCTATGAATACCTCCATAAATTTGTCTACGAAGTCATAAAAAATAGCCATCATATACCCCTAAAATGGACCATTGTATTACACAATCGGAAGGGCATTTCTCTTATAAGCAAAAGTACCATATGTGCAAATAAAGGTTATTTATTCTTAATCCTCAAGGGGTAAGGGAATTTCTAAATATCCTAAACTCCTATATAAAAAATAATAAAACCTATTGCCCACCAGTCTCTCTAACATTTAATCAATCAATAGTAAAGGAAAATGGTCTTTCCTAGTTGTATTGTGTAGTATTCTAAAATCAATGCATGCTCTCCAACCCTTAAATATACGAGTTAGAATGAGTTCATTATGCTCATTTTCTATCATGGTCATTTATCCTTTCTTAGGAATATAATGAACCAAACTTACCTAACTACTATCTAAGATAGGACAGATAATAGTTGTATCCAGCAACTTTAATACTTGCCGTTTTACTACTTATTCCATCATTGGATTTAACATTCATTGGTTTACAATCATCCTCTATTGGAATACAATGAGTGTAATAACTTAGGTTGATTCCCTTAAGGTTAGAGATCTCCCATCTTATCGTTTTCTTATGCTTTCGAAGCACCTTAATAAGCAACTCTTCTCCATTACCTATCAAAATGGAAGAAATTATTATAGGTTTTTTTATTATCTTTTAAAAACACATATTTTAAATGAAAAGAAAGAGGCTTGAGCTAAGGACCTAAATGTGAGGGGAGTTCATTCCGTACATTCAATAGTAGCTGTAAGGACCCAATCATGGCCCTAACCGAATTACAGTAAAGTGACGAGAATTATGGTTAGTTAAGGCAAATATTGAAGTATTTTGCATTGTTAAGGTTAAGACCCATTAGGGGTATTTTGGTAATTTCAACATGTAGGTAAATTGAGTATGGTTAAAATTAAGCTCAAACAGGGATATAGTTGAAGTAAATTAGAAGTTTAGGTGTTAATGTTAAAAGAGATAAGTTGATGGGGTCAAATTGAATAAGGGCAATTTTGGAAATTCACACAATGTGATACTTACCCCACTTTCTCACTCAATAGCTTCTTGGAGAAGGAAAACAAAACGGGATTTGAGAACGAGGGGATCGACATTTTCGGGAGAGACAACTCTCTCTCTCTCTGCTGGTTACGGGTTGGAGAATGAAGCTAGGGTTTGTGAGTGAAGATTAAAGGTAATGTCTTCAATTAAAGATCTCTTTTTCCTCTTCTCTTCTTAATTTATGATTTTTGGTTATAAGGGATTACAAGATCCTATTGTTATCCTTGTGTGTGAGGAGAAAGGAGAGAAGCTAATAGATCAAGGATAGGAAAAGGAAGAAAGAGCTAGATCAACGGACTTCTTAAGGAAATGAAGCCGGTGTATTGAGGTACGGAACCTTTATATAGATAGTCACTTGATGATTTCCTTCTTATGTTCTTGTATTTGTTCCCTAGTAGAAGTTAAGGGTTAAATTGAAGAGATTTAGACGAATTTATAATGAATTAAAACTAAGTGCTTAAGATGAGACCTGAGATTTGTGTTTCAAGCTAAAAATCGGGGTTTTATCTATGGCTGCCGAAGTTCCTTGCGTGGCCACATGACTTGTTCCTCTTCCTTTTGCATGGCCACGCATACCCATCCTTTCTTGTCTCTTCAGTGCGTGGCCGTGCCTTCTTGTTGTTCCTTCCTTGCATGGTCGTGTGCCTTTTTTTTGTTGTCTATGTATGGCCACGTGATTTTCTATGGATTCCTATGCGTGGCCACATATTCCCTTTGGATCACTATGCGTGGCCACATGATGGCTTGAGTTTTTCTCGGCCTGGATGCGCCTTGCCTTTGCATTTCCTTTTTGCGTGGCCACGTGCATGGTTTACTTTTCCTTCTGCTTGGCCACGCGTTTGGCCTTTGTTTTCCTTGAGTGGCCGTGTATGCCTACACCTCTTTTTTTGGCATGGCCACTCACATGTTTTCTTTTAATGGTTCTATTACACACTTTAAGCTATAAATTCCTTATGAATCATTAATGCCGTATTACAAAATATAATTGGAGAGAATTAAATGGACCATAAGTAATGTACACGAAGTTTATGTTAATTAAAGTGGTGGTTAATATGCCATAAGAGTTTCTAACGAAATAATTGAATGGAGAAGTCTTTAAGGAAATAGGTAAATGTTAATCTCACATTTGATTACTTTCACTACTTGTGAGACATAGAATGCATGTATATGATGTATTGAATAAAATGAATGCGCGATGACTAAATTAAGTATAATGACGCAAAGAGAAATGGTATTAAGAAACCACTCAGGTACGTTCTTCTTTATTGAATATGTTTTTCATGGGGAGTCATGTGCGCATGGGTTATATGACTATTTGTATGATTTCATTCTCATGAACTATCATCGAGTATTACCAAGTCAACCTTGAAATGCAAAGCTTGTCTTTACTTCATGATGTTATATTCAATGACGTGTATTGCATTAGGTTCCTAAAATATTGTTTTGATCTAGTATTGCATAATATTCAGTTACCATTATGATAAAGCATTCTAGTGTAAGATATAAGTTATCCGTTGGCTATGCAAGTATATAAACATGTGATATGCATTGTTGAATATCAGGGCTTTAAGCCAGTATTGATATGTAAATGAACGATATGTGTGTTCATTTGTGGAAAATGATTTAAGAAAATGTTATATTAAATAAGGAAGAAAATAATGAATTCAAGACGTTCTTAAAATGATAAAGCCTGTGGGTTTTAGTTCAGTTGTGGATTAGATAGGCATGCCTAGAGGGATTTAGCAGCTACCATAGTTGACCCCATTTGGGTCTTGTTCCTTATGGAACCATCATTCGACCCTATTTGGGTCTATTGTTTGTTCTTTACTGGAACCTTTGCCGACCCTGTTTGGGTCTAATGCTTTGTTCCTTTATGGAACCATAGTTCGGCCCTTTGTGTCCATCATTTGATACATTCGGTATCCATTGTTCCCATTATCCACCCTTTGAACTAGCACTTAGGCAGGCTATTAAAAGTTAAAAGATTAAGCAATGTACTATTAAATTAGGATATATGTACATATATATATATATATATAGCGATTGCTTCACCTATACAATGTGAACATGATAAATGGCTTACTATATTGCTTGATTGAATTCCTTTTTGGCTAGAATGATATAAATGAAATGCCGTTCTCTACTCTGCATTATATAACTATGATTGCATGACATATGTGAAGTATTGACGCCTAAAATAACTCTTATTGATGATGTACGATATATATATATATACTCGCTTATGTTTTGATTGAACATTAAAGGTATCTCATACATAATAAATGTTATTAAATGCTTATGATGAAAATTGTACTATCGATTACTATGAGGTCTGGATGAGTGTAAGAATAATACTCATGTTTAAGATTGCAGATTCTATTGGCATAATAAGGGTGAGATTGTTTAATATCGTAGACTTATATATTTCGCTAATTTAAAGGGTGTAATGATTTTACAATATTTTATTAGAGTTTATTCTTGGAGTTGGGTTCCCCACTAAGCTTTATAGCTTAGCACGGGTTTGTTATCCATGTAGCTACTGATTAAGCTCTAGTGGATCGATAGCTGGTGCTGGTCAGCCTTTGAAGAGAAGATCTTACTAAGTGCAGTTGCTTGAGGATTTCATTATGTATTTTCTTTGGCATTATGTTAGGGCTTTCAATTATAAGTTGGTTTAAGTTATTGTGGCATGTAATAATTATGGCCTATACTGTTTATTTTTATCCTTGCCTTATCTTTGCTGGATTATGATGTTTATGATTGATTTTTATGCATGGTTAGTGGAATTAGGGTGTTACAATTAGTGGTATTAGAGTCCAGGTTTAGTCTTTTCTGGGCAATATGAAATTACGAATGGTTCTTAGAGATTGAGATACAAATTTTGATGATTGCAAGGGATGATTAACTTACGATTGATAGATATTAGAGTACTAATAGGATGTTAATTCAAATTGTAAGATGACATCTAAGGAATTATTGGTATCTCTCCCTTTCGGATATAGGAAGTGCATAAAAGCCTTGATGATCTATGATTAAATTGTAGCATGAGTTGACTAAAAGTATGTTTAAATTGTTTATTAAGATGTTTGAGGAAAAAGTTTATATGACAAAAAGATAATTGAGTTCTGGCTTTGCTGAACATGCAAGATGTTGAGGTTAATAGGATGCTCTATATGTATATATGATTGTCAGGATTTCCTAATTAGCTTGGGCAATTGAGCATGTTTCATTATATCAGGAGGGAATAAGATATGTACAATTTATGGGAATACCCATTGGTATTCTATTGCATACATGAAGTCATTAACGCATTGTATAACATCCCATATCACATGAAAAGCATTGCATCACATATCTGGCCCAGCTGAAAAGGGAAAAATGATAGGAAATGTAACGAGCATGGAACCATCTAAAAAATCAGAGGCAGATACTAATGATAGAGATAGATGAGTTTGTTATGGCTATAGTTGTTTGTAGATAAGATTGAGTTTAAAATTTATAGCATTAAACATAAAGATGATATGTTTGAATTTTACGGACGAAATTCCTTTAAAGAAGAGAGAATTGTAAGGACCCAATCATGGCCCTAATCGAATTATAGTAAAGTGACGAGAATTATGGTTAGTTAAGGCAAATATTGAATTATTTTGCATTGCTAAGGTTAAGACCCATTAGGGGTATTTTGGTAATTTCAGCATGTATGTAAATTGAGTATGGTTAAAATTAAGATTAAAGAGGGATACAGTTGAAGTAAATTAGAAGTTTGGGTGTTAATGGCTAAAGAGATAGGTTGATGGGGTCAAATTGACTAAAGGCAATTTTGGAAATTCACACAATGAGATATTTACCCCACTTTCTCACTCAATAGCTTCTTGGAGAAGGAAAACAAAAGGGGATTTGAGAATGAGAGGATCAACATTTTTGGGAGAGATAACTCTCTCTCTCTCTCTGTTGGTTACGGGTTGGAGAATGGAGCTAGGGTTTGTGAGTGAAGATTAAAGGTAATGTCTTCAATTAAAGATCTCTTCTTCCTCTTCTCTTCTTCATTTATGATTTTTGGTTATAAGGGATTACAAGATCCTATTGTTATCCCTGTGTGTGAGGAGAAAGGAGAGAAGCTGATAGATCAAGGATAGGAGAAGGAAGAAAGAGCTAGATCAATGGACTTCCTAAGGAAATGAAGCTGGTATATTGAGGTACAAGAACTTTATGTAGATAGTCACTTGATGATTTCCTTCCTATGTTCTTATATTTGTTCCCTAGTAGAAGTTAAGGGTTAAATTGAAGAGATTTAGACGAATTTATAATGAATTAAAACTAAGTGAATAAGATGAGACCTGAGATTTGTGTTTCAAGCTAAAAATCAGGGTTTTATCCATGTATACCCATCCTTTCTTGTCTCTTCAGTGCGTGGTAGTGCCTTCTTGTTGTTCCTTCCCTGCGTGGCCGTGTGCCTTCTTTTGGTTGTCTATGCCTAGCCACGTGATTTTTTATGGATTCCTATTCATGGTCGTGTGTTCCCTTTGGATCTTTATTCGTGGCCACGTGATGGCTTGAGTTTTTCATCGCAATGTCGTGCCTTGCCTTTGCTTTTCCTCTTTGCGTCGCCACGTGCATTGTTTACTTTTCCTTCTGCTTGGCCATGCATTTGGCCTTTGTTTTCCTTGAGTGGTCGTGTATGCCTACACCTCTTTCTTTAGAATGGCCACTCAAATGCTTTCATTTAATGGTTCTATTACACACTTTAAGCTATAAATTCCTTATGAATCATGAATCCCGTATTACAAAATATAATTGGAGAAAATTAAATGGACCATAAGTAATGTACACGAAGTTTATCTTAATTAAAGTGGTGGTTAATAAGCCATAAGAGTTTCTAACGAAATAATTAAACGGGGAAGTCTTTCCAAGGCATTATAAAGGACATAGGTAAATGTTAATCTCACATTTGATTACTTTCACTACTTGTGAGACATAGAATGCATGTATATGATGTATTGAATAAAATGAATGCACAATGAATAAATTAAGTATAATGACACAAAGAGGAATGGTATTGAGAAACCAATCAGGTACGTTCTTCTTTATTGAATATTTTCTTGTGGGGAGTCATGTGCTCATGGGTTATATGACTATATGTAAGATTTCATTCTCATGAACTATCATCGGGTATTACCAAGTCAACCTTGAAATGCAAAGCTTGTCTTTATTTCATGATCTTATATTCAATGACGTGTATTACCTTAGGTTCTTAAAATATTGTTTTGATCTAGTATTGCATAATACTCAGTTACCATTATGCTAAAGCATTCTAGTGTAAGATATAAGGTACCCGTTGGCTATACAAGTATATAAACATGTGATATGCATTATTGAATATCAGGGCTTTAAGCCATTACTGATATGTAAATGAACGATATGTGTGTTCATTTGTGGAAAATGATTTAAGAAAATGTTATATTAAATAAGGAAGAATATAATGAATTCACGACGTTCTTAAAATGATAAAGCTTGCGGGTCTTAGTTCAGTTGTGGATTAGATAGGCATGCCTAGAGGGATTCAGCAGCTGCCATAGTTGACCCCGTTTGGGTCTTATTCCTTATGGAACCATCATTCGACCCTGTTTGGGTCTATTGTTTGTTTTTTTCTGGAACCATTGCCGACCCCGTTTGGGTCTATTGCTTTGTTCCTTTATGGAACTATAGTTCGGCCCTTTGTGTACATCATTTGATACCTTCGGTATCCATTGTTCCCGTTATCCACCCTTTGATCTAGCAATTAGGCAGGCTATTAAAAGTTAAAAGATTCAGCAATGTACTATTAAATCAAGATATATGTACATATATATATATATATAGCGATTGCTTCAGCTATGTAATGTGAACATGATAAATGGCTTACTATATTGCTTGATTGAATTCCTTTTTTGGCTAGAATGATATAAATGAAATGTACTTCTCTACTCAACATTATATAACTATGATTACATGACATATGTGAAGTATTGACGCCTAAAATAACTCTTATTAATGATGTATGATATATACATATACTCCCTTATGTTTTGATTAAACATTAAAGGTATCTTATACATAATAAATGTTATTAAATGCTGCTGATGAAAAATTTACTATCGATTACTATGAGGTCTAGATGATTGTAAGAATAATACTCATGTTTAAGATTCCAGATTCAATTGGCTTAATATGGGTGAGATCGTTTAATATCGTAGACTTATATATTTCCCTAATTTGAAGGGTGTAATGATTTTATGATATTTTATTAGAGTTTATTCTTAGAGTTGGGTTCCCCACTAAGCTTTATAGCTTAGCACGGGTTTGTTATCTGTGTAGGTACTAATTAAGCTCTAGTGGATCGATAGCTGGTGGCTAGTCAGCCTTTGAAGAGAAGATTTGACTAAGTGCAGTTGCTTGAGGATTTCATTATGTATTTTCTTTGGCATTATGTTAGGGCTTTCAATTATAAGTTGGTTTAAGTTATTGTGGCATGTAATAATTATGGCCTGTACTGTTTATTTTTATCCTTGCCTTATCTTTGCTGGGTTATGATGTTGATCATTGATTTTTATGCATGGTTAGTGGAATTAGGGTGTTAAGTAGCTTTGCAAGCTCAGGTTGAGAAGATGACATAGAAAATCAATAGCCTAGGTATAGGAAGTAGTCCACAAAGTGGGTGTAACATATGTGGACAACTTGGTCACGGAAGTGAGGGGTGTAATTTGGGATGGCTAGTATGGAGGAACAAGTGAATTTCATCTAAGGGCAAAGATGAGGAAACCCGTAGTATAACACTTATAACCCCGGTTGGAGGAATCACCCTACTATTTCTTGCTGTAATAATAGTAACCAAAATAGGGTTGTGGGGTTTCAACAAACTTAAGATCGGTTTGGAGCCCTAGAAGTTAAGATGGATAGGGTTTTGGAGGGAATTAATATGAAGTTTAGTGCTCAAAAGGAGACCCAGAAGAGGATGGAAACTATGTTTGATCAAATAACAAAGAATCAAGCCTCTTCAATTCATAATTTGGAAGTTCAATTGGGGCAACTTGCCAAGGCTCTTCCATCACTCATGCAAGGAAATTTACCAAGTAATACGGAGGACAACCCGAGAGAGCATTTGAAGGCAATAAATTTGAGGTTAGGAAAATCTTACACTAGTAAATTTGTTTCAACTAACAAGTTTGGTAATGTGTAGGAAAATAATAAGCAGGATGAGGTTATTGTCATGAGCGTGATCCCTGTCACGAGCACGACAATAAGGGAGCCAAAGTTCTTACGAGTGAAGTACCTATCGCGAGCGCGCCAGTTGAAACTGCATTGCCTTCTGTCGCGAGCGCGACGAAAGGGGTTCCACTAGCTAATACTCTTAAAGTTTTCCAACCACGACAACCATTTCCACAACGATTGAATCAGAAAAACCAAGATAAGCAATTTCAATCTTTCCTTGACAAATTGAAGCATGCACATAAAAATATAAACTTTGTTGAGGCTATTACACAAATTCCTAATTATGCAAAGTTTTTAAAAGATTTAATTGCTAAGAAAAGAAGTTGGGAAGATGTTTTTACCACTAAATTGACTGAAGCATGTAGTTCTATTATCACAAATAACTTGCCTACTAAGCTAAAAGATAATGGTAGTTTTAAAATACCATACATTTTGGGGGATGTTGAGTTTCCTAAGTTTTTATGTGATTTGGGAGCAACCATTAACCTTATGCCGTTATCTATTTTCAAAATGTTGGGATTAGATTACCTTAAACCTAATTCCATAGTTTTACATATGATGTTAGTTAAAGTTGATAAGTTTATTTTTCCTGCTAATTTATTTATCCTAGATTTTACATATGATGTGAAATGCCCATTGATTTTAGGGAGACCTTTCATGAGAACTGGTCGGGCATTGGTTGATGTCTATAAGAGTTCTTTAATTTTGAGAGTGGGGGATGATAGTGTGGAGTATTGCATGGATAGGGCATTAAGATACCCCATGGATGAAAATATATACATGAAAATAGATGTCATTGATACTTGTGTTGCAGCAGTTTTTAATGAAGCAGGTCAAGATGATGTGATTATAAAGGATGAAATTAATAGAGAGAAAGAGCAAGCTAATGTAATGGCATAAAGCTTAAATAGAAATGATGCACCTTTATCACCTTCGATAGTAAGTCCTCCTACGGTAGAGTTGAAAGAGCTACCTATTCATCTGAGGTATGCATTTCTTGGTTTAAATCATACTTTATCTATCATTGTGTCTAGTTAACTTACTAATAATCAAGAAGCTTTGCTAGTAGAGGTGTTTAGAAAAAGAATAAAGAGCATAGGTTGGCAAATTTCAGATTTAAAAGGAATTAGTCCTAACATTGTCATGCATAGGATTAATATGATAGATGATTGTCAACCTAAGGCGAATAGGAAAAGGAGACTTAACCCAATTATGAAGGAGGTAGTTAAGAATGAAGTCATTAAGTTGCTAGATGTTGGGATTATCTATCCAATTTTGGATAGTGCTTGGGTGAGCCCAATACATTGTGTACCTAAGAAAAGAGACCTGACTGTAGTGAGAAATGAGAGCAGGGAATTGATTCCTACTAAAACCACCACGGGATGGAAGGTTTGTATTGACTATAGAAAATTAAATTTAGCCATTAGGAAGGATAACTTTCATTTACCCTTTATTGATCAAATGTTTGAAAGGGTAGCTAGGCATTCTCATTATTGTTTTTAGGATGGGTATTATGGGTATTTTCGAATTATTATATACCCTAGTGACAAGGAAAAGACTACCTTTACTTGTCCGTATGGAACTTTTTCTTATAGATGTATGCCTTTTGGGTTATGTAATGCACCTGCAACCTTTCAAAGGTGTATGACTTCTATCTTTGGGGATATGATTGAGAGCATCATGGAAGTTTTTATGGATGATTTTCTATTTATGGAGACTCATTTGAGATGTGTTTAAATAATTTAGATATAGTGTTGGCTAGGTGTGAGGAGACTAACCTAGTGCTTAATTGGGAAAAGTGTCACTTCATGGTTGAAGAGGGTATAGTCCTTCGCAATAAAATTTCCAGTAAAGGCATTAAAGTGGATAGAGCAAAGATGGAGTTAATAGAGAAATTACCACCGCCGACTACACTTAAGGGCATTAGATCATTCTTAGTTCATGCTGGTTTCTATAGTCGATTCATTAAGGATTTTTCATTAATAGCTAAACCATTAACTAATTTTTTTGTTAAGGAAGTGCCATTTGAATTTTCTGATGAATGTATGCATGCTTTTAATTCTTTGAAGGAAGCCCTTACAAGTGCACCTATAATCACTTCTCCTAATTGGGAGCTACCTTTTGAGATTATGTGAGATGCAAGTGATTTAGTAGTAGGTTGTGTGTTGGGTTAAAGAATTGGAAAGCATTTGCATGTGATTTATTATCCAAGTCATACTTTATCACCACCTCAAGTGAATTATACCACCACTAAAAAAGAGATTTTGGTTGTTGTTTATGCATGTGATAAGTTTAGGTCTTATTTGTTAGGAGCTAAGGTTATAATCTATATGGATCATGAGGCTTTAAGATATTTGTTTGCTAAAAAAGATGCTAAACCTAGGTTGATTCGTTGGGTTTTTCTATTGCAAGAATTTGATCTAGAAATTAAAGATAATAAAGGCTTTGAAAATCTAGTAGCTGATCACTTATCTAGATTAGAAAATGTTAAAGGATCAATTGAGGATAGCAATGAAATTAATAAGTCATTTACGGACGAGTCTCTTATGTCAATAAATATTGAGCATGTACCATGGTTTGCAGATTTTGCTAACTTTCTTGCTACAGGCGTTATACCTTATGGATTGACATGGCAACAGAAAAAGAAGTTTTTTAGTGATGCTAAAAACTATCTATGGGAAGAACCCTTTTTTGTTTAGAATAAGTAGGGATGGTGTCATAAGACGGTTTGTGAGTGAGGAAAAGATTGTGAATATTTTAACTCATTGTCATTCATCATTTTATTTGGGGCATAACGGTGGGGCAAAAACTACCTCTAGAGTGCTTGAGTGTGGTTTTTATTGGTCTACCCTATTTCAAGATGCTATGACATTTGTAGCTAACTGTGATAAGTGTCAAAGGGCAGGTAATATAGGGAAGCGAGATGAGATGCCTTTGAATAATATTTTGGAAGTTGAAATTTTTAATGTGTGGGGAATAGACTTTATGGGTCCATTTCCTATATCTTTTTGGAAATCTTATATATTAGTTGGGGTAGATTATGTCTCAAAGTGGGTTGAAGCTGAAGCTTTACCAACCAATGATTCAAAGGTGGTGATTAAATTCTTAAAGAAACTCTTTTCACGATTTGGAGTACCACGAGATATCATAAGTAATGGAGGTATGCATTTTATTAATCGATCTTTTGCATCATTATTGCATAAATATGGTGTACATCATAGAGTATCTACTCTATATCACCTACAAACCAGTGGTCAAGTAGAGGTGTCCAATAGAGAATTTAAATGGATATTGGAAAAAACTATTTCTAACTCTAGGAAGGATTGGGCGCATAAGCTTGATGATGCATTATGGGCATATAGGATGCTTTCAAAGCACCATATAGGTTAGTGTATGGGAAAGCATGCCATCTTCCTGTTGAGTTAGAACATAGGGTATATTGGGCAATCAAGACTTTGAATTATGAAATGAAAGATGCTGGCTTAAAAAGATGTTTCCAATTAAATAAACTTGATGAATTGCGTCTTCTTGCTTATGAAAATGCACTTTTATATAAGGAAAGGTCTAAGAAATAGCATAATGCTCACATTAAGTATAAGACCATTAAGATTGGAGACAAGGTTATCCTTTTCAACTCGCAATTAAAATTATTTCCTAGAAAATTAAGATCTAGATGGAGTGGACCTTTTAAAGTAACTCAAGTTTTCGATCATGTATATTTAGAATTTAAAATAGTAAAGGAGACTTGTTTAAAGCTAATGGTCACCGATGTAAGATATATTTTGATGGAGCATTACAGGGAAAAGAGGTATCTTTTATCTCTTTGAGATTGGCTTAGTGGTTATTCATATTTTTAATTTCTATTATTTTTATGTGGATGTTTTTACTATTCTTTGTTCATTTATTAATTTATTTAGAATGCTTACACAGTTTTTATTTTTATTTTACAGGATATTTTGTATGATTTATTTGTATTTTCTATAATTTACAAAAAAAAAAGTTAAAACATGAATTGTCTTCCTTATCGCGAGCACGACATGGATGTGAAGGATGGATTGTAGGGTATTGTCGTGAGGCATTGGAAGATTGGGAATTTGGTTACTGTCATGAGCGCGACATGCATCGCGAGCTAGGTAGGTTCGGATCACCGTGTCCTATCGCGAGCGAGACATAGTCATGAGGTTGCGACAGGACACGAAATTTGTAATCCTGTGTTTTTTGGCTGCCTTTTCATCTCCCCTATAAATAGTAAAGCCCTAACCTAACCTTTCATCTTCTCATTTCAGCTGTTCTTCACATTGTCTAGGGTTTTTTTTCCTTTTTAGTATTTTTCTTCCTTTCTTCCTTACTTGGTTTTGTGGGATAGCTTTCTTTTGTTTGGCTGTTGTTTTTCTTCCTTCTTTCTTTGATTTTGTTATTTTAGTTCCTTCATCACAAGAAGATCATCATGGTTCACACAAAATCGGTGGGATGCAAGGATAAGCAACCCATAGAAAGGCCAAGTTTGCCACCACTGGTTGTTGATGACCTTCAAGACAAGTTTGAGTGTCCTTTTCCTATTTTCACTGAGAAAGAAGTTTAAAAATTTCAATTTTTCACCACAAAAACTTATGTGGGTATGCTTCACTTAGATACTACTTTGCTTAAGGATCTAGGGCTTACTGCACAATTTAATAAATATATCAAATATATGAAGTGGGGAAAATTTGCTAGTCTGACTTTGCCTGTTAGGAAGGATTGGACGGTTGAATTTTTTGTTACCTTGGCTTATGTGGATAGTAAAAAGACTCATTTAAAATTTAGACATCAGGAAGGTAAATTTGTTTTCTGGTTTGATGAAATGCATGCACGGTTTGGTGTTCCTATGAATGGAAAATGTTTTAATGCTAATGTGTTTGATCAACGGCCTATTTGGACTACACTAACCGGCTTAGGTGAGTTCAACAACAAAAATACACCCAATAGACTTATCAAGGATAATGCTCTATTTTTATTTCATAAATATATTTGTCATGCATTGTTTGGACGAGTCGAAAGCACCAAAGTTCAAACTAAAGATTTATTTGTGCTTGATTTGATGCTATCATGTAAAGTACCTTATTTTATATATTTTATCTTTGATGGTTTATATCATGCATCAATTGCTAGGACAAAAACGGTAGGCATGTGTCACATGATTATTGGAATTATTCTAGGGTGTTTAGGTGATTTGGATAATTTTGTTGTAGATGAAAATGAGCGTGTTGCTTTAATGGATGTCCGTTTTTTGCGCAATTCTCATGTATTAGATAGAGGTACTTGGCCTCAGTGGTTTATCTCACATTTCGTGCAGGATGTTGTTCCTTATCATGCTAAGGGCAAAGGTAAAGCTCCTGAATCTTCCACTGCAGCAGCATCTGGTGATTCGAATGGCGATGATGATGAAGATGTTGCTGGCAATGCAAGTGATAGTGCTGGATAAAGTGATAGTGCTGGACAAAGTGATGGTGCTGGGCAAGGTAATATTGCTGGCTTGCAGCATGTTCTATCCCATTTAGATGAAATTAAAGCTGTAAATCAAAGTATGGCAGCAAGTATAGATTTACTACAGGCCACTATGCAACAAATGCATAAAAGCCACAAGTGTATAAGCCGTAAGCTGATATCCTTCTTTTGCCATCAGAACGTTCAATTCACTCATTCATCGTCAGGGTCCCCAAATGGACCAGCTAAGTAACCATTCCTTTCTCTTCTATTTTTATTTTATTTTTAGTTTTTCTAGTGTTTTTGTTTGCATGTGTATTTATTTGTGATATGTGTCCTGTTTTAGTTCCATTTCTCACACAATGGGGGCATTGTGTCCTTCAAGTGTGGGGAATATGGTGCATAAATACATTGAGTTTTTATGAATATTAGTTTACATGTTAGATTTTTAGGTTGTTAATTTGCATGATTTTGGAGTGCTTTGGAGTTGATAACCGTTTGGTAATGTAACATGAGACAACTTCATTGACACAAGATTTTTGGTCTAATTAACAAAAATTCTTGAGGAATATTAGTGTTTATTTTGCTTCGACATCTCTATGTGCATAGTGAGGGTTATGATTTGGCAAAAGATTTTAGTATAGGTACTTTTTAAGTTGTTTATCTTTTCACATGAAATATGGTTATTTTGGCAAATCATTGCTTAGAGTAATTTGACCTATAGCTAAGTGAGATTTTGAACTTTCTTTGTTATCTTTCTTTTGTATGAGAACCTTGATATGCCATATACTCTAGAAATTGTTTTTGGTAAATTTCGAGATTACATTTAGTATGAGTTATGCATTAGAAATGATAAGGGCATTAGGAATATAGCCAATTTAAATTGCTTAAATAGACCACCCTTTTTTACCTTAGGTAGCCAATTTTGAGCTTAAACCAATTTTTTGTTGTTCCAATACATAATTAGCCTTAATGCAATTTTTTTTTAACAATAAATTTTTCTTTTGGCACCCTTATGTGTAGAGGATTAGGATTATTGTGTCATTGGAGACAATTTTCTGAGTATTAGCATGACAAATAGTTAGCTCCCTTTATTTTTTTTATAAGTCCAACGTTAAAACAAAAGCTAGTGGAAAAAAAAGATAGAAATTTTCATAAAGAAGAAAAAAAAAAGAAAAAGGAAAAAAGTGAATAAGTGATTCAAAGAAAAGAAAACTAGCACAATGTTTGGACACTAATAAGGGAGTTAGAATTGTAAGTTAAAACTTCATAATCATGCTATGTTGTTACTTTAAGTCTCTTATGATATGGTGGTCACTTTTTCTTTATACATTATGAGCTACTTAACAAAATTTATCCTACCTTTACCTAAGCCAAGTTACAACCTTGAACAAGACCCTTTGATTTCATGCATTTGACTTATGCTAGTAGTGGAGATATTTATTCATTTACAAGCTTATGGTATGTAATGGCATGTTAAAGGAAAGAGTGAAACACTACCCTTAAATATTAGAGTTAAGAAATAATAAAGTGTTTGAGTGAAAGTTACTTTAGACAATGATTTGTATGAAATAGTCTATGCATGTGTTAAGATATTTAATTTCTTGAGTGCTTATATTCTTGTGCTTTGAAATTTCTTAAATCCCCAAATGTGCATGGGTGTTGAGTTGAATAGGCAAGGATATTGCTTGAGAATTTGTAACTTGAGACTAAGATACATAGATATGAAGTTGTAACATGATTTTCCAAGTGGTCATAAGTTATGAATGCAAGCTCCACTATTATGTTAATGTTCTGTATATGTTGTTTTGTGTCATTTTCCTGCATTTTGAGTTTTTCTTTAGGACAAGAAAAAGTTTAAGTGTGGAGAATTTATATGAGCTTGAAAATCTCATAAATATTGTATTTTCATGTGCAACTTTTTTTAGTATTGTGTTTATTATTTTGGGATTTTATCTATATTTTGTTGCTTTTATGTGTTTTGTGTGCTTGTGGATGTTTTACTTGTTTTGTAGGTGAAAGGAAATGGTTTAGGGCTTAAATGATAACAATTGGAGAAGAAGGTGAAGAATTAGGGCTACAAGGCCCTTGTCATGAGGGCGACAATTCATGGAGGTCACGACAGCCAGCAGAGAAAGCCAAGCTAGCATAAGAGAGAAAATAGCAAGCCAAGTTTAGGCGTGTCTTGTCATGAGCATGACATAAGGCGGTTGAGGAAGTTAGATATGAAGAGTTGCACTTTTTCATCAACATTGGCAATTGTGGTGAAGAGTCATTTTGAAGGGACATCTCTTTTAGAGATGTATATGTTTCATGTTGAACAGATTTTTAAGGAGGATGATGAATTTTTGATTTTTACTTGTAATTTTGAGAACAATAGTTTTTTTTAGTACTTTTGCTTAGTTTTCATGATTTGAAGAAGAAGAAAATCAAGGAAGAAGATACCTTGTGTGAAGGGAAAAGGGTTGAGACCCCTTCTTCTATTTCTTAATTTTTATTTCTTCCTTCTAATTTTTAAATAGATGCTATTTTGGCATTTGATTTATATAAACAATTAACTATTTCCATTTACATAATTGATCTTTGAATGTATAATTTGCTATTGAAATTTTATTAGTATCATTATAGGTTAAGGAAAATGACCTTAGATGGCAATTCCTTTTCCAAAAATCTTCATAATTGTTATAAATAAGTGAGTTAGCAAGAGCAACATTTTATTGATAGTTAATAGGAGATTCGTTATCAAAGCATAGTTTGAGAGATCACCTGTGGAGATAATTGCTATAAGTTGGTGAGTAATCTTAAAATGTGTATTGAGAATCAACTAGTTCATTAACGAGAGTTAAGAATTAGCATTTTAATTGCATGTTTTAGGCATTCTAATTCATGTCGAGAGAGTGGATGATAAATAAATTCCAACTTGGCTTACTAATAAGATTAAGACATATTAATTAAAATAATGGTATCAAGTGCATGATCATTGAATTTCATTATATATATTGTCTTCTTTGATTATATTTAGTTAAGATTTAATTAGCTTACACAATAGAGTAGTTTAGAATTAGTTTCCATTTATGACGTCGTAAACAAGAATAAAATTAAGTAGTAATAGTGGGTAATTTGAATCAACATTTCTCATGGGATCAATATCTGAAGTACTATAATTGGTACACCGTATACTTGCGGTATTTAAGCTTCTAGAAAAAGCATAACAACTCCTTACTTAATTGGTAAAATTTGTAGATGTTATTCTTTATACTTATAGTCTTTGTTGGAGAAATAATCTAACCAAAAATTTTTCTTGCATTTGCTCCCAAGATCTAATGGATTGACTAAGAAGCATTTACAACCAATCTTTAGCTTTCCCAATAAGAGTGAATGGAAAAATTTTCAAGAAAATTATATCAATAAAAACTAATTGAATTTTGACCATATCGTTAATCTTTAAAAATATATCTAAATGCTATACTGAGTCTTTTATTTTTGATCTTGAAAATTGATTCCTTTGAACCATGATGATCATAGCTGATTTCAGCTCAAAGTATGGTTGTCGAGGTAGCAAAATTGTCCTATAGTCCTCATTCCACCTTAAAGTGTCATAATCTCTTGTGGTCCTGGGTCTAGGATCATCTTAATTCTAGCTTATTCTTGCCTTACTCCTTATTGATTCCCGGGAGGTACATTAGGAGGTGTGGATCATCCATATTTGTAATTTGATTTTCTCTTATCTTTTTTATAAAAGATCCTTTTGATTTTAGGATCAAACAGTGGTAATTTTTGCAAACGTTATTTGTTCATACACTAATTTTACCTTAAAAGAATAGACAAACAAAAACAAAAATAAGATAAAGAAAAAACATATGTAAATAATTAATAAAAAAATTCACACAAATATTCCAATCCCCAAAAACGGTGCCAAAAAATTGATTGGAAATTAGCAAGTGTATTGATTCACCGAGTAAAAAAGAGGAATATTTTAAAGACTTCAAAATTGTTGTACCCTAGAGATTGTGTGGTGAGAATAAAGTTGATTGATTATTGATATATGTATATAATTTTTCCCAATTTTTTTGTTGATTAGAGTTATAACTACCAAACTTAACTAAACAAAATTAAAGCAAATTAAATTAAAAGTATAAAGCAATCAATGGCAATTAAAATAGAGTATAAAAATTTAAATCAAACAATTACTAAAATGCTATTCAAAGATCAAATTCTCCCCATACCCAATGCAAAACATTTATTAACATAAAATTAATATGAATTAGATGTGGATGACCCAACAAAACCTAACTTTCCCATTTTGGAGCCAATTACTCCAACTACCCGACTACCCATTTCGAAACCAATCGAATAGCTAAGTTAAGCACGGGTCAAATAAATTCTAGATATGAATTGATTTCCCTTTTCAAAATGAATCAACCAAATACCTAATTGTTTTCCACCTATTTTTGGATTTACAATGCAATAACTCTATATCGAATACCCTCTATTCTGGAATCGCTATCAAACACATAGCCAAGATATACAAAATTAGAACATAATGATATTTGATCCAAACATGCACAAAACCCATTGAACTTAAATAAGAGAATGATTATATACATGCACAAAATTAAATATCAAGGTCATCACAAGGAGAAACAAAACATATGATCATAAATATATCATATAAGCATCAAAGTCTTAATTGGGTATAGGGATTTATAGATCTCCAAACAACAAAAATAACTATTCATTTCACATTGAGTAAAATAAAAAGATAAGAGTGAAAGAAACTCTTAAACAGATTAATGATATCTGGATCTGAAGTTCAATGAGTTCTTTACTCCAATCCCAATACGTTTTAATTGAAAATCAATAGAAATATGATTAACTAATGTAAATCTACTGTTAGTCTATCAAAAACTATTAAAATCAATGAAATGTAGTGTTTACAATGAAAGAGAAAGCTTAAAAACCCTAAAACTATTGAAAAAATTACAGAGAAAATGAAATCTACATCTTTTTTCCTCTCATGCCAAATAGATTATGTTCTTTTATAGTTTTAAGTGAGTCATGGTAAAGAGTATTTACTCATTGCCAGGATTGAGCAATTATTGATGTACTATTGAATAGGTCATGGTGTAGATTGATTAATCTCTATTGTGACTAATGATTTTGGATTGAACTCTTCAAAAAGTGCCTTGGGAATGGAAAAGACTAATCACTATCTACCATAACCATTAGTGAAAGGTGCATTTTTGGATTTCTTCATGGGCCACCATAGAGACTAAACACTCTTTCCCATGACAAAAGTTACCTTTCTTTATACAAGTTAAAATTTCACCATTAAACACACTAAAACTCAATAATTCTCAAAATCATCAATTTTGGCACAAAGATTGAGATTTAGCACTGAAAACATGTAAAATGAGATAGAAATACAAATAAAAACACATTGAAAATAAACTTATCAATCTTCACAGAATCCTTAGAAATGGGGTTATCCCATCATAAATGCCCTTCTATAGTGTTTAATAAATAATTTAGGATGTATCAGTTGCTAAATAAATATATAAATATATAATATATATATGATAATGGAAATTAATAGGTTGTTAAATAGCTTGCTAATTTTTTTAGACCATAGAAGTGCTTTATTGATGTAAAATAAGGTAAAATACTAAAATAAAAGGGAAAAAATAAAATAATAAAGAAAAAATTATTCAAAAGGAAGTGATAAATGGGATGTAAGTGGTGCCTATCCCTTACTGCTGGTAGATGCCCTGCCCATCTATCATGCCAAAATTAAAAAAAAAATCACCTTTTCTTCTTCTTTTCTTCTTCCTCTCTCCTCCAATCACCATTAACGCAACTTTTAAGCTTCTTATCTTAGTTTTCCTTCAATTTCTCCTCCAATTCTCAATCATTTCATGAATTCATGATTGTCTATACAAAAATTCTCTTAGAATTAACACTCATTTTGGCATGTCATTTCTTTAATTTTTTTGGTTTATTTAAAATACCCATTTTCATCTTTAAAAGTAAGTCCTTTCTAATTTAATTTCTTCTTAACTTATTTATTTGTTGTAATTTTCTATTATTTTGTTGCTTACATAATCATAGAATAATTGGAAATGCCTAGTTTTTCATTTTTGTTAGTTAGTTTCTTTATTTGTGCTTGGCTTAATGTTTCTGTTTAATCTATTTCTGATAATTTGACTAAAGAAACACTTTGCTTCCTTAGTTATAGTAGTAAAAAAACAAAAAGAAACAAATGTGAATAAATATTTGAATTGTAGAATTTTTTTTAGTTGAATTGCCATATTTTAGATAATTTAAATTGACTAATTTATTTCATTTTTATCTCTTATTATCTCTTATTTATACTTTTAAATAAATGATGATTGCTTGTATTGCCATATCTAAGCCTATTGAGTAAATTTAGATTGTTAACTCTTTAATGAATGTAATTTGCTTATTTTTTACTTTGTTGTAAAAACATTAATTACTAGAATGAAAGGATAAAAATTAATTAATTTTCAGACCTTTTCCTTTAAGACACAGTAAAATGATTTGGGAATGAACTATTGGTGGCCTATTAGTCTGCATTTGTGGCTTGGGATTTTTTGGTATATATTATGGCATTAGTCTGCATTGCAAGGGTAAGTACATTTTCAGCCGAAATATTGCCAAAATTTCATCAGAACTTCTATAAATAATTTACAATTTTTGATGGGCTTAGGATTTTTTGGTATATCTTATTGTGCTTAACATGCATTTTGATGTAGGTTGGCTAGCTCCCATTTAAGTCAACAAGCTACTGAAAGTTTGATGAAATGTGTGCAAATTTAATTTAAGTGATTATTTGTAGTGCGAGCGATTTCCTATAAGACTGACTTCGATCTTTTTTGCATATGGCTCCATATCCTGAGGCACGTGCTATGCCTGCTCCACCAACCCTAGATTGGATGATGATAAAGGAGTCACAGAGATATGTTGCATTATCTTAGGTTAGTATCAGGCTAGTAGATTTATGTCCCAGTAATTATTGGAGAGCATAGGCTTGCTCGGTAGGCTAGATGAATTATTAGCGGTTGCGGGATGGATTGTATTCTTTATACCCTTATTCTTTACCTACCAAGAGGTGACTAGGGAGTTTTTATCAACTTTACATCATCAGGGGTTCCAAATACCAAAATAGAGAAGGGTGTCATTACCTTCACTATCTAAAAGATCATATACAATATTAGTAGATGTCGATCATGTGAACTTAAGAGTAATACCTTAATTATATAAAAGTCTTAATACATTACAATGTTTTCTCAAACATAACATTAGTACTTATACCAAATTTGCAACATAATTAAAGTTTCCATAACTACAAAATAAAAGGACAAAGAGAAGACTCTACTATCAATCTTCTAAGACTTGTGTTGGCCAACCTACTACAGATATCAGTCCTGGGATAAAGTCTTATCCTCGCAACCTACATGGATAAAGAACCCGTGCTAAGCTATAAAGCTTAGTGGGGAACACAAATATGACAAACGACCACTCACAGTGGTCGCCAATAAGGATACATCATGAACTATAAGTATAACTTATGCTCAATTTAAAAAAAATACAGACAATAGTCCACACATGATAACCGAATAATTTAATGATAGTAATTTCGGCATTGATGCTTTATATACACAACATTTAATTATATAACCATATTTATCCTTTAGACTTGCGATTCATTCATTGAATGATATACCACTATTTATACTCAGTCATTCATTCTATTTACTACACACTTTAACATATATATATATATATATATATATTCACATATAAGCTTATGATCAACAAGGACAAATGCATATTCGTAAGTAAAACGGAGCATTAGTACTATGAAAGTTTATCATTTATCAATCTAGAATTATATTTGTAATACTTATTATACCAATGCATACATAGAATTTCTAGTTCGCTTCCATCTCAAATACCATTATCATGTGAACTTTATCCCTTGTAAATCTGTAAATATTTAATTTGTATGCACAAGACATTATACATCAATTCTCAATAAAGAGCAAAAACGAGTAGATATATGGAAAACATATAACCCAATGTATTAATTTGAAAAGCAATCACCAACATGAATACCTATACATAACTCTTATATTCCATTGCTATAGAAAACACTTATTTCAGCAAAAAACTTTCATAGCTTTCATACATGATGAATCTTGCAAGTCATTTATCTACTTCAAGCAAGCAACATTTACTATAGAAAATATACTATCTCTAATATAGTCCATAACTAGATATTAGTGATGCACTAGTTCATTTATATAACTCTATACATACTATTTCTATATGCGATAATCATGCATAAGTGTATATTGCAGCCTCTTTTAATATCATAATTTCCATATGTGATGAAAAGGAATTTCACATATTAATTAGATTATGAAATCAATTTATGAATTGTCATGCTTCATTAAACTTTAAGTTAAACATCAAACTTTTCTTAACTTTGGTATAAAGCCTGCACTATTCTAAAGAGATGGATAACGGGTTATACGGTAGCACCCAAAGGTATAAATTGATTGATTATAACGGAGGCACCCGAAGATATAAGTCTGTTTAGTCACCCAAATGGGGTTGACTACAACCCAAACGGGGTTGAATATGATCCAAATGGGACCATGTCTATTTAGTCACCCAAACGGGGTTGACTACAACCCAAATAGGGTTGAAACTATCGTAGCTGCAAGGTACCCTTATAGGCATGCCTATCTATCCACTTCCTAGATTTAAAGCAGGTAGTACAATCTCTTTACTTTATCTTTTCTTTATTCATTCATATTCTTGTTAGAGAGTATGCCCTAGAGCCCATGTAATAGGGATGTTTTTCATATGTATGAAATTTATATTATTAATAAAAGGCATCATTCATTTATTAATGCTGTGTTTGAATACATGAGTTTGTAAATCTTAAATTAATAAATGAAGTCCAAGATATTATAAACACAGTGCAAAGGCAATCATGAAGGTGTTCATGATGTGAGATGTCTATCGCATGCAAATGTGTTAATATCTAAATATCCCTAGTCATAGAATTAACAAGATAGGACATTGTTAATTATCTTGTTAATTCGGACAGACTAGCACATGTTATGCTTCTTGAATGGTTCAAGCAATGGTTCTCATAATTGTGATTATGGATGATAATCAAAGCTAACATGTGTATGCTTGTTACAGGAACAAGTTCATTGGAGACCTGCAAAGAGAATCCTCATATGGATATTAAATCTATGTCAGTGAGGAATCTCTTCATAGTGGTTGTGCAAGTATCCTTAGACTTGAGATCACCAAAGTTATCTTAAGTAGCAAGTGGTATACTTTGACTCCATAACTGATTACTTCCAACTGGGAGTGAACATAGTTAGGAGTTGGGTATATAATGACCTACTTGAAGATAGATGAGTGATTGACAAAGGATTCACCATCCCAGATTTAACAAGGGAAGTTATCTCGCATGATTCTATAATTGCCTTGTTCAGAGAATCTCTGGCCAGAGTAATATGCCGAGATGGATGGAGATCCATGAATGGCATTTTAGGAACAATGGTTAAATTAATAGAACATACATAATTAGATTTATATGAGTTGACAGAAATCCATACTCAGAATCTAATTGAGATAAGAGTGCTGAAAGGAGTAATTGCACGGTAACTGTTTCTATGGAAGGGTACAGTCAAACCACATGACTTTCCTGACATTTGGGTAGTCATGATGCCTAGCTAGAGGCCAATCATGACTTGTATAATGATGTATCAAAATATCAATAGAGATTGATAAAATGATTTAAAGGAGTTTAAATCATGTGAGTTTTGAATAGAACTCACAATTACATATTATACTGCCAACATGGACAGGAACCCAATAGGTCACACACATATAGAGAAAAGGGTAAAATGGTAAAATGACAAGGATAATAATATTTGATATTATTATAAAGGTAGAGAGGAGAATATGATAATAATTAATTAAAGAGTTTAATTAATTATGATCAAATAAAATTATCCGCGGAACTTTTGAGAAATGTTTTGTAAATTGGACCTAAATTAAATAATGTATTTCATGATTAATTATTATTGTCTTATAAGTGTTATAAGACTACTATAAGTGTTATAGGACTGATATAATAATTAATAGGACCATTGGAAAAATAATAAAGGGCCAAAGGAATGAAGAAGTTGGAGGAAGCCCTCCAGAAGAGGGCTACACGCCAACTCCATACAGAAGGGCATAGAGGGCTTTTTCTTGGACCAAATTAATTTATATATGTTACATAAGTGTTATGGAACTCACATATTCAATTTGGTTGGATTTGGAATCCATTTGGGTATTTAAATCCAATTAGATGCACAAAGGGCCTAGTTTGTGGATTTTGTGCATGGTCTTTTATGAAAAGATTTAATTTGGATTTAATTAAGCCCAAATGATTATAATTAATTCCAGAAGCCCAATTAATAATTCTCCAGCAATTTTAAAGAGCCCAATCTCATTAAGGAGTTGGAATTTTAACCTAACTATAAAAGGCCAACTAATGAGAATTAGGGTTAAGTGATTAAAACAAAAGGAAAGTCCTTTCTCTAAAAACTCTCTCCCCTTTTGCGCCACTTCCCAAGCTAGCTCTTGGGAATTTCGGCCAGCCCTAGTTGAACACCAATTTATTGGTTCAATTTACCCTTCTCTAGTGTGGATTACTCATTGGAGGTGTTTGATTTTGGACACTGTGGTTTGCGACAACCCGGTGCGAAGTAAAATCAACTGTTCAACAAAAATCAAAGGTGATTTTTCTTATTCTCTTATAGTTATATTGTGTATTCATGGCAAGATCAGATCTAATGGTTAAAAATTTTAAAATTCCGCTCATGTATGTGATGCATGTAACCGTTAAATTCTGACATGGTATCAGAGCCAGGTTTTGCCATGGATATACAATTCTATATTTTTCTGCGGAATAAGTTTTGTTTTGTTTTGAGTTATTTATTTCATGAACTTTAAAATATTAGATTTGATTGTTCATGAATGAGAAATATTGATTTCTGGTTGTATGTGTGATCTAATAAATTTGGTGGAAACAAAAATGAATTTTTTGAAGCATTATGATTTGGGTTTGGCGTGAAACCCTAGGTAATGTAGGGGCTGTTCTAATTTAATTTCTTATGGATCGATTTAAAAATCATTTAGATGATATTTTATGTGTTTAATATGTGCTATTAAGCTGTAGGATCGAACGAAATTAAAATCGAACAAGTTTTGCATGAAAACTAGTTTTGTCGAAAAGTTCGATAAATTGGTGTTCTTCGTGTGTTCTTGATGTGTTCTTAGTTAGAACAACTTTTGATCTTCTAAATATGATATATATGATATATTAAAGTGTTTTTAATTAATTGGATTAATTAAAATGGGCCTTAAATTAATTTGATTAATTTTAATTCATTAAAACCACTTAATGGGCTTAATTATGTTTACGGACTTGGTTTAAATTAGTAAATGACTTGGTAGGCCCAAGGAGCTGATTTAAATTAACTATTATAAACATTAATTAATTTTATTAATGGGTTTTAAGGGCTGGAGTGGGCTTGGCTCATTCCAAAAAGCCCAAATGGTCCAAATGACACAAAACTAGTTTGTGTGTGAACACACTTAGGGTTTTTCTTCTGTGGG
Organism: Excoecaria agallocha; assembly: GCA_037975025.1. NCBI lineage: Eukaryota > Viridiplantae > Streptophyta > Magnoliopsida > Malpighiales > Euphorbiaceae > Excoecaria > Excoecaria agallocha. The sequence goes on from CM075807.1 coordinate 86,594,176, forward strand.
TTTCGGCCTACACTTGTTTTAAGCCCAAAATTGATTATTTTAATTATTTAATATGATTAATTAATTAAATATTCAATTTATAATTAATTAATAATCAATTTGATTGATTATTAAGGCAAGAACACATTCATGCAAAAAGGGTTCCTAAAATGAAAGTTTCCAAAATGGAAAAAGTTTCCTAATTTGATCACATCATTAAAATAACTCAAAATATAGTTTCAAGGGTTGAAACAAAGTGAGTAATCCATTTCTTTATGCATTAGAAAGGCATATAAGGGTGTATGATTGGCATGATGGATAGTTATGGACAAAGCCCAATGTGATTGAGCATTATGCATGTTTTGGCCCAATGAGGACTTTCATGTCCCGGCCACTTGTTTTTGGTTTGTATTTCATTTCAAATTGTAATATGTAATTAGATTACTTAGATTAGAATTAGAAATAGAGATGGAGACCAATATCAATGAGTAAGATGGGCCGGATGGAGATCCAACAAGCTTGAAGATAATGTAATTATTTACTTGTTTGAATCATGCATACTACCTAGGTGTGACCTTTTGATTTCCCTCTTGGCTCGGGGAAATCTATGTAGTGAAGTCCATAACTATACCATATTTGTATGCTTATATTTATATGATAGATATAGGATGCATACCAATGTATGCCAACCATGTATGATGAGACTTAATTAACTAAAATCCTCAAACAAATACTAAGGTATATAAGCCTTCCATTAATTTGAGGAGAACCAGAGTTCTTTATAGTGTGGGTTGTTGACCACAGTCAAGCTCACATTATATCGAATATGTTCAAATCTAATTAAATGGGTCATCTTAGCTAGCCCATTAGTTTGTTGACCACAGTCAAGGCTAATGGTTCTAGAGGCAAGATTATGGAATGCATATATGATATGCATGCATCAAGAGTTGATAACCTAATGTTCCAATAGTTGTGTAGAGACACAATTGGTATATGGATACCTACCTTTCAAGGGTATGGAATTTGGCTTGTTGACCACAGTCAAGGTCAAATTACATATCAAGGATTGGATATTGGCCCACTAAGAAAACCATCGGGTTTTCTCGGATTATATAGTGAGGGCTATTAATTCGCAATAAAATAGTGGGAGTAAATGGATTAATTAAAGACCTTATTAATGCATACATATATATGAACATACTCTCATATCTTTTCTTTTTCACATCTAGGTCATCATCATGAGCACATCAAACATTAATATATGATCAATCTTGGATAACAAGCTGGTTGGCAACAACTATTCTGACTGGATCAGGCAAGTGAGAATTGTTCTCAGGGCTGAAAAGATCCATTATGTCTTGGATAAAGATCCACCACCACTTCCATCAGATGATGCCATTGATGAGATCAAAGGCATTTATCGAAAATACATGGAGGATAGTGAAGCAGCAGCATGTCTGATGCTGGGTGCTATGTCCTCGGAGCTTCAGAAGCAACATGAAATGATGGATGCTAGAACCATCGTTTTGCATCTAGAGGAGCTTTATTCTTCTCAGGCTAGAACTGAGCAATATGAGATTGCTCGAGCTCTATTTAGTTGCAAAATGGTGGAAGGCGCTTCAGCTGCTGCTCATGCATTGAAGATGTATGGGTATATTGAGCATTTGAGTAGACTTCGCTATGTTATGGATAATGATCTTTACATAGATTTAATCTTGTACTCGTTGGCTCTAAGTTATGCACCTTTTGTGCTTAACTTCAACATGAACAAGATCCAAGTATCCATTCCTGAGTTAATCAACATGCTCAAGACAGCTGATGGATCATTTAAGAAAGATCCAAAAAGTGTCATGGTTGTCACTTCTGCTAAAGGCAAGAAGCAGAAGAAGAAGAAGATAACCAAGGCGCAGCCAAAGAATGGTGGGATCTCCAAGAATAAGGTTGCCAAGAAAGAGAATCCCAAAGGAACTTGCTTCTATTGTGGAAACGATGGTCATTGGAAGCGTAACTGCAAGGCCTATCTAGATTCTCTTAAGGAGAAGAAGCAAGTTGTTGCATCTACTTCAGGTATTCATATGATTGAAATTAATACTTATTCTATTGCTTCAAAACAATCTTGGGTATTACAGGGGCTTAGAAGCTTTAGAAGAGTTGGAAAGGCAGAGATATGTTTGTAGTCAGCTACTGGACAGAACATCTCTACAACAGTTATGGGGACTTACTATTTGCCTCTTCCTAGTGGATTAGTACTGGAATTAAATAATTGTTATTATGTTCCAGCCTTATCAAAAAGTATTATTTCTTTCAGTCGTTTGATGAACGATTATGATATTTCTTTAAAGGACAAATGTTGTTACATTTTTAAGAACAATATATTTTATGCAAAAGCTATCATTGAGAATGGTATATTTGTTCTTGATTTAATTAAAGAAGTACATAATGTGGATACCAAGAGAATGAAACATGATAATCTAAATACCTCATACTTATGGCATTGTCGTTTAGGCCACATAAATGAAAAACGCATGACCAAATTGCACAAGTCAGGTGATTTGGGATCATTTGATTATGAATCATTTGACACATGCGAATCTTGTTTATTGGGAAAAATGACAAAAGCTCCCTTTATTGGTAAAGGAGAACGAGCTAAAATGGTTTTGGACTTAATACATTCAGATGTATGTGGTCCAATGACTACACATGCTAGAGGAGGTTACTCCTACTTCATTACTTTCATAGACGATTATTCCAGGTTTGGATACATCTATCTAATGAAATATAAGTCTGAAGCATTTGAAAAGTTCAAAGAATTCAGAAATGAAGTAGAGAAACAACTTGGCAAAAGTATTAAAACACTTAGATCAGATCGAGGTGGAGAATACTTAAGTCAAGAGTTTCAGGATTATCTTAGAGATAATGGGATTTTATCTCAATGGACTCCTCCATATACACCACAACACAATGGTGTATCCAAAAGGAGGAATCGAACACTATTAGATATGGTTCGATCAATGATGAGCCGAGCGGACTTGCCTAAGTCCTTTTGGGGATATGCACTAGAAACTGCTGTTTATGTGTTAAATAGAGTTCCTAGTAAATTGGTTGATGTTACTCCATATGAGATGTGGAATAACAAGAAACCCACGCTTTCTCATATGAAAGTATGGGGTTGTCCTGCTTATGTGAAGAGGACAATGTCAGACAAACTGGATGTTAAATCTGACAAATGTTTATTTGTGGGATATCCAAAAGAAACGTTTGGATATTATTTCTATCATCCCTTAGAACAAAAGGTGTTTGTTTCAAGGCATGCTGTCTTCTTGGAAAGAGAATTTCTCCTACGAGAGGACAGTGGGAGTAAAATTTAGCTTGGTGAAGTTCAAGACCCACAAATAGAAGATGATAATCGATTGAACCCGAAACTGAATTTCATAATGATGAAATCACAGTTGAACCTGATTATACACAAAATCCTAGAAGATCTACTAGGATGCGTTCTATCCCTGTGAGATATGGATTTCACATTGATTCGGATAGAGGCATAACTGTAGTAGAGGACAATGAGCCTACAAGCTATCAAGAAGTTTTGAACAGTTCAGAACGTGATTTATGGCTTAAGGCTATGCAGTCCGAAATGGACTCCATGTATGAGAATAAAGTATGGACTTTAACTCAACCACCTGAAGGGATAAAATCCATAGGGTGCAAATGGGTCTTCAAAAGGAAGACTGACATGGAAGGTAATATAGTTACCTATAAAGCTCGCTTAGTAGCAAAAGGTTGTCGTCAAAAAGAAGGTATTGACTATGATGAAACTTTTTCTCCTGTAGTGATGCTTAAGTCTATAAGAATACTTTTAGCCATTGCAGCTCATTATGATTATGAGATTTGGCAGATGGATGTGAAGACAGCTTTCCTTAATGGAAATCTTACCGAGGATGTGTATATGACACAACCAGAAGGATTCACATCAGGAAATGGCGAAAAGGTATGCAAGCTTCAAAGATCCATTTATGGATTGAAGCAAGCCTCTAGGAGTTGGAACATACGATTCAATGAGACAATCAAAGAGTTTGGTTTCTCCCCCCTTTCCTCCCCCCCTCGCCCCGCCCCCCCCCCCCCCCCCAGAATGAAGATGAACCTTGTGTGTATAAAAGGGTCAGTGGGAGTGCAATTGTCTTCCTAGTTTTATATGTAGATGACATATTGATCATGGGAAATGACATTTCTCTTCTCCAATATGTTAAAATATGGTTATCCAAGCAATTCTCCATGAAAGACCTTGGAGAAGCATCCTATATTCTGGGAATAAGGATCTATAGAGATAGATCCAATAGGTTGCTAGGTCTTTCTCAAAGTACGTATATAGATAAAGTATTGAAGAGGTTCAATATGGATCTCTCTAAGAAAGGGTTTATACCCATGGTGCATGGGAAACACCTTTCTAAGTTTATGTGTCCACAGACACTGGAGGATAGAGAGAGCATGAATAGAATACCATATGCATCTGCAATTGGTTCTATCATGTATGCTATGTTATGTACACGTCCAGATGTAGCATTTGCTTTGAGTGTCACAAGCAGATTCCAATCTAATTTTGGAGAGGAACATTGGGCAGCTGTCAAGAATATTCTTAAGTACTTGAGAAGGACTAAGGATGTATTCTTGGTATATGGAGAGGGCAGTTTGGAAGTAAACGGGTATAAAGATGCCAACTTCCAATCTGACAAAGATGATTGTAAATCACAATCTGGTTATGTGTTCATAATGGGAGGAGGAGCAGTTAGTTGGAAAAGTTCCAAACAAGAAACAACTGCTGATTCCACGACGGAAGCTGAGTACATTGCTGCTTCAGAAGCAGCCAAAGAAGCAGTCTGGATCAAAAAGTTCATAACCGAACTAGGAGTGGTGCCTAGCATTGTTGATCCGATTCCTTTATATTGTGACAACAATGGAGCCATTGCGCAAGCAAAGGAACCACGGTCTCATCAGTGATCCAAACATGTTCTCAGACGCTACCATCTCATAAGGGAAATAGTAGCTAGAAATGATGTGAAAATAGAAAGGGTTCCCACAGATGACAATGTGGCGGATCCCCTCACTAAAGCACTTTCCCAGATAAAGCATGATCACAATATAAATAGCATGGGTCTGAGACATATGAGTGATTGGCTCTAGTGCAAGTGGGAGATTGTTAGAGAGTATGCCCTAGAGCCCATGTAATAGGGATGTTTTTCATATGTATGAAATTTATATTCTTAATAAAAGGCATCATTCATTTATTAATGCTGTGTTTGAATACATGAGTTTGTAAATCTTAAATTAATAAATGAAGTCCTAGATATTATAAACACAGTGCAAAGGCAATCATGAAGGTGTTCATGATGTGAGATGTCTATCGCATGCAAATGTGTTAATATCTAAATATCCCTAGTCATAGAATTAACAAGATAGGACATAGTTAATTCGGACAGACTAGCACATGTTATGCTTCTAGAATGGTTCAAGCAATGGTTCTCATAATTGTGATTATGGATGATAATCAAAGCTAACATGTGGATGCTTGTTAGAGGAACAAGTTCATTGGAGACCTGCAAAGAGAATCCTCATACGGATATTAAATCTATGTCAGTGAGGAATCTCTTCATAGCGGTTGTGCAAGTATCCTTAGACTTGAGATCACCAAAGTTATCTTAAGTAGCAAGTGGTATACTTTGACTCCATAACTGATTACTTCCAACTGGGAGTGAACATAGTTAGGAGATTGGGTATATCATGACCTACTTGAAGATAGTTGAGTGATTGACAAAGGATTCACCATCCCAGATTTAACAAGGGAAGTTATCTCGCATGATTCTATAATTGCCTTGTTCAGAGAATCTCTGGCCAGAGTAATATGCCGGGATGGATGGAGATCCATGAAGGGCATTTTAGGAACAATGGTTAAATTAATAGAACATACATAATTAGATTTATATGAGTTGACAGAAATCCATACTCAGAATCTAATTGAGATAAGAGTGGTGAAAGGAGTAATTGCACGGTAACTGTTTCTATGGAAGGGTACAGTCAAACCACATGACTTTCCTGACATTTGGGTAGTCATAATGCCTAGCTAGAGGCCAATCATGACTTGTATAATGATGTATCAAAATATCAATAGAGATTGATAAAATGATTTAAAGGAGTTTAAATCATGTGAGTTTTGAATAGAACTCACAATTACATATTATACTGCCAACATGGACAGGAACCCAATAGGTCACACACATATAGAGAAAAGGGTAAAATGGTAAAATGACAAGGATAATAATATTTGATATTATTATAAAGGTAGAGAGGAGAATATGATAATAATTAATTAAAGAGTTTAATTAATTATGATCAAATAAAATTGTCCGCGAAACTTTTGAGAAATGTTATGTAAATTGGATCTAAATGAAATAAGGTATTTCATGATTAATTATTATTGTCTTATAAGTATTATAAGACTACTATAAGTGTTATAGGACTGATATAATAATTAATAGGACCATTGGAGAAATTATATAGGGCCAAAGGAATGAAGAAGTTGGAGGAAGCCCTCCAGAAGAGGGCTACACGCCAACTCCATACAGAAGGGCATAGAGGGCTTTTTCTTGGACCAAATTAATTTATATATGTTACATAAGTGTTATGGAACTCACATATTTAATTTGGTTGGATTTGGAATCCATTTGGGTATTTAAATCCAATTAGATGCACAAAGGGCCTAGTTTGTGGATTTTATGCATGGTCTTTTATGAAAAGATTTAATTTGGATTTAATTAAGCCCAAATGATTATAATTAATTCTAGAAGCCCAATTAATAATTCTCCACCAATTTTAAAGAGCCCAATCTCATTAAGGAGTTGGAATTTTAACCTAACTATAAAAGGCCAACTAATGAGAATTAGGGTTAAGTGATTAAAACAAAAGGAAAGTCCTTTCTCTAAAAACTCTCTCCCCTTTTGCGCCACTTCCCAAGCTAGCTCTTGGGAATTTCGGCCAGCCCTAGTTGAACACCAATTTATTGGTTCAATTTACCCTTCTCTAGTGTGGATTACTCATTGGAGGTGTTCGATTTTGGACACTGTGGTTTGCGACAACCCGGTGCGAAGTAAAATCAACTGTTCAACAAAAATCAAAGGTGATTTTTCTTATTCTCATATAGTTATATTGTGTATTCATGGCAAGATCAGATCTAATGGTTAAAAAATTTTAAAATTCCGCTCATGTATGTGATGCATGTAACCATTAAATTCCAACAATTCTTGTATGCTTATGTATACTCTTGTGTAACGATGAACAATGTACTCATATACATGCTCATGTGTAACTTTATGTAAACCTTTGAACATGCTCACTATTGGGTATTACTATTCTGCATTTGAAATCTTTTTCAATCCTATAACTATTTCATATAACATGGTTGTATCTATATAATACTATTTGCACCTGTGCATAATCATGTACAAATATATATCTTCTCTAGTGCATCAACATATATGCATAATTCATAAAACAATTTATACAATTTGCTCATGTAACAATCACATGACAAAATACTCCCTCTCTAATGCATATACTTGTATACATAGTCACATATAACATTGCCATTATATACTTTAATAAGATTTCTATAATTGAGTCTATTGCTCTGTAGATCTATATTTTAGCATGCTAATATGTGACATCACAAATGCTTAATCATGTCATTTCAATTAAACAAAGACATATTCATGCATTTCACTTTAAACATATTCTCTAAATCATTACTCTAAACATCTTTTGAACCCAATCATGTAAGATCATACTATATATATAGATATATATATGTACACATATATTTTACAAATCACATTACTTCTGTATACAAGTAAAATTGACATTTCAGACTATAAGTATCATAGTAATCTTCAAGAGATCAATAAAAATCGTGTATAATCATTTAGACGTTTACATATATATACATTTGTATATATATTACATTCATGTAATCATATGTTAGTCGTACATTAAAAACCTTCATTTATCATGTTTAGACATTTCTTAACTTCATAGTATACATGCATGCATCAAATAAACATTTACTCCATCATTAAAAATATGTACATGAAAGCATAATTGCACATAACAACCATGTACATAAGTTTGATCACATATAAATATTTGATATCTTTACCTATGCACATATATGAATATATATATATATATATATAGAACATTGTTAATAATAATATCACATGCCATATTCGATTCATTATTTATTCATATGGACACATATTTAACTTAACTATATAAGAAAAACCATAATGTAAGACACATTAAAATTCTGCACAGGGCAGCATTCTGGACTCAACTTGTGAGCCACAAATAAATTTTAAAATGTCATTTTTAGGCTAAATTATCTCTACATTATTATTTCCCTATGTGTATAGTTTCCATAGAAACAAAATTCACCTTAATATCTTATCTATAGCTCAAGATATTTGAGAAATACTATAGGCTGTTCATAGAACTGAAATAGTGTTTACGGTCACTTATAAAAATTCATAGCATAAAATTAAGAGGGATTTAGACCAACATTTCTTCATCAAAAACGTGTTCCAAGGTGTCTATTTTTTTCATAATTTTACAGTATAAGATTTTAACTTCTCTACTAATACTTATGCCCAAAATACTATAATCAGTTCTTGAACCGAAATCAACAGCTCTCTTAAATTTTCATATAAATATTTGGATTGGTTATATACATATTTAGCTCAAGGTTCCCTCTAAAAAATGTTTATCTTTCTATCAAGTTTACATAGAATCAAACCCCACTCAATTATGACTTAAATACAAGGAGTTATGGTTAAAACATTGGTAACTGTTCAAAACAGCCTATACACTTCAAATAGTTCACTTGTACGAATTTTATGGGTTCCTTAAAAACCGAATCAAGCTATGACTTCTTATAATTAATTTTAGATAATTTAATATAGTTTACACAGAATTTTGAATCACCTCAATATGAGCTATACAACTCTAGATATGGACAAAACAAGCATCCTGGTTCACAAGAAACACACCCAGTTTTTCATCAACATTCAAAAACACGATTTTCTCCTATTTAAATCTCTCATTAACCCTAAACAAACTAATGAATTACCTAAAAAACTAATGAATTACCATTAAATTTAACATAAACATTTATATTCACATACATGAATGAAGAATAAGTTCCCAAACCTTAGTTGAAAATTCCTCTCTCCTTGTTCCTTCTACCTTCTTCTTCTCCTTTACATTAATCCATTCATTCAACACCAAAATTTCAGCATTCAACTCATTAGATCATCAACTAAGGAATATGAAGATGAAGAAAAAGAGATTAACTAACAAATTTATACACTTACCTTGTTGTTTAATACTAACTATACTTGATTAACTCCACATGCAAAGACTTTTCTTTAAGAATTCCTTGAGAGATCTCTAGAGTTTTTGAGAGAGAGGAAGAGAGAATGCAAAATCTGTATTTTTCCACTAAGAAGATGCCATCCTCCTCACCTAAAGCCTTTTTTATACTTGTCTTGCATGTGAGTTTAAGTGGAATGTAACATCACTTGGTCCCTCACAATTCCTCTTTTAATCCCCCAACTAATTGCATGTTACACAAATTTCTCTCATTTATTTGCATGTAAGAGTTTAGCCCTAAAGATTCTTTCTTTTTTTTAAAAAAAATCAACCCCACTTAAAGCTTCTTTCAACATTGACCCACAAATTATCTTCTTACTTTCAATTTTTCCGCATCATAAGCTATCTCTTATAAAATTGACCCCACTCATTTATTATTTTTAACATTGACCTCTAAGTTTATATCCTATTTTAATTTAGCCCTCAAACTATTTTTTTTTATTTTTTTAATTATACCATTATAAAAATTCATAACATATAATTCACACATTCATCACATAACTAATTACAACCTAATTACACTTATATCCCAATTGATCCTTGAAATAAAATATTATTTCAATTGCACATAGAAATAAATAACTAATTTATCCTTCAATATATAAACTTATAGTAATTCATATAATTAAGCTTGATTAAACATTAATAATCGGGATTATATCCTTGAATTCTACTAGGCCCTATTTTGGGTCCTCATAAGATAGCCTAGAGCAGGGCTACCAAATGATAAGGAAACAATACATTTTTTATAGAAAGAATGAATATCAAAACTTCTACCTTGTTTTTAATAAATTTTATAATTTTTTTTGCGTTTTTCCAACTCGATTTTTCAAGAGTTTTGAAAAAAATTTAAAAAACTTTTAGTTTAGACCTCTGACGATGACAAACGATTATCTATCATAGAGGAATGGTCGTCTTTAACCGTCTTCCTTCATTTTAGGTCAAATTCAAGGATATTTTTATAATTTTTAGGAATCATGTGAGAGAAGGCTATTTGTCATTCACAAACACCTATATATAGGGTTATTTCTAGATTTCCCACATTTTTTAGTTTTGAAAATCCTGGATAATGATCAGATTTTAAGGATTTTATCTATGTCGAATTTTAGGGGACTAAATCTTTCTATTTTAGAGAATTAGAGTTAGAATGGATCTCCAACTCTTGTCCAGATATTTAAACAAAAAATTAAGGTTTCTAAAAGGAGAGGATTCTCACTTGGAAAAAGTAGGCAGTCTTTTTAATTATGAGAAATCTAATTCTTTATTCTTTGAAGCAAAAACTCAAGTAATTTTTCACACCAAAAAAATACTTTTTTTTTATCTTGAGCATGGGAATCAAGGATTGAGCCTCGAATCATTGCTTTGTAGAGTCACAAACCTAAAAATTCCTGAACTTAATATTCTAAGCTCTAAGTTTCTTTCTCTCTCTAACTCATACATGGTCATGTAATTACGTTGATTTATTTGTTATTTTATGATGTCGTAATGTATGATTTTATGTTAGTTAATTCATTTTTCATGATTCTTGTGATAACTATTTTGCCATAATGATTTAAGTTTCTTAATGTGTTAGAATAACATATTAGGATTTATTTTCTCCATTAAGGCATGACAAATTTCTTGGTTTAATTCTATATTTACATGATTATGTAATGATATGGCATGATTTTGATGTATTTTAAATGTTATGATTAAAATTTGAATGTTTTGGGGGTTAAGTATGCATGTTTAGAGCTTAAGGTGGTTTTTCTTAGCTTTTAGGCTTTGATTTTTGCATTTTATCTATCTCTTGAGTGATCGATGAGAAGAAGACCTAATAAATAGCCATCAGTCAATATGACTGATAAGATGTCTTGGTAGCTTTTCCTCAATCCGTCTCTCCCTCTTTTGTGGCCATCTAGCTTGCCCTTGCTCATTCGTGGCCCTTGTTTTCCCTCCTTTTAGCATATTTTAGTGTTATTTTTGTTAATTAAATTCATTTTTTCCTGTTTAGACTTATTTTTAATCTTATTTTTGCTTTTGTTCCTGTATGTTTTACTTTTTGTTCATTTAGTACATTATTCCATTATGTATTTTTTTAATGTGCTTCAATTTTATTATTTGACTTATGTTATGTTTTATATGCTAATCAATTTTCTTTTTTATATGTTTGTATGAGTAATTATTTTTCTTTATTTTGGAGTACTTTTTGGGAGATTTGCATTTTTGAAGGCCATCTTTCGATTGGTTATTTCTTCCGTCCTTTTATCTTTCTTATCTTGCATTTAAACTTTTATTTTAAAATGCTTTATGTTTGATTTGTATTGTTTATCTTTTTTGTACTTAATTTATTTCTTATGTATTTTCATTTTTGGGGATGCAATAAGTTAGTGAAAAATGATTTTTTTAGCACATTAATTGGAAAGGGGCCAAATGATTTTTACTTAATCAATTCACTTTTTTAAATAAAATGAACCAATGTCCATTTTTACTCCAAAATCACACAAATAAAAGAAGAGTTTTATTTTCATCAAAATTGGGATCACTCAACCTATATTTTCTAAAAATTAACAAAGACTCTTCATCTTCTCTTTTGTAAATATGCATGAGGGACCAATTTTTCCAAAATAATAAATATCCCGATTTATATATGTATTTTTATTTCTAGCTGGATTATTTGCTTTTGTAATAAATTTAGGTAGGATTGTTTGCTTTATTTACTCTCTTCATTTATTGCTTTACTTATTTGATTGATATGTTTATATATTTAATTATAATGCATCATGTGAGAAAGGGGGTAGTCGACTAATATTTGGGCATCAAAAGGTTGATATTCATCTCCCAACATTTTGTTAAATGGTGACTCCATGATACCTGCCTCTTTAAACCCATATTGGATACCTTCATAAGTTAACTATTAATAACAAAATGGGCTTAACCCTTTTTATTTTGAAATGGAAAATTTATGAGTTATAGTGAGCCTCACCCAGTCTTTGACCCTAAAAGTAGGCTTTTAAGTGTTAGTGTAAGCCCTAGCCCCAATACATTGTAATAAAACACTTAGTTAATAAAATGAGGCATTTGTTTTATCTTTTGAATACCTGTGCATGTCAATTGATAAAACTATCCAAGAATGTCGTTTCGATTTAAGTTATCATGTGTGAGGCACATGGATTGTAAGACCTTGAAACAAATGGGACTTCATTCTAAATATCCCTAGTCAGTCATTGTTATGGGAATAACAAATGAATCAAGACTAGTATGCTCTCTCTGATGCTATGAGTCCTGTCTTACGGATCATTAGGACAAGAGTGTCAATCAGAGATCATAGATACATGTTAAAAAACATGGTATCTGGATTCGATCCGCTCATGAGAACACTACATGGTACAAGTCATAAGTGTTTCTCATATGCAAGTTTTGTATCGGAGTTCTTAGACCTGAAATCTCTATGAAACTCTTTATGAATTACTGTGTACTTTGACATACACCTAACGTGCTCGTAACAGAGTGACAAGTACGGGTATGATTGGGTATGCGCTGATTCATGTTAGAGAGCATGAGAGAAGTGAAGGGATTACCCCTCTTGATAAGAGAGAAAATATCACCGGCCACTTGATCAGTGAACTGAGAAGTGTATGGCCATACCGAGATGAAATAATGAGTAATCATTATTTATCTGAGAGTTCAGTGTCACTGGAATATCAAGAAAGGAATTAATATATATAAGGATGACTAGTTCCATGCCTTATATTAATTCTGATATTTATGGGTAAGGGACTATGCAAAATTGCATTAGGTCACTAAATGCCATATGTATTTTCATTTAATTTGGATTGCTATAATATCTTGCTAGAGAATATATATAGCCTTTGAATTAATTTATTAATTCATTGCCAACATTAAATGGACCTATAGGATCGCACACAAAGCATTGGGCTTAAAATACTTAAATTAAGTATTGGGCATTAATTTGGGCTTTTAATTAAAGTCAAATTAATGTATGTAATGGGTTATAAAATTGCTATTGGGCTTTGGTCCATGAGAGAGAGAGATTCAGCCCACAAGGTTTAATTTCAATTAATTAAATGTCATGTATTAATTTAATTAATTGAGTATTAAAGCCTAAAGACATATTTATCTAATTAAATCATCTAAATATAAGTTGATGTGGCCGAAATTCCTAAGAGAAATCACAAGGAATTTCGGCACATGTATAGTTTTTTATTTAAGTGATTTATTAGATTTAAATGTCTTATCTATTATCTTAAAATGAGTGATATTATTTGATTAAATGACTTTTGATTTTATCTTGGATAAATTGAAAGAGTTTTTATCAATAAATATTACTTATTTTAATTAAGTGATAAAGGCAAATATTAATTATCTTAAGGTAATATATTTGAGAGCTATCACTTAAAGGAAAGAGGATATATATATTTTGTGGGAAAAAACGTGAAAAACCTAAGGGATTATTCTAGTTTTTGCGTGAAAAGAAGCTTTCTCTCTCAAAATTCTAGTTTGGCCGAAATACACAAGGAGAAGGATTCTTCCTTGCTTTCTTGTGTTCTTGGGCATTAATAGTACCTAAAAGAAGTACAAGATCAAGTCTTGTAGCTTCAAACAATTGCCATTACACAATACCGAAAAAGAGATCTAGCAATCTCGATTTTAAGCCGTCGGTGCAAGTGTGTGTGTGAGAATAGAGGGAGTGGCGCAAAAGGCTGTTCCTTGGCATTGGTGATCGAGAACTAAGGTGGATAAAGGCATCTTGGTTGCTGGACATCACAAAATCAAAGAATAAAAGGCATCATCTATTGTAAGTTTCAAAACCCTAAAATTGCATGTTTTCGTTCCTAGTTTTGGATATGTATGGTATGCATGATAAAATTTTTATTTTTCCGCTGTGCTATCATGATTATCATACCATGTTATATTCCATCAGTGGTATCAGAGCCTAGACATGCTTATTTTAGTGCTTTAGATGCATGAAAAAATTAATTAAAAATCGTTATTTTGAAAACATGCAAATCTGAAATTTTCTATTTTGAGTTTTTTGCATTGTTTTGGTGTAAAAACGATTTTAATTGATTAGATAGGTATTATAATTAATATGACATGTTAATATACTGTCCTAAGATGTTATTAGGGCTGGTAATGGTCGGATTTAATTATTTATACCTGATGGTACATGTTAATTATGAAACTAGGTGCTAGTTGGCATGTAAATTGCTAGTTTAACAACTAGTTTTCAAAATTAAATGTAAAAACGTTTTTGGCATGTTTGTAAGTGATATTTAAAGATTAATTATCAGGTCTGGACATTTTTAAAATTTGGTTTTAATTCTGGTCCATGATAATTTAATTGATTAATTTTAAAATCACTTAAAACAATGACTAGTTTGTGTTTGTTACATGTTTAATCAACATTGTTTGCTTTGTTTTGATTAAAATGGTAAAAACACATTTAGATTAAAATGGTAAAGAATATTAAATCAATATTTATGGACTTATTTAGATTATTAAATGACTCATAAAATTGATTTAAATGTTTGTGCATTTCATGGCATTACATAAGCATTAAACAACTAGTTTTGTTGTTTGTTTGTTTTTGCATGAATGCCGTGTTCTATTATATGTGTTCTTCATGATTTTATTTTTAATTCATGTTAGCACATATTATATGTATTTTTAATGTTTATGGGCTGTATGACATAAAATTAAAAATGGCAAAATTGGAAATTATACTAGAGTTGATTTATGGCACAAATCTAACTAGTTTGTGTTTTGGGCTTTTAAGAGAACTTATTCAATAAGAGGATTTAGTCCATTGGGCTTCGGCCCAGGCCCATCACAGGGTCATCTCTTAAAGGTTCAAGTACACAATTTCCATTAATGGGCTTGGCTAAATTAATTAAAATTGGACTTTGTTTGATCCATGAATGCTATGTATATTTATTTGCTTGTTTGGTGTGATGAATGGATATGCATGGTGCATTCATGGGCCCTGGGTTTTTGTAATTAAATATGGCCTGCGTGCCATTATATTTTATTGTAAAAGTTTCATTTATTTCTTAGAATAGAATTTATTTGAAGACTTTGTAAATCAAGACGAAGCCCACGGGAGAGGAGAAGCCCAACTCGAAGATTCTTATGTAATAGTATAGAATCTTAGTTGTAGGTTTTTGGGCCCATGTTTGTCACGCTTTACTTTATGCAATTATATATATATGCATGCTATGTATGGATGACAAAGCGTATGCCATGTAAGCCGTAATAAAATGAATCCCTAAAAATAGTAAGTCACAAAGTTGCCTTCCTAATTCGAAACATGTCAAGGCATCGATCATCGGTCACGTAGACTAGGAGTCCTAGATGCGGTATGGACTTAACATGGAATGGGATGCTCTTGCTTGACCTAGGCAACTAATAAATGGGTTTGTGCTATGACATCTTAAGATGTTAGCCATTTGATCCAAGAGTCATGTACGAGACATGATTGGAGTTTTTCCTACCTAAGTAACTTAACTTATTAGGTGTACAGGCTCAGCTTGACTAATAAGTTGTTGTGAAAAGTGGATCTTGGCCCACATTAAATCACTAACGCGAATTATTTACAAGGGATATTAATTTCGGTTTGTGGGATCATAAATAAGACCCTCATTTAATCTTGCTAAAATTTTATTGTAGATTGAAAATGGCATCTTCAAATAACAATTTCTCATTGCGATCGGTGTCCTTGAAAAGGACAAATTAAATGGCACCAATTTCATAGACTGGTCTCGAAACTTAAGAATAGTTCTTAAGCAAGAGAAGAAGTCGTATGTTTTGGATGCACCCTTGCCCTGAAGAACCAGGAAGGAACGCCTCTGCGGTTCAAAAGGAAACTTTGAGACCCAAGAAGAGTGACTCTATACGATGTGACCTGTTTGATGCTAGCCACTATGGTGCCTTGAATTGCAAAAGCAATTTATGGACCAAGAGGCCTATCTGCGATCATGGTGGCACCTCAAGGAGATGTTCCAAGAACAAGCTCGTCACGAGAGGGTTCGTGACAACAAAGGCTTTGATTTCTTGTAAGATGGCTGAGGGGTACTCCTGTTAGTACCCATGTACTCAAGATGAAAGGGTATCTTGATACTCTTGAGAAGCTTGAGGTACTAGTGCCAAAGGAATTGGCCACTGACTTGATCTTAGGATCATTGCCTGCTGCTTATGATCCATTTGTGATGAATTATAACATCATGCAATGAACAAGTCAGTCACTGAGCTTCATGGGATGGCTTAAGAATGCTGAAGAGAACATTCGAAAGACTAATCCCGTACTTATGGTTCAAAAGGGAATTAAGAAGGGAACTGCTAAGTGAAAGGGAAAGGGAAAAGGAAAACCCAAGTCAGTTGGGAGTGCACCTCAGGCCCAATCCAAGCCCAAGGCGCCAAAACTCAAAGAGAGAGTGAGAGCACTTGCTTCCATTGCAACAAAATAGGGCATTGGAGGAAGAATTGCGCTCTCTTCAAGGAAGAACAAAAGAAGAATGGAGCCAAGGCATCCAGTTCTGGTATTTTTTGTTGTTGAAATTAACCTTTCTATTTCTACCACTTGGGTATTGGATACCGGTTGTGGTCCTCACATTTGTTCAAATGTGGCAGGGGGCTAAGAAATAGGCGGTTACTTGGGAAGAATGAAGTGGACCTCCGTTTGGGGAATGGAGCACGAGTTTGCTGCCATGGAGATAGGCGACTATCACCTCACTTTAACCTTCCGGACTTTGTATTGTTTTGAATAATTGTTATTATGTGCCTGCTATGAGCAGAAACATTATTTCAGTTTCATGTTTGTAAATGATGAATTTGATTTTGTTATTAAAAATGGCAATGCTCATATTCGTCGCCAAGGCATTTCTTATGGCAATGCCATGTTGCAAAATGGCCTTTATATCCTTGATTTACAAAACAAAGAGATCCATATACAACATTAAATACAAAGAGGGTTAAATCAAACGAAATAAACCCCTTACTTACTTCTGGCATTGTCGTCTTAGGACATGCAAACAAAAAAACGCATTTCAAGACTCCACAAAACTTGGAGTGCTTGGGGTCATTCGACTTAGAGTCTTTATGACACATGCGAGCCATGTTTGCATGGAAAAATGACAAAAGAGTCCTTTTAATAAAAAAGGTGAGAGGACTAATGGCTTATTGGAACTAATACATACCGATGTATGTGGACCTTTAAGTACACATGCTAGAGGTGGTTTTAGCTACTTCGTGACATTCACAGATGACTTCAGTAGATATGGCTATGTCTATCTAATGAAGTATAAGTCTGAAACTTTTGAGAAAATTCAAAGACGGTTTAAGAATGAAGTAGAAAACCAACTTGGCAAAAGTATAAAAGCCATTCGATCAGATCGAGGTGGCGAATACTTAAGCCAAGAGTTTGACAGTCATCTAAAGGAGTGTGGTATTATTTCACAGCTCACTCCTCCTGGAACACCTCAATGGAATGGTGTGTCCGAAAGGAGAAATCGAACTCTGTTGGACATGGTTCGATCTATGATGAGTCAAGCTAATCTTCCTATCTCTTTTTGGGGTTATGCATTAGAAACTGCTGCGTTTCTATTGAACCGTACTCCAACTAAAGCAGTTGAGAAGACACCATACAAGGTATGGACTGGGAAAGAACCCAATATGTCTTTTCTCAAGATTTGGGGCTGTGACGCACATGTTAAGAAATTAACATCTGACAAACTAGAGTCCAAATCGACTGTCTGCTTGTTTGTGGGTTATCCCAAAGAAACAAAGGGATACTACTTTTACTCACAAGCCGAGAACAAAGTATTTGTTGTTCGCAAGGCTGTTTTCTTGGAAAAGGAGTTCCTTCTCAAGAAAGACAAGTGGGAGTAAAGTAGAACTTGGAGAAATTCAAGTGCCACAAGCTCCTATAGAGGATGAGGTTGGAAGTTGGATCAAGTTCACAACAAGTTGTGGAACAAGATCCCATTACACAAGTACCTAGAAGGTCTGGTAGGGTACGTCAGGAGATTGAGAGATATGGATTTCTAATCACTGACAGTGACACTATTGAGTTAGTAGATCGTGAGGATCCTACTACCTATCGAGAAGCTATTGAAAGCCCAGACTCGGATAATTGGCTTGAAGCCATGAAATCCGAGATGCAATCAATGTACGATAACCAGGTTTGGACCTTGGTTGATCCACCGGAAGGTGCTAAGGTAATTGAATGCAAGTGGTTATTCAAACTAAAAGCTGATAAGACCTACAAAGGTAGACTAGTAGCAAAAGGTTTTCGACAAACTCATGGTATAGACTATGACGAGACCTTTTCGCCTGTAGTCATGCTCAAGTCCATTAGGATCTTGCTTGCCATAGCTGCATATCATGATTATGAGATATGGTCAAATGGATGTCAAAACTGCTTTCCCTCAACGGAAATTTACTTGAGGATGTGTATATGACACAACCTGAAGGTTTTGTCAATCCCAAGCATCCTAAGAAGGTTTGCAAGCTTCAAAAAATCCATTTATGGATTAAAGCAAGCATCCCGAAGTTGGAATCTTCGTTTTGATGAAGCAGTCAAAGATTTTGACTTCATCAAGAACGAAAGATGAGCCTTGTGTGTACAAGAAGGTTAGTGGGAGCATAGTAGTGTTTCTAGTCCTATATGTGGACGACATCCTTCTCATATTGGGAATGACATTCCAACATTGCAAAAGGGTTAAGCAATGGTTGGGAAAATGTTTCTCAATGAAAGACTTAGGTGAAGCCGAGACAATACTTGGTATTCGAATCTATAGAGATAGATCGAATCGGCTTTTGGGACTAAGTCAAGGAAAAGTACATAGACAAAGTACTAAAGCGTTTTAGTATGGGAGACTCAAAGAAAGGGTACATACCTTTGGCTTTGGGAGTTCCTTTGACTAAGAGAACAGTGCCCTAAAACCAAAGAGGAAAGGGACAACATGAGTAGAATCCCCATATGCATCTGCTATTTTGGATCTATCATGTACGCTATGTTATGTACTAGGTTGGATTTTGCTCATGCACTGAGTATAACCAGTAGGTTTCAGCAAGACCCTGGTGAGAAGCACTAGTCTGCTGTAAAAGGGATCCTTAAGTACCTGCGAAGGACTAAGGATCACTTCTTGGTGTATGGTGGTCAAGAAGAGCTCGTCATACAAGGTTATGCCGATGCTGCTTTTCAGACCAGCACTCAGGATTCAAGATCGCAATCTGGGTTTGTTTTTGTTTTGAACGGTGGTGCTGTCAGCTGGAGAAGCTCAAAGCAAGAAACCGTTGCCGACTCAACTACAGAATCTGAGTATATTGCAGCAAGTGAGGCTGCAAAAGAGGCTGTTTGGATTAAAAATTTCATTAATGGATTAGGAGTGGTCCCAAGCATCCTAGATCCATTAGAAATTTTCTGTGACAATAACGGGGCCATCGCACAGGCCAAGGAGCCCCGGTCACACCAGAAATCCAAACACATACTCAGGAGGTACCACCTGATCAGAGAAATCATTGATCGTGGGGACGTCAAGGTTAGCAAGATAGCAAGTGAAGACAATGTAGCAGATCCTTTGACGAAACAGTTACGTCCAAATCTGCACGAGGCTCATTTGAGAGCGTTCGGTCTTAGGGCTATGCCCAATTG
This sequence comes from Excoecaria agallocha, assembly GCA_037975025.1. Classification (NCBI taxonomy): domain Eukaryota; kingdom Viridiplantae; phylum Streptophyta; class Magnoliopsida; order Malpighiales; family Euphorbiaceae; genus Excoecaria; species Excoecaria agallocha. The sequence continues at coordinate 86,614,283 of CM075807.1, forward strand.
GGACTAGTGCTAGTGGGAGATTGTTAGTGTAAGCCCTAGCCCCAATACATTGTAATAAAACACTTAGTTAATAAAATGAGGCATTTGTTTTATCTTTTGAATACCTGTGCATGTCAATTGATAAAACTATCCAAGAATGTCGTTTCGATTTAAGTTATCATGTGTGAGGCACATGGATTGTAAGAACTTGAAACAAATGGGACTTCATTCTAAATATCCCTAGTCAGTCATTGTTATGGGAATAACAAATGAATCAAGACTAGTATGCTCTCTCTGATGCTATGAGTCCTGTCTTACGGATCATTAGGACAAGAGTGTCAATCAGAGATCATAGATACATGTTAAAAAACATGGTATCTGGATTCGATCCGCTCATGAGAACACTACATGGTACAAGTCATAAGTGTTTCTCATATGTAAGTTTTGTATCGGAGTTCTTAGACCTGAAATCTCTATGAAACTCTTTATGAATTACTGTGTACTTTGACATACACCTAACGTGCTCGTAACAGAGTGACAAGTACGGGTATGATTGGGTATGCACTGATTCATGTTAGAGAGCATGAGAGAAGTGAAGGGATTACCCCTCTTGATAAGAGAGAAAATATCACCGGCCACTTGATCAGTGAACTGAGAAGTGTATGGCCATACCGAGATGAAATAATGAGTAATCATTATTTATCTGAGAGTTCAGTGTCACTGGAATATCAAGAAAGGAATTAATATATATAAGGATGACTAGTTCCATGCCTTATATTAATTCTGATATTTATGGGTAAGGGACTATGCAAAATTGCATTAGGTCACTAAATGCCATATGTATTTTCATTTAATTTGGATTGCTATAATATCTTGCTAGAGAATATATATAGCCTTTGAATTAATTTATTAATTCATTGCCAACATTAAATGGACCTATAGGATCGCACACAAAGCATTGGGCTTAAAATACTTAAATTAAGTATTGGGCATTAATTTGGGCTTTTAATTAAAGTCAAATTAATGTATGTAATGGGTTATAAAATTGCTATTGGGCTTTGGTCCATGAGAGAGAGAGATTCAGCCCACAAGGTTTAATTTCAATTAATTAAATGTCATGTATTAATTTAATTAATTGAGTATTAAAGCCTAAAGACATATTTATCTAATTAAATCATCTAAATATAAGTTGATGTGGCCGAAATTCCTAAGAGAAATCACAAGGAATTTCGGCACATGTATAGTTTTTTATTTAAGTGATTTATTAGATTTAAATGTCTTATCTATTATCCTAAAATGAGTGATATTATTTGATTAAATGACTTTTGATTTTATCTTGGATAAATTGAAAGAGTTTTTATCAATAAATATTACTTATTTTAATTAAGTGATAAAGGCAAATATTAATTATCTTAAGGTAATATATTTGAGAGCTATCACTTAAAGGAAAGAGGATATATATATTTTGTGGGAAAAAACGTGAAAAACCTAAGGGATTATTCTAGTTTTTGCGTGAAAAGAAGCTTTCTCTCTCAAAATTCTAGTTTGGCCGAAATACACAAGGAGAAGGATTCTTCCTTGCTTTCTTGTGTTCTTGGGCATTAATAGTACCTAAAAGAAGTACAAGATCAAGTCTTGTAGCTTCAAACAATTGCCATTACACAATACCGAAAAAGAGATCTAGCAATCTCGATTTTAAGCCGTCGGTGCAAGTGTGTGTGTGAGAATAGAGGGAGTGGCGCAAAAGGCTGTTCCTTGGCATTGGTGATCATCACAAAATCAAAGAATAAAAGGCATCATCTATTGTAAGTTTCAAAACCCTAAAATTGCATGTTTTCGTTCCTAGTTTTGGATATGTATGGTATGCATGATAAAATTTTTGTTTTTCCGCTGTGCTATCATGATTATCATACCATGTTATATTCCATCATTAAGAACCCTTGAGCAAGCTTCGGCATGCATCATAATGGTGACTCCACTAGGAAGTTAAGAGCCTTGCTCATAAAAGCACCTCTGTTAAGTATCTTATAACTAGGTTTTTTCATATTAATCTTATATCCTTTCAAAAATGCATTTCTTGCATACATGCTAGTGCCTTAGAATTAAGTTAGGCATCCCTCTTTTAGCCTTGATGCTACCCTTAAGTACGTTGTACATTCACTAAATGTATGAAGTTGTTAAAGAGACCCACCAGCCCAAGTCTAGTACCAATTAGTATATGAATGGTGACCCATCATTATGAGCTAGACCTATTGGTAGGGGCAATGCTTGGGTAGCCCTAAAGTTTCAATCATCCAACTACATCCCATGTAATGGCAATAAATACTTCCCTTAAGTTGTATAACCTTAACAATTTTTGCTTGCTATATGGGCCTTTGTGTATTGACAAAACTTAAGTAAATTAGGAGGGTACTAGTCAAAGGTTGTCATGCCCCGGCAGACCCAACCCAATTTGCTTGAGTTACTTAAATACATAATGGCCAAAGTTTATAAGCTTGCACTTTTAATTAAGAGGTTATGCTACCGATTTTACACTATACATCATATGCATCCATTGGGTTCTCTGTTGACCCATGTGCTAAGCCCACCTAAGAAAGAGATCACACGACCTCCTATGTAGGAGTAACAAGGTTGAAAGACTTTTCTTGCCTAATTGTGGTTGTGATTGACATCTAATAAACACATTCATTGCATTCATGCATCATGTAAATACCATGCTTATGCATTTTTATCATGCATCATCTCTAATGTTTGACTTTTGCAACCATTATAGATTCATTTAGGTGGTTTAAAAGGCAAAATGGTTGCCTTACTTAGAGATTTATGCTTGAGCTATCGAGGTAGAGATCTGAACCAAGTTTAGAGTTAGGATCTGAGATCAATTTCAAGTTTTGTTTAGCTAATCTTTTAGAAAGTAGTCAAGAGACTGCATCAGAGATGGCTTATGATCAGAGATAACAAATTAAGACTAGAAGAGTTATAAATAAGATAGCAAAGCTCACATTCTTAAGGTGAACTAGTATTTAGTATTTATGCTTGGCTTCTTTTGCACTAAATGCTAGAACTCAACCTATAGCACCCACTCATAGGGTAGTAGAGCCAACACATATTTGGGACCCTACCATAACAGATGCCACTATACCTCGAGCCACCACAGGATCAGAGAGGATAGAGGAGGCATGAGCTCGAGAATGACTATATCAAAGAGGAGGAAGAAAAAGAAGAGCCTCCTATTGTAGTAGTGAAGAATAAAGGCTCTAGTGTTGAGAATGTAGCCTTCAAGAAGAAAAAAAGGGAGAATTAAGGCTATATCCCAGTTATTGACTATTGGCAGGGGTATAAACCCTAAAGATAAGGACTTAGATAGAGATAAGCCACTCCCTCAAAGGTTCAAGATACCAGATCTGCTAAGATTCAATGGTACTTCTTACCTTTCTACATATGTTAGTAGTATACTTCAATCATAAAGGGGCTTACCTAGACCAAAAAGCAAAAGATGGAGCTTTTTTACTTGACATTTAAAGGCCTGGTAGTAGACTGGTATCATAGGCTTGATAAGTACATTAAGGAGAAATGTGACTTACTAACTCAAGAGTTCCTCAAGTAGTATGATTATAGTACCAAGATAGTGGTCACTCTGAAAAACCTCAAATTGTTTCATAAGTACCTAATGAGGTGGAGGAACTGAGTGATAGAGATAATGAAGAAGCCTGACACAGCTGACTAGATTATGATTTTTATTTGAAATTTAAGTCCTCACCTGAGGGATGACCTATAGATGAAGGGATTGAAGGATTGGTAGTTCCTGAAAGATATAGCTATAGAGGTTGAAAGTGAGTTTGCCCAAAAAGTCGAGTAATGAGGGTACAAGGAGGAATTTCAACAATAACAAGCTGTTGGGAATAGTAGTGAAGCAAATAAAAGTGGGATGATAACTAAAGTATCTACTACAAAGGCCAATTATAGGTCTTACTCAAACCTAAAAATGCATTATCTTAAGTGTTAGATTGGCTAAGAAAAGAATGGAAGTTGTAATCATTGACATCAAGGCCTGCCAGGAGTTAGGGGATGCCCAACCATAAAGAGGATCAGTACTATACCTACAATCAGCTTATAAGGTATCTCACATATAATTGTTGCACCCTGAGTAACAAAATTCAAGATCTAATTGCTAGTAAATAGTTTTCAATTCCTAAGAAAAGAGAAAATAGGAAAGGTATAATGTTGTACCACCTCTTGTATTTATGATTGGGTCTAACTTACTCGAGTGGTATTTATGAAAGACCTATTTAGGAATGAGTATATGGCTATTACTCATTCCACCCATAAAGTAATAGAGCCAGTTGAAGAAAATTAGCAAATTTTCATGATTGATTATTGGGATTCCCCTATTGAGAGTGAGGATGAAAGGGCAATGGTACTTGTTGATATTTGGAGCTCAGCTAGTGAAAGTAAGGACGAAGGAAAGGGAGATAAGAAAGTACAAGCAGTCACCAGGAGTGGAAGCATGATACCTAAAGTTGAGAAGCATCTAGCCCCTGCTACTATGCCTATGGAAAAAGAGGTTAAGGAGAATCAAATCATTAAATAGTTAAAAAGATCGAGGCCTAGATTTTTATCTGGGATTTTTTGAATCAATCTCCATCTTACAGGAAAAAGTTAGTAGAGGCCTTGTACGAGTCTATTGTGGCCACTACCATTTGACCATCTGAACAATTATATTTGGTCAAAGGAGAAACTAGGGAAAATATGGTGTACTCTAATGCAAATTAGTTAGTTAAAGGTAGAAACCATAATCGTCCACTCTACATCAAAGCCTAGGTGAAAGGTAAGTACATAGCTTGTGTGATGGTAAATGATGGGTCTTCAATCAATGTGTGCCCATTGATTGCAATTTATGCTTTTGGGCTAAATAAGAGCATGCTGAATAAGTTAAACTTTACCATTTATGGTTATGACAGTTTAAAAAGGCAAGCTTTTGGGACTTTTAAGGCTATGGTGAAGATAGGGCTGGTTTAAATGGGAGCTAAATTTGTAGTGTTACACATTCCTGCTAATTTCTTTGTTCTATATAAGGGGCCATGGTTCCACAAGTTAGAGGGAGTGCCCTCTATGCTACATCAAATGGTTAAGGTACCTCATGATGGTCAAGTGGTCACCATTAAAGTTGCAAGGGAGAATTAGGTATATGTCCTAGAAATAGATAAGTAGCCATTTAGTAGATTTCATATCTTTATGATTGGTGATGAGAAGAGTGGAGTGGTTTTATTGATAGCGCACAAATGATCAGCATGCTGAAAAATATGCATTTCTTACTTGAAGCTGGTTTAGGTAAGAAATCTCAGAGGCCTCAAGATGCTATCACTATACCAAAAGGTAGAAAGATAGGAAGGGGCTGGGATATACTAGTTCAGGGAAAAAGGGTAAAGGAAAAAAGGTAGTATGCAAAGTCCCTCATATCTCAAAGAGCTTTATGCCAACTTCAGGGGCATACCTCTATTGTGTAGAAAATGAACCTCAGCTAGTGGGAGATAAGATTATGCCCGATTTTGAGCTATTTATTGATGTTTTTTATTTGACACAAGGAATTATCAAGCCATTTGAGGTTTTCTAAGATAAAAAGATACTTTTGCATCACTTAGCATAGGATAGGGAAGTGCTTGAGGAGATCGTAACTAAAAAATTACTTGCTGTTTAAAAGAAGGGTAAAGAGAATATAGAAGTTGACGCACTACAAGAGCCAAACCTTTAAGCTAGAAAGGCATCTACAACTACTGCAAAGACTAAAGATGATGATACTTTCATAGATATAATTTATGTTCTCGAACTTTTTTATGAGAGCAATGTCTTTTCTTTTGATTATATTAATAAGATAAACAATTTCGCTTACTTGTGTGATGTTTCTCCCAATTTCAATATGCATAATCATGATCATCAATCATTCATATTTGACATCAATTAAACTTATAAATGTTCATTCAATCTTGAAACAAAAGAAAATCCCAAAGAAATCCTATTAACATCAAACATACCTTTTGAAGAGAGGTAAAAATTTGAGAGAATATTGAAAAATATGAAAGAGTCTTTGCCTGGATATATAAGAACATGCTAGAAATTGATCGAGTGATAGTTAAAATATACCATTCCTACCTACCTAGGGTACAAGCTAGTCAAGTAAAAACTTAGGAGACTAAGGCCAAAGTGGGCTAAAAAGGTCAAAGAAGAAGTGATGAAATAGATAAAGGCCAAGTTTCTGGTAGAGGTTAAGTACCCAACATGGTTAGTAAATGTAACCCCTATAGCTAGGAAAGATGGAAGAGTTAGGGTCTATGTGGACTATAGGAATTTGAACAAAGCTTGCTCTAAGGATGACTACCCACTTCCTCATAAAGATGTCTTGATGGATAGTGTTATAACCCGTGCCATGTATAGCTTTATAGATGGATATGTCATTTACATCAGATTCTGCACAAGATTATGGATAGGATCATGATAGCTTTCATCACTAAATAAGGTACTTATGTTTATTGGGTCATGCCTTTTAGGCTTAAGAATGCAGGTGTTACCTATAGAAGATGGCAACTAGAATTTTATATGACTTGATCCACAAGAAGGTGGAAGTTTATGTAGATGACATGATGATCAAATCAGCAACATAAGAAGGCCACTTTGAGGCATTAAAAAAGTTCTTCCAAAGGATTAACATGCATAACCTTTACATTAACCCGAAGAAGTGTACATTTGGGATTACCTAAGGAAAACTTCTAGGACATATGATGAGTCAGAGAGGGATAGAGATAGATCTCGACAAGGTGAAAGCTATTAGAGAAATGCATGTACCATTAAAAGAGAATGAGGTTAGAAGATTTCTAGGTAGACTTTAATACATAAGTAGTTTCATAGCGAAGTTAACCTTAATTTGCGAACCCATTTTCAAATTACTTAGAAAGGACTAGCTAGTGGTTTGGAATGAAGATTGTCAAAAGGCATTCAACACCATTAGAGAATACCTTTTGCACCCACCACTACTAAGACCACCATGGGCAGGTAACCTTGCCCATGGCCATAAAGGATAGTTCAATGGGAGCTATAATGGCTCAGAGGGATGACTTCGGGATTGATTTTGTAGTGTACTACCTCAATAAGAATTCTTGCCATATAAAGCTAAATATGTGAAAGTTGAGAAGATTTGTCTAGCAATCATTTGGGCTTCAAATAAACTAAGGCATTACTTCCATTCTTATAGAGTGCAAGCAGTGGCTAAGCAAAATCATCTCAAGTACCTAAAGGAAGCACCTTTACTCCTAAGAAAGATGGGTAGGTTGTTAATCCTCTTACAAGAGTTTGACATTGAATACATCATTAGGAAAACCATCAAAGGGAGAGTTGTAGCAAAATTCCTAGTTGATTAACCATTATAAAGGGAAAAGGTGTTTTATGAATTTTTAGATAAGGACATCATAATCATAACAGTGTAGGATTAGCAGATGTATTTTGATGGGACTATGAACAACAAAGGTGTTGGAGTAAAAGTGATTCTAGTGACCCCAGAGGGTGAAAAGCTACCCTCAGCTAAGAAGTTAAGGTACAAAATTGATAAGTCACAATTAATCTTATATTTTTTTTGGTATTTCTTGGCATTATTTTGTGTCTTTTATTCATTTTAGTCTTTATTATTTTATTTTATTTCTATCGGGTTAGTTTATTATGTTTTATAGTTTTTAAAAAATTTTAGGTTACTTTTAAGTGTTTTGGAATGATTAGGAGCTTTCTTAGATATCCGAGGCTAATTCTAAGCTAAAGTTGGCAAGTGGGAGGAATTTCCACTAAAATATAATAGTGTATTTTATTAAAACAAAGCTATGTTATCTAGTTTTCAGCAACCCAAATGATACTCAAATGAATCAGCAGCCCAACCTCATTTTCTTAAAAACATAACTTTGTTTCTTACAAAAACATAGTTGTGTTTTTATCTAGTCTCCATACAAAAACCCCTTTCCATCTTCTTCAAGGGAAGGATTTTTTTAAAGGAGGAGGCAAACATTTTAGTTTTAAGGTTTTTCTGCTTTCATAGTTTTGGGATTTTTCTTTCCTTTTTCTTTGTAATTTCTTAGATTAGGATTATTTTAGTTTAAGAATTTAGATTAGATTTAAATTCTCTAATTTAGTTATAGTTTGAGCTTTTATTTTGCTGGAGAGTTGGTACAAAAGGCTTGGATTTAGATTGGAGCTTCATCACTATAATGAGTTTATGGCTTTCCTCTTTCCTCTTCCCCTTTACTTTATTTATGTTTAATTAGTAGTTTTATTGCTAAGGGATTGATAATGGTCATTAATGTAGTGTTTTTAATATGTTTTTAGGTGTTTAATTGAGTTAATTTTGTATTTTTTAGGTTTAATTTGAGTTTAATTTGTTAGTTTTGTGTTTTTGGAGTTAATTGTGAATTTTGGTGTTTTTCAGGCTTATTTTGTAAGAAAAAGGACTTAATTGTAAAAAGGGCAAAGTTTTGGGCCAAAAGTGCACACTTGAAGAAATTAAGCAAGAAAGTCCAGAGGTTTGACATGTGACCACGTGAAGCTATGTTGGTTTAAGGAACGTGGCCACGTGAAGATGTGAAAAAGAATAAACCCAAAGAGCCGTGGCACTTGTGAAGAAAAATTGAAGAGAAACAAGTAAGGACACGTGACCACGTGGATTCCTATGAAGGACCACACATGACCACGTGTGGAAGATTGCCTAGAGAACACGTGACCATGTGTTCAACAACAAGGAGACACCACGTGGCCACGTGATTCAAGACTCCAATTACGCAAAGGATTTTTGACTTCCTGTTTTGAGCAGAATTCACTTCCTATTTGGTTTCTGCAGTTTTGGAAGAAATCTACCACGGTTTTGCTTATAAATAGAAGGCTTAAACACCAAAGAAAGGATCCAATCTTAGAATCAATGGAGATCAATTAGGGAATTAGGATCCATCTTAGAATTAGGCTTAGTTTATTTTACATTGTTTTTCTGTTTTTCTTTTCAACTTTGCCTTTAGTTTTTAAACATGTTTAGTAAATAGTTTTTCTTCTTTTGCTAATGGATTCTTGAGATCTTAAATTTTTCATTGTTATGACTTTGTTTTGAGCTTAATTTCAATATTGATTGATTATTTCTTGGTTTTAAGCATATTCTTATCCTTGATTGTGTTGAGATTGGTTGTTGGTTTATTGAATAAATAACTAAGAATTGGTTTTGACATAGTTAATGATTTTCATGTTCTTGGGTTGGCTCTTTAAAGTTTATGCATGATTATTATCCGAAATATGAGATGATTATGTATGAATTTTATTGGTTAATACTAAGAGAGGAAGAACCAAGAATGAATTGGAATTGAATCACTTGAGAAAGGCTTCAATGAAAGTTTAGGAAGTTGAAACTAGATTTGCATGCTAAGTATTAGATTTGTCTATGAGTTTAATACTAAGAATGATATACTTGAATAAAGATATCTTGGTTTATTACTAGTTTTTCCATAATCACTGGTGTTTCTATTGAATTTAAGTCACTACAATGAAAGTTAAGGTGGATAGTTTCTTTAGCAAGAGAATTTCAGTTATTGTTTTGTTTTTAATTCATGTTCTAGCTTTTGTTTTGTTTATTTGTTTATATTGTTTACTTTTTGCTTTTAAATCAAAAACATTTGGGAAACAATCTCGGATTAATTTAATTCATACATAGGTATTATTCTTAGCAATCCATGTTCCCTTGGGTACGATATTTGGGGTCTTAATCTATATTTCCCTATATTACTAGCCGATCTAGTACACTTGCTAGACACCGGTCAGGGATCTATGAATCCCCATATCTATGTAATGGATTGAACATATCTTTGAGTTATATATGCTTAAATATTCTATTCTTTATTGTGATTATCTATTTATCTTTTTTATTGAGCATTTGATCATTTTATTTCATTTGAATGAATTGTTATTATGTTTGTATATAATGGGTATTGCCATGGTCTATTCTTGTATTTTTCACATCTAGAGTCCTCGATGATTCCAGAATGGAGGTTTTGAAGTCTTTTTGTAAACTAGATTTGATTAAACAATAGTTGAAGAATAGATGGGTAATGGATTGGTTGGCTCCAAAATAGAAAGCTAATTTATACCTAGGTCTTGGAAATCATGCTTTGGCTAGCTATTGGATTGGCTCCAAAATCAAAATTGTGTAGTTAGAGGTCTTGAACAACCCTTTATCCTCTGGGTTAAATATTCTAGGGTTTAAAATATACTTCCTTATTTTACTTATTGATTTAGTGCACTTGCTAATGTCATAAAAAGTTTTTAGCACCATTACCAGGGATAAACAATATTGTTTGTTTCATGCCTCTATTTGAGCTTATTATGAGACTTTTATTTTCTTTATTTTTGATTTGGTGTTATTCTTTGTAGGAAGATTTTGATCCATTTTCAAATGATGCATGGTTTTATCCAAGATAATGAATTGGTTCTGTTGAAAGCGCAAAGGGATAAGTTGAGGAGAGAAATGTAAGAACTGTAATACTCGTATCAACCTTTAACAATCTACTTGTCACCATCTTTTAATGATCCTTGCTCACAATTGATATCGCAAGAGTCAAGTGCCTCCAAAATTTAAGTCCTTCATGACTTGCTTGCAAGCAGGAAGAAGCAATTTAGAGCTAAAAGAGAAGAATGGATGGTCATAATTAACTCTCAAAAGGAAAAGATCAAGAATCAAGAGAATTTGTTGAAAACTCAAAAGCATTTATTGAGAAGTCAAGAATTGGGAATCAAAATCTTGGAATCCAAATTGGAGTTCTTAAGTATGTTGGTTAAAAATAAAGATGATGGTGATAATAAAGATGAATTGAGTCATGCATAGCTAGTAAACAGTAAAGAAATCAAGTATGGGGTGTATGAACTGGAGGAGAGCCCAATCATTGTCCAAGACAAAGCCGGTACCTTAGAGAATAAATTTAGATCTCTTATGAAGGATTTCCCGCTAAAAGAATAAGAATTGTTCAACTCTCAAGTGAAAGCACTGAATTCAATCCACTTGAAGAGTTTATTAAGGTTAGAAGAGCCAGTAGAGTTCGTGTGTGATGAACCCAAGGTAAAGTCGTACTTTATCGAAGACAAGGTGTTACCTAACTTGGTAAATTTTGACAATTTTCTTCTACTAATTGGAGAAAATTAGGACCAAAGACTAGAGGGACCAATATTTGGATCAGACACTCAGCCTTCAAATAGTAACACGAGTCAAGTTAAAACTCATTAAACCAAAACTATTTCTCTAACCTTACTCTTTAGTTAGTTTGTATATTTTGTTTGTTGTCTTACATTTTAAGTTGTTAGTTTTTGTTTGTGTTTTACCAAATGTGTGGTGATTCATTTGAGCATTAGTGATTGCTTATAAAAGATTAGAAATGAATATGTTAATATGCATGAAAATGGGTATTAAAGTATAAAAAATTTGCAAAAATTCTTATGCATACGGTAGAGATTGATTTGTCTTCGCCGTGTTCCGAAAGTAGTTTTCGATACAGAATGGGGAATATGACATAGACTGATTTATCTTAATTTTTGTCCATCTTTTAGCATTCCATTCCACTTTCTCTTCTTCTCATCGGCATTTTTGAATCAAACACCAACACATTTGTGCATTTGCAACAATTTTGGCTTGATTAACATGAACCTACCTCATTTAACTACTTCTGTGTTTTATTTTTCTTTTTAATAGTTTATTGTAGTTTTGAATTTTTATGTTTTTTTTTGTGTTTTTGTGTAATGATTTTACTAATTTGTATGAATTTTTTTTTGTTAGAATTTTAATATTTTTCTTTAATTTGTATGTGTTTGATTTTAATCTTAGTTTAATTATAATTGTTGTTTTGTTTATTTAAATTTAGATTATTGAATTTGTTAGTTTAAATTGTGTTTAGTTATGTTTTTGGTTTAATTTTTTTAATTGGGTAATGTTAAGAAAAAATTTGCACATCGAAGAGACAATTTTGTCTTCGTTGTGTGCATTGTGAAAATCACAGAAACCATTTTGTCTATACTTTATGTAATGAAACAATTTTGCCAATTTTTAGTACAGAAGGGTGCATACCATTGAGACAATTTTGTCTCCACTATGTGCAAGAAAAATTCTTTTCGAAATTTAGTCCAGAAGTGTCTACACATCGGAGACGATTTAGTCTCCACCTTCTGCAAAAAAACATAGCTATGTTTTTGTTAATTTTGAATAAAATCATAGTTTTTTTCTTCACTTTTGCGCTTCATTTTTCACCTTCCCCATTTTTAATAGCTTCAAACCCAAATCATTTTTCCTAATTTCTTTTTTATTTCAAGATTTATACCCAAGCTAAATCTCACATGAATATCAAATTAAATTGCATCAAAGATCATAAATTATTTTTGGGTTACTTTATTCATTTCAAAATCACATTGCACTTTACCCAAACAATTCTAAATTTTTGTTCTCCAAGTCAAATTGCACCCCAAAAGTAAAAAAATTCAAGGTAAGTGGTTTTAATCAATTTTTAATAAAATAGAATTTGTCATTTATGCCCAACATTCTCTTTATATATAGTATCATCTCAATTTACATATTCATTAAAATTGGCTTATACACTTTAGATTTTTTTTATTACTTTAAACTTTTTTTTAGTTTCAATTAAAAGCAATGCCTGATGTGTTAGAATATGGTTTGATTTGATGATTAATGCTTTCCTTTTATTTCGAGATGAAATAGTGCAACGGAAATGAAATTATTTTGTTGAATTTAAGGTTAATATTCATGCATGCAAGGTGTTTGATAATTTGTCTCAATGAAAAATTCAATTCAAATATTTGTGATATTCAATGGTAATGTTCCAAATTTTAATGGCTCAATTGGTTTTAAAGCCAGATTAATAAATTGTTTGGGGCCAGTTCTAAGAGCTTAAATTGTTTCACTTGAGATTATGCTTGGAAAGTGTTAAGCTACAGTATTTTTGCTGTAATATTTGGCAATATGTGGTGGAACTTATTTGTTGATGGAAAATGCATGTTTGCTAGACCCAAAATTACGAGGCTAGGTTGAACTATTTTTATTGTTTGTTTTCTAAATATTTTTTAAATTTAACTCTAACATTTTTTAAATATTTGTGCTCAAAATAGCTGGTTTAAGGTAGATTTTGCATTTCCATCTTTGTTAACACCACTAATTTTGCATTTTCAAATTTTAAGCATTTGAGCTTCATAGTTAAATCACTTGTTCTTATTTTTCATTTTCACTTGTGCATTGCATTTTAGTTTCTTTAAATTTTTTTCCTGTACATATTTTCTTTATAATTCTTGTGCAATTGTTTTATGTTTAATTATTCATATCTATGTTGTTGCTTTAATTTTCTTTACATTTTGTTTCTTATAATTAACTAAAGTATTGAATTTAATATTGAGAATTTTTTTGTTCTGATTTTTGGCATAGTTTTAATCCTTTTAATTTAATCTTGGTGTGGGTTATGCTTGATTGAGATCTTAATTGTTTTGTTTTGCTTTTTTTGTAGGAAAATGGCTCGAACACAAGATGAAGCCAACAAATAGTGCATATTCAGCCACCAAATTTACAAAACTTATCACTCTGAGCAAATGTATGAGTAAGCTGACACTGATCGATTTGTGCATTTATGATATGGTGTTACCTTGATGCGAAGTATTAGTTAGGAGGAATTCTTAAGGTTGAATGCTCCAACATATTCGGAGATCACTTTGGAATTTTTATGCACTTTCAAGTATACATCTAAGCTATCAAAAGTAGATAGAGACACCATTCAATTAAAAGTCAAAGACACTCCCTACTATTTTTTGATTTCAAATTTAGCCCATTATTTACACCTACCTATGGATGGTGAGATTGACATCATGGGTAATGCTATTGAGCATAAGGCTATCATCCAAAAGCCAAATATACAATTTAATGCCTATAATATAAAGTCAATAAAGCTCCTTGTGCCCTTACACTAGTACTTGCACAAAATTATAACTTTATCGATTTTTATGAGGATATCTTACCCCAACAATGTTACAGCATCGGATATGTTTTTTTCCTATATGATGTTGAAAAGGGCATAAGGGTAAATGCTAAATTTTATTATGAAAGAAAATGAAAAATTCTATTTCATGTTTTGGGAAAAAGATCAAATTTGGGGAATTAATTACGATAATCATGAGAGCAGTCCATATGCCATAGCTTCGGATGGGATAAATTTTAAGATCATCATATTTACTAGATAAGAAAATGGTATTACAGTGCAATATAGCCATTGAGAATCCTTCTATAGAGCATGGGTTTAGGTTGAGACAAGTGAATAATTTGAGTACTTCTAGTAATGATGATGAGATAGATGATACTTCTGATGATGCTCATCCACCACTTTTGTGATCTAAAGCAACTGCACATGCAGAAGGGTGAGATTAAGATGGGATGTAGATTTTTTTTTCCTTCCAGATATGAGTTACCTTCTATAGAGTTTGAATTTTCCATCTTCTTCTGCAGCTGCTCCACAGTTAGCTCATCTGCATTTGGATGCATCTATAGTCTAGATATTGCTATAAGGGATGCAGTCTATAACTACAAATATTACTAAGTTAAGGAGGAGCAAGCTAATTTTTAAAAGTATGTTTGGGAAACGATGGATTCCATGGAGAAGGGATCGGTAAAGGCCAAAGCCATTGTTACTTAGAATGACAAGCTTGTCACATATGTGGATCTTAATGTTCAGCATGCTAGGGAGCAATTATCAGTCATTAAGACTCAGATGGAGGAGCTAAAGAAAAACATGATCATAGAAGTAGAGAGAAGACTATAGCATCCTTGGAGGTGTACTAGATCAAAGTTAATGCATAGCTTGATAGTATTAGTAGAGAGATTATAAAATTCTTTGCACCAATGTTAGTTGTCCCTCCTTCGTATTTGAGGTGACAACCATAGTTACTTTTATCTATTTTTCAGGAAGTCTCTTAATCATAATAATTTAATCTTTAGTTTATGCTAGCTAATATTGTAGAAAGACTAACAGCATGGTATATTTTTTTATTATATTTTGGGAATTATGTGGTTAGGCCATTGACATGTGATAGAATGATTATATATTATGTTTGTTTGGTGATGATTGTCACGGGTTTTATTTTGCACAGTTTTTATGATATTTTTGTATAATTATTGAATTTCATTTTCTTTATGTAGGTGTTAGGTAGAATTTGTACACACTTTGTTTTGCACAGTAATGGTTGATTTTTTCTAATGTTAAGAATATTGCAATAATGTTTATTTACAGTGTGCTAATTGCGAAATTTTGAGAAAATTTTAGGGATATTATTTTTATGTGCCTCATTTCTTACACTGAGGACAGTGTAAATTTTTAAGTTTAGGGTAGCATACCAGTATCAATTCAATTAATCAAACCATTTTTATTTTTGTGTGCTTTTGTTATTTTTATGTTTTTAGAGTATTTCTCTTTAAAATTTTTGTTTTGTTTTTATCTTGTTTATGCCATGTTTGTGCCTAGAATTTTGAGATAGTTATTTTTTTTTATTTATCTATAATTTGGATTTTTATTTCATCCTAGTAGTTTTCAACTTTAAATGGTTTTGTTTTAAATTCTAGAAATTTATGTTTCATTCAATTTAAGTTGAGTAAGAATTAGTCTTGTTGTATCTTTATTTGCTAGATTACATGTAGAACTTGTTATACTTCTTAAATTTTAAATTTTGAGCACTTTGGGACAATTTTAAATATTGAGAAAAATCTAGTTGGAATTAAGAGATTAATTGAGAATTCACTAAGAGAACTAGAACCTTTTTAATTACCTATTGAAGCAACCCTCAGATGAGACAAAACCTAAAAAATGATTTAGGCATCCCTTTTTTGTTTTATCTCTTTAAATGACTTTTTCTTCCGTTATTTCATAATATCTTGCTAGTTTGTTGTTTTGTTAGTATGTTGAATGTATTTTTTTTTATTGTTATACACATTAAAACTACCTTTAGGCTAAAATAATTTTTGCCTCCCATTAGAAGAGTGATCGCTTTAGTAAGGTTAGGTTTGTATTTTTGATAAAAAGGGAGTCTAGATTTTGTCAATCCTTGTTGTAAATTTTTGTTTGACGGTTAATTGGTGTGTGTAATGATGAGTTGAGCCCAATTACTGAAATAAGTTTGAGGTAGTTGAGTCCATTTAGTGAAATAAGTTTGGGGTTATCAAGGGAAAATAGACTTCAGTTGTTTATTAGTCTTATGCAAAGAGAGCTCAATTTGGTTCTTGTTGAAAACTATGGAAATTGATGGTTAAGTGCTTCATTTGATTTTTACTAGCTAGTTAGTTTTTATGGAAAAATAATGCATTATAATTTTTTCTTAGCCACCTAAATAAAATGCAAGTTTGGGGTATAAAAATTTTGTAGAAACACGAGCTATTTCTTTCAAATGAATTTTGTTGAATATTATGTTGGCATAAATAGTTTTTATCAAGCTGAGTTTAATGAAGTATGATACTATTGAGACCAAATACAAGATTTATCATGATATGCATTTGGGTTGAGAATTTTTTTCTTTCATTTAGTTGACTTTAGGTTGTGGCCATTTTTCTTTAGTGATTTGATTTTTCTTTGTTATCCATTTTACCTAAGCCTAATGTTAAAACATTAATGAAAGACCTTTTGATTGTTCTTTGTTGTCTTGTCCAATTTTGTAAGGATCCAAAATAGGCTCCAGTACAATTTATGGGCATTATAATGTTATTAAAGTCTAATTAAGATTTCTTGGATGAATTATTAATAGTTAAGACTAGTAAATTCATGGTCATATGTGATCATAGATGCAATAGTCAATTGATATTATAGTATATAGTGTGCATAATTAAAATAAAATATAGTTAAAAGATTAATTGGGATATAAGTGTTATTAAATTGTAATTAATTATATCATGAATATGTTAATTATATGGTATAAATTTTATAAGGGTGCAATTGAAGCATGAAATATTAATTTAGGGGTCAATTTGTTAATATATCAATTAAAGGGTCAATTATGAAATAAAATAAAAAAGGGGGGATTGTTTTAAAAAAAGAAAAAAAGAAGAGAGAGCAATTTATAACATGCAAAAATTATAGAGATAAAGGTAGGAATTTTCATTCCACTATAAAACTTGAAGTTACGTTTGCTAGAGGGAGAATTAAGAGTGGATAAAGAGAGGGATGGCATTCAAAAGATGAATTGAGAGATTATTTCTTTTTCTTTCACATTTATTTCTTAATTCCTCAATCTTTCTAATAATTCTTGAAGAATACCTCATGCATGTTGGTTGTTCAAAAATAATTTCATGTAAATCCTCAAGGTAATGATTTTAAAACTTCGCCAACATCATCTTCTTCTTCCTCTTCTTTTTCTTCTTCTTCTTCTTCTTCTTCTCATTTTGTTGAGTTGTTGTTTGGACTGGAAAGGAATGCTTATAGAATGAATTCTTATGTAGAAGAAGACAAAGGTAAGAAGAACAAAGGAAAAAGGCCTTGCAATGGATTAAAGAGTTAAGGGTATTTCAATCAAGGTATGGGAATGGGTGTCTTTATGATAGTTTTATTGCAATCAAATGCTGGAAATTTTAGCAAAGATGAGGATTATGGCATTATTTAGTGAATATAAAAGAATGAGGTTTAATTTTTAAGATAGAATTTGATAATGGCAATGCATGTGAAGAATTGTTTAAAATAAGCTTCTGTAATTTTTGTATATCTTGAGTTACAGACCTTAAAATGGATTGATTCTAGTTGGTAATTAACCTTAAATCATTTATCTATAATTTTGTAAAAGAAACCTAAAGTTTATTTTGCCTCTAAATGGTCTTAAATTTTAATTGAATTTGAAACTTAACTGCTATCTATTTTAGTGAACAGTTTGTTATATTTTAAGAATAATTAATTTTATAGAGGTCAAAATGCTATGATTCCAAATTTTGATGAAACTAGACTTATATGTATACAGTTTCTATGAAGAAAGGATAATTTGGTTTTGTTTCTAAATATGCCAAAAAGTAACTTGAATCCAGAACTTTTATGAGAAATGAAAGTTGGTTTATAAAGTAGACTTTAATATCTACATTTTTTATGAGAAATCAAAGCCTAAATATGCCTCTAATCCTATATAAATATAGGTTGAAAATTGGAATCTTATGTTTCCTATCACAATGAATAGTTATCAATAATTTCCAAGTATCTAAAGTTTCAAAAATGATATTGAAATGATTTTTGATGTTCCATAAACTGGAAACATAGGAGAATATGTTTGTAGAAGGAAAGTTTTGCTAAAATTGATGTTTTCCATATCAAAAAAAGTATATAGTTGGATTTAGAATTCTGCCTCTGTGCATAATTTTAAAGGCAGAATTTTTAACGTATAATTTTAATTGTTGTTATATTTACTATGTTTACAAGGAATATATATATATATATATATATATATATATATATATATATATATCAAAATGAGCTATTTATGAAGTATTATGACTATAGATGCTTAATTGAAATAGAATAATGTGTATAAATGTTTTTATATGAACATGTGATGATGTGTTAAATATGAAAAATGATTTGGGAATGTATATAAAGTATTTTAAACATAAAATAAAGGTAAATTATGACACTAAGAATGTAATCAAAATAATAACATATTTAACATAAGTTGTAAAGAAAGACATTAAACATTGATGACAAAACAATACATGAGATTTAAGCTATATATAGTTATTATATAATGGAACTTCTAATGAAAAATACATGGGCATTATATGAATACATACATGTAATATATATATATATATATATATATATATATATATATATATATATATATATATATATATATATATATATATATATATATATATAGGTGATTATTATATGTAGGTAATACAATGTAATTTCAAATAATAATGTGCATATGTAGTATGTGTTTAAGAATATGTGATGGTATTGCATTGTTAAATGAAACATATCATATATCAAATGTATGAACTATTATAATTATTATTTAGCTAAGATAACATGTACATGCTTACATTTATTATATGTATGAATTATTATACTAAAGCATGGGAGAATAATGAGATATGTTCATGTATAATTACTTGAATGTCATATAAGGTTGTATGTGAAATAGTTACATGTTTTATAGCAAGTTTCAAGTATTGTAGGGTATTACTCATAAGATGTGCATGATAAGATATATATATAAAGCTATTGCATGAACATGAACATGAACATGAATATATATATATATATATACACGTATGTATGTATGTATGTATGTATGTATGTTACCTATAAGTATATAATGATGAAAAAGTAAAGCATGGAAAAAAGATGATTAGTCATGAACATGATATAGTGTTATTGAAAGTTATATGAACAAAGTATATGCCTTCTATTAGAGTTCATCTGTGCATAGATAGGCACCAATAGGGATATTGCAGCTGCCACCATTGACCCCATTTCGGTCTTTATTATTTGACCCTGTTTGGATCATGGCCTACCCCATTTGGGTTTGGTTAACCAATCTAAAGTATAGTTTGACCCCATTTGGGTCCCTGTTTGTCCTATGGGACTAAGTTTGCCCTTTGGGACTAAGTTTGATACCTTCGGGTATCCACCATTCCCGTTATCCACTTTTATGACTTAAGCAGGCTAAACTAGAGTATGAATGTTTTACAGTGGTAGAGTATGATGATTCAAATATGATATATGGAATATATGATACACATATGAGGCTACATCATGAAGACAAGTACTTGGTAAACTAGAATCATTTAGTTATGTTAGATCAAGAAGTCATGCATATGAACTTGTTTGATATTGATGCATTATCAATGATCTAATTGATGAATATATAATGTTTATAGTCAAATGCTTTTTATAAGATTATATATATATACATATATATATATATATATGTTACTTTCATAAGCAATAATGTATAGTATGTGGAAAAGCATAAATGTGGAGTGAAAGAGTTTTATGTTATTGTATGTATGAAAATCCTTATGATACCTTTCAATTGTTACATTGTCATATATGATTTGCTTAGACATTAATTGATATCTATTGGAAAATGTTATGAAAAATTTTATGTACAAATATAAATTAAATGTATAAGCTTATGAATGATGAAATCCATATAAATTAGATTTGAGATAGAAGTAGGATAATAATTCAATGCATGAGGAATCCGAAATATAACCAAGGAAAGAAAAAATTGCTTTAAGTAGAATAACCCTAAGGTTATTAACATATGTTATAAAGCATAAAATGTGAATCATGTCTTAGAAAGGGATGGAAAATATTTATAGTCAATGGTGCATAAGATCTAGTTTGTTAACCTAAAGTTCTATGATTTATAATGTCCTTTTTATGAACTATGGAACTATATTATCACCCTAAAGATTTATATATGTTTATAGAGGAAACTTAAGGATTTTAGTGAAAGTATATAAATATTTGAAAAAAAATATATATGTGATAATTATAGAGGATAATTAACAACTATTTAACAATAGATATTGATTCATAATCAAGAAAGAATAGTAAGTCAAGGTGATTCGTTAAGAATAATATAAAGAAGTTTGAAAAGTAAGCTTGATGTGAAAAACTCTAAGTGTTAATAGGAAATTGGTAATGATTATAAGTATAATAATGATAATATAGAACCTGGAGAATATTACAAATATGTTTTGAAATGATTTATTCATGTAATTAATTTCATGCTTGTATGTGTTTGCATCTTGACGACTTTTAAAAGAGGTCATCCTCATGTTTTATGTTTCCCACTAAGCTTTATAGCTTAGCACGGGTGTTTCATCCATGTAGGTTGTTTGGTTGATATCTGCAGCAAAATGGCCCACTTAAGTTAATAAGAGAGACTATTATAGACATTTATTTTGGGATCATTGTATTTAATTAAAGTTTTTAAGGTATTGAAAATATCATATGTATAGATGTTTATCATTTGTATTATGTAAAGAGATTTTAATGTATATCATAAAGTTTTAATAGTATAGCACTCTTATGGATAAAGTATGAATATATATGTTCTTTGTATGGTTGGTTTATGTTTAAGTGCATTGTAAAATCTGTGCAATGAGAAGAATAAAGTGATATGTATAGGTTAAAGGTTAAAGGTGCGACAAATTTAGTGGAGATGACCTTCTAGTAAGGTTTGGTGTGTAGAAAAAGGCTTATGGTATTTCTTAAGGTTCAAGTGGGAAGCCATGAGTGGATTTTTGCATTTGAGTTGAATTTTTATTCCCAAATTTGTAGCCAGAGTTTTGTTTTTAAATGTTGAAAATTTTGTTTTTGCCTTTGCACACACACGTAGAAAATTGCTTAGTATGCTCTTGTGTTTACTTGTTAGATTAGCAAGCTTTGGTATTTGCATGGCTATCTTTTTTCTCCTTAATTGAGAAAGACTCCTTACTTTCTTTTGTTAAGAATGAAATGGTTGAGAATGTGATTCATTCAGTTTAGTTGAGGATGAGTAAAGTTTATGTTTGGAGTATTTGATAAGTCACAATTATTCTTATATTTTTAGGTATTTCTTGGCATTATTTTGTGTCCTTTGTTTATTTTAGTCTTTATTATTTTATTTTATTTCTATTTTGTTAGTTTATTATTTTTTATAATTATTAGGTTATTTTCAGAAGTTTTAGAATGATTGGGAGCTTTCTTGTAGATTCAAGACTGATTCTAGGCTAAATTTAGCAAGTAAGTAGAATTTGCAGTAGAACACAAAAGTGTTTTTATGAAAAGGAAGTCGTGTTATCCAGTCTTCAACAGTCAAAATGAAACTCATGTGAATCAGTAGCCTAACCTTTATTTTTTCCTAAAAACAACTATATTTCTTATAAAAACATGGATGTGTGTTTATCCAGTCTCCATATAAAAAGCCCTTTCCATCTTTTTTGAGGGAATGATTGTTTTTATAGGAAGAGGTAGATATTTTAGTTCTAGATTTTTCTTCTTTCATAGTTCATAGGTTTTTCTTTTCTTTTCCTTTGTAATTTCTTAGATTAAGTTTATTTTAGTTTAAGATCTTAGATTAGACTTAGATTTCTCTACTTTAGTTATAGTTTTAGCTTTTATTTTGCTAGAGAGTTGGTGAAGAAGGCTTGGATTCAAATTGGAGCTTTACCACTATAATGGGGTTTTTCGTTTCTTCTTGCCTCTTCCTATTTACTTTATTTATGTTTAGTTAATAATTTTATTGCTAAGGGATCTATGAATCCCCATATCTATGTAATGGATTGAACTTATCTTTGAGTTATATGAATCCCCATTTAGACCCATTTAAAAGTCATAAGGTTTTCCCTTGCAAAATTAGCTAGATTTTTTTATAACTAATTTGTAGCTAAATAGCAGCTGTTTGGATATGTTAATCTCACACTAAATTTAAATTATTATAATAATTTTTTAAATTAATATAGAAATTTCATTATATAAATAATAAACCACAAAATACTTATTTAGCACACGCACACATGCATGCATATATCTATATGGTTATTTACAATTGCATATTATTGTTAATTGTATATCTAAAACTAATACAT
This sequence comes from Excoecaria agallocha, assembly GCA_037975025.1. Lineage (NCBI taxonomy): Eukaryota > Viridiplantae > Streptophyta > Magnoliopsida > Malpighiales > Euphorbiaceae > Excoecaria > Excoecaria agallocha. The sequence goes on from CM075807.1 coordinate 86,636,913, forward strand.
GCATATATAACTCTTCATTTGTTCACCTAATTGCTCCACTCACTGATCCATTTCATGTTCAAACTTAATATAAATCTCAACTTAAAGCTCAATCTGCATAGTAGACAAATGTTGTATGTACAAGCTATAAGAAACATAGGAAAAATTTATACAAAGGTGTGAGGAATTACCAAGCAAATTCCTTGGTTTTCTAAATAGAACAAAAGTAGCTACAATTACTAATGCAAATTATAAATCATCTCGCCTCCACTCCTAGAAAAAAATGGATGGAAAAGCTATAAGCTTCCACATAATGCAGTACACCTAAGAAGAAAATAAAATAGAAAATTAAGCATATAGGAATGCTTGTTTAAGCAATTAGAAGAAACCAAAATCTAGGAGCAAACAACACAATTAAAACTGATGTATTAGATGATGAAGGTGCATGGGCAGCTGATCCTCGCATCAATCATAAAACTTTAGCTTTTATTGCTTGCTTTAAAGCAACTCATGTCACATAATCCTGATGTTCCATGCTTGATAGCCCTTTTCATGTGTGTGTTTTTGTGTGCTATAAAATTATATATCTCATCTTCATATAAAATGTTGTACAAAATTTATTTTAATGCAGCATACAAATTAGAATATTATATGGATTAGCTAATATGATTTATCTTCTAATATAGTCTTTTCCCTTCTTTCGAAGACTGATTACTTCCTTTACATAAGTCAAACGGGCTTAATTCCTATCATTTAGCTAGAGCCATTTTAAAAGAAAATGGAGTTAGAGCACCAAAAACATTAAAATAATTATATGCATAGTAACAATATCAAATTTACTTTATAAGTGCAATAAACATTGTCAATTGTTTTCTACCAAATAAAATGATCAATTTACACTAGTAAGATAGAACATAGTAATATAGGTTTGTAGTAAAGACTCAATTTCAACCGTATTCAGAAACCTTGTAATAAAAAAATTAATGATTAATTTGAACAAAGGTAATAATTTTTAAAATACAGCAGTAGTTTTACTACCGTAGATAGTGTTGGGTTGAGATTGGATTACCACCATTAAGGATATACTTCCATGTATGCACAAATAACAGCAAAGCTAATAAAGACCAATAAAATGCTTTTTATTGGTAATTTAATATTTAGTTTCATCTGCAAGATTGCAAAATTATTAGGTCCAAAAATTCACCTTTATAAAATACCTCACCAATAAACCAATGTGAAACTGCACTCAAGCTAGTTAAAATTCCAATCCAGCAGCATGTTCTGTAGCTCATAAATTGAAGATGCATACCATTATTTCCACCTTCCATATCATTATAGTTATAATCATCATCATCAAAATCAATGATCTACACTAACAAAACCTATTTTGACTAAAACAATGTGTCAGTAAAGAAGACTTATAATCTTCTTTATTATAAACATAAAATTATAACAAAAAGTAAAGACCCTGAATTAACCATCAAGAAATCCTTCTTACTAAAAGACAGAATCTATTAGAACAAAGAGTATAAAATGATTTAACATTTAAATGATTATAGATTTCAATAAATGAGATTCCATGAAAAAAATAGGCTATCAAGTGAATTTCTTGACAACAGCTACCCAAAAAATACAAATTATGTCACTAAAAGGAACTCTAGTAGGGAACTTATATCATAGATGTCATAAATATGACTTGTTATTCATTAAATATAAAGATTCTTCCAGATCTTTGGTATTCCCCATACTGCATATATCTGCTGGTAGAATAATAAATTAAAAAAATAATAAGTTGAAGAAGCTGGTTACCGCCAAACAACCCTCATTATAGAAATGAAACTAAATCTCAAAGTTGTTTTGTTCCCTAAAAAATATTTAGCAAGCTAGCTGGGGAGACTATCGTTAAACATCTTATGAACTGATATTTTATATTTGTAAGTCAGTTAATGTAAGAAATATGGTAATGATAGACATCATACTTCTAAGCTTAAAGAATGCATTATTGATAAAAATATTTCACCCTATAGACAAATCATTTAGTATGATAATTTCCTTCAACTGAAATTATCATCTTTACACTATTATCCATTTCCATCTGTCATTCTTGTTGACAAGAAAAAACTTTCTCCCATATGACATAAATAAGACGTGTCATTGCAATGAAAGAAATGGCAATATCATGTGTAAAAATCTTAATAACTGAAGAACAAAATCTTAAGATTTTTGTAAGAACCTTATTATAGTCATCATCATTGAATTCTTCCTCAGCTTCTTCGGCTTCTTCATCCTCACCTTTTTCCTTGTCTTTACTTTCCTTTTTTCCTTTTACCCTTTCTCCTTTCAAACCTAGACACTTTAATCACCAGAAAAAGGAATCTTTTAAAGTTAAAAGCCAAAGAGAAAAAATAATCAAGAAAACTTCATTAAATAGGGTTTCTTAATTTGCAGTGATAACTACTGACAAAATAATGTAGTTAGAATATTAGGGAGCCAAATGTTTTACTAATATTTCTCTTCAAGCTTCTTAAATAGTTCAAATTTTTGCAGGTTTGTCATGCATAACCCAAATCAGTTTGATTTAATATTAGAAAATCAAGTGATATAATTGCTAACCAAAAAAGCATAGGCATTATATTAAACATGTGTTCATTGACGAGAGAGTAGATAATGAAAAATGACCAAAGCTCTATAAAGCACAAGCAACAATAGGAATCTCAACAAAACAATAATGTAGAAGAGCTAAATAAAGTAATAGGGCACGTGATATTATCAGATATGAACTTGGATTCCATCAAACTTTTTTAAGGATTAAACATTCCAAGCTTTATGAATCCTTGTATTTATATATTACTACATTCAATGGATTATATATGCTATTCTCATTCAAATCTTAAACTTGCCTAATTGCTAAGGATGGAAACCACCACCTCCAAATATCATGGTCCTGATTTACTATTTCAATTCATTTTTTATTTTTTTTCCATTTTTGTTAAAAAAAAGTAATCACTTGAATTAACTCTCACTAGGAACAATTCCTTCATCAATAGCAGCCTTAGTGGTATTAAAAGCATTAGTAACTCTATCTTTCTTCCAACTAACTTTGGCTTCTCTAGCTCCACCAATCTATTGGGTGAAAATCACAAACCAAAGCTACAGTATCAATTCCAATCTATTTGTTAAAAAAAATGTTGTCTAAACTTGATTAAATCTCATAAATATAAAATAACTGAAAATGTAAGAACAATTGAATTATAGCAACCAAGCCTATAAAACAACTTAAAAGGATTAAATCCTATGAACTATAACATAATTAAATGGTTGTCACATTTGTTTAAACCCACCTTTTTAACTCCTATCAACATAAATAATAACTCATTTATACTCTTAAAACATAATATTATTTAAAACTTAGAACTTTAATAGAAAAGAGATATACCACTTAATGAAGACATAGCATTCTTCACCTTCAGCTCACACCCATCATAGTTCATTCTCACCTTCAGCTCTAGTGTTTATAATTGCTTCTTTTTCTTATGTTTATTCCCATGACTTCCTATTAGATTAGACAAATACTCCAAAGTTCCACTAACTCCCAATCTAATGAAATAAGAAAACTCAAAGATGAATATTTATGCCAAAGAGATACAAATTTTTGTTCCTTTGCAACAAGTATTTTGTTCTTAAGGCTGGTCTCTTCCCTAGCCTGATAGGTCTACTTTTTATATTGGCCTTTTTCATAAGATTTAATTAAGAATAAGGGAAAGGTTGTGGCCCCCCAAAACTCCACTAAATTAATGTTTTTTTACGTTGATATTTTTATTCTTTTTCCTAATCACATTACTTCCAAAATTATTTCCCATTCTTAAACTTAAAACACTACAAGCTTTTATGCTTAGGGTGTAACATCAATTTATTTTTATAGCAGTAGATTAAAATTAAAGATATAAAATTAGATATGTAATCTACTTCTTTTTAGGTCCAAACATAACCACCATCTTGCAAATAAAAAAATCTCTTAGTTTAGATATATTTGCTTAATTTAATAAATACGCAACATATGGTCTATCGTATGGAATTAACAAAATTTAAATAAGGAGTTTTGGATATAACATAAATAATTCAATATGAAGTTTAGCACAATGAACATTGATTTAAATGTATTTCTCTTATTAGTGTCACACACTGCCACCTAGATTGCCAATAAGTGAGATCAATTTTGAGATTATAACTTAAAACTTTTAGTAAATATATATCAATTGGCTTCAATTATATCCAATTTTTTCCAAAGCATTTACACTAAACTTCTAGAATCTTTATATCTCTAAAGTGTCCATCTTGTTGTGAGAGCTTGATGGTAAAATTAAAAAATGTTTGATTTGAGTAATCAAAGTATCAAATAAATGAACTAAAATTTCACATTCAATAATAAATCTAGATATATAGCATTTCCATTAATCATTTATGTAGTGATGCCAAATGTAAACCATGTGAAAGATGATAGCAAGACTCCTTACCAAATGCAGAAAGGATAACAAACCATTTAGATCATACAAAAAAGTGATCTAACTAATTAAATCATGAATAAACACAAAAAATACTGAATGACCCAATCACATATAAGATATAGAGTAAAACAATGTAGAAAATCTTTTAAGGGTATTTATATAAATGAAAAAATGGAAATAGATTGCATAACTTTAGCCTGTGATCACCACTTATGATCTTGATTCCGAAAATGTGCTCCTCGTCATTAATGAGTTCAAGTATCTTAGTGCTAGCAGTAGCAAGGAGTCCAACTACAAGCATTTTATCAAATTCAATTGAAATAATTAATCAGATAGAAATGTCTTCATAGGCATCTAATTGAAAATAACAAACAACCTTGGAAATATCCTTTTATAGATTCTTAATGGAATTGAAGTTTAAAGCATTCTATTTCAATAAATTATCCTGCAAAAAAAATCCAAGCAGATTAAGCTGAGAAACAAAGACATAGTAGTTAGAAAAAAAGATGGTCGAACCTTTCCAAAATCAACACGAATAAGTTTATCAACGGCATCGAAGAGGGAGGAGTCGAGAGACTAAATCAGAAATTAAAGGTTGGCGATGAGGTTATATTTATCGTTGAGTTGAGCACAAAGATCAGAGGACTCAGATTTAACAAAAGCGATACGGGTGGAGAGAGCAATAAAAGTGACCTTACCGGCCACTTATAGCTTTAAAAGAAAAAGAAAGAGAGAGAGAAGGGGGCAAATAAGGTGGTAGCATTGAATGGCAGAAGGTTTTAAGGATTCAAAAAAATAAATCCTACTAATACTTTAATATCCAGCTCAAAATTTTAGAGGATAATACATACTTAGCCACTCAAACTTCACACAAAAAATCATTTGGCCCCCATACTTTAACTTGCTCTAATTAAGCATATGAATAAGGAAATTCAACATATAATAAACACTAAATATGACATGGCAATTATCATGAATTTCATAGATGTAGAGGCATGTGAACCTAATGAATAGAACTATTTACAATGGTAAAAAATCAAAATCCCCTTTTATGAAGCCTTAAAATGTTAATTAACATTTATATACTTATTCTTCCTCCTTCTTATCCTCTTCTTTTTCTTTTACTTCTTTTTCTGCTGATTCTTAATACCATCGTTAATTATGCCCCTAAATAGAAAAAAATGAAGTTGTGTTATTTATAATAATTAGTGGCGTGAAAAGAAGAAAGTTAGTGAGAAAATGAATCAAGTCATCGAGAATGAATGCAAATGTAAGAAGCTTGCTATTTGAGGGTTTCATGGTCAAAATCAAATCCTTATCGAAGCTTTTACTCTTGTGAGATGGGAAAGGTTAGGCATATTACTAAACTAATTTTTTTCATTTGTTGTATTTATGTAATTTGGTGGATTATTAATTTTTGATGTAAGATTTGTCTTTGAATATAAATTTGTCCTATTTTTACTATATTCAATTTGGGTTAATAGGAGCATGGTGGATGTAAGTTTTTCAATTAGGTTGATCAAGAAATATTCAAATAGGCAAAAGGATTGTTATGGGGGTTGCTGAATAGAGTTAAAGACTTTCAAAATGAAAGAAAAAGGGAAGAGAAAAGAGAAAGAAATGTTTTTGTTCTCATGTTGTAATTTTTATTGTAATTTTTATTTTGTTGGTTATATGGAACATTGTAGTTGTGATCAAATGTTGTTAGGTTGTTATATGGATAGTGTTGATGTTTATCTTGTTCAAAACTAATCCAATTTTGTTAATGTAAATATGGTTATATGGATTATGTTTGAAGCAGAATACGAATTGTGAATTTTAAGTCCATCAGCATGTGCATATCACTCCTATTTTATGGCAATTTAACTCTAATAATAGACAAATCACTTCACTACGAATAAAATAATATGATGGCAAGTTGTTTGTAAAAATCAAATAGGTAAGCTAATCCATTTCAAATCTGCTTATAAACCAATAATATGGATATAAATTCAAAAGGGGGAAATCCTACATTTAGCATTATATGTCAACTATATCAAACATATAATCTAAAAGCAATTTAGCATAACAAAGTCACTAGTTAACCAACTGGTTAAAACTAGTACATAAGTTAGATTCAACTCTGATTATAGTTATCAATAGTACAAAACAAAAGTTGAGATATTTCTAATTCCCATCAAGCACATTGGCTTGTGTTCTTCATTGTGATGAGTTTCTATCATAGGCACTTCTGTTGGATGATGTGGCATTGATCTGCTGTTAAAGCTACCTTGCTATGATTGTGTTCCTTCCCCACCTCCTAGCAGCAACATATCCAAGTTCAATGTTTGAGTCCCTTGCATTCTTGATAGTAGATCCAATATACAATACTCTCTCAGAAGGTCTCCCAGGCTATAAATAAATTAAACATGACACTATCCAAAATTGGTTATATGGGGTAGCATACAATTGATTGATTCCAGACAAAAGATTTACATCACTAACTATTGTCCCTATATTTTAGTCAATATAGCAACCAAGTCTAACCTCTGTACGCCTTTTTTAGCCAAATAATCCCCTTCCACGACCCCTGCCTCTTGGTGGTTGAGTTGACAAGAAAAATTCACATTGTTTTGTAGCCCAGTTGTTATGGATAATGGTGGTTGACTTTAGTTAACCCTAGCATAACCTTTCCCTCTTCCACCCCTTCTAGCACCACCTGCTGTTGTTGTCCCTCTACCCATGCCCCTTGTTGTTTTGGATAAAAATCTTGAGTTTACTGAAGTATCATCACAAAATGAAGACTGAACTGATGATGTTAAAGCATCATGATTTGAACTAGGAATATTTTGAGGCATTATTGGTAGTGGTCCAGAGCTTCCAATGTTTTGTGATTAGATGTTATATACATAAAACACTAAGCATTGTATATAAAATATATAATTAAAATTAGACTATATAAAACTTATTGATGCATGACAACTAGATTTGTTGTGTCCAGCTTGTTTTCATCTTAAATAATGCATTGTTGTTCCCCTTCTAGATGCCTTTCCATATTTTTTTCCTGGCTTGCCTTTATTCTTTTTTCTAAACCTTTTGGGTCTGCTTGGCATTGGGTTCACTTCAAATGGTTCAATTTAAGGATTTGAAGTAGTATCCCACATCTTCAAGCTAGAAATAGGCTGTATAAAGTACTGATAAGCCTTCATAAATGTGTCTTGATGGTAACACTTATCCATATGAAGTTCAGGATCTATTCCTAGATGAAACATTACACACACAGCATGTGCACAAGGGATACCCTTCAACATCTAGCTTCTGCAAGTACAAGTCTTTGTCCCTAAATCAACAATATGATAATAAACTCCATCAACTACTTTAAACCCCCGATCCCCATTCCAAGTTAATTTTCATTTCCTGGCAATTTCTATGCTTACTTTAAAAACCTTTCTACTCATTGGTGAGATATTTGATATCCAAGTATTTGAAAATCTTCTTATTTCTACATGTTCGTTCATGATCTTATGCCTAATTTCTTCTAGCATGGTAATAATGGACATATATCTTGGTCCCATAATCAATGAGTTAAAAGATTCACACATGTTGTTATCAATAGAATCACATTTAACTTGGACATTAAAGTACACTCTACACCAATTTTGTTTTGGATAACTAAGCAAATCTTCACAAATACCCTTACCTAGTTTATTCATAGAATCTAATTCATCTTTGAATTTTACCATGAAACTTGATTTTGCACACCTTTAGAATTGTCTCCTCCTCTCTTCTCCCCTCCACCTTTGTTTCCAATTTGACCATATGTGTCTTACACACATTTGGTGCTCAGATTTAGGTAAAAATCTTGAATATATTGTACCATTCCCTTGCATGCAAAATATCAAGCAAAAATTAGAAAATAAAGCATGGAAGTGCATATAATTTCCAGAATTTGAATATAAAGTTAAGTAATAAATTATACCTTCTGCATGTAGAAATAATAGTCAAACCATCTCCATTTCCTAAATTTAGATCAGCAATGAGGTATTGTACAAACCAGCTTCAAGAATGCATGCTTTATCTTCTAATCCACCATAGCCTATGTTATTGGGAACATCTGTTCGTTCTCTTTTTTGCCACATGCAATCAAAATTCCCTTTTATAGTAGCCTTTCAAAAAATAGCCATCTAAACCTATCACATTCCTGCATCCCCTTTTCAATACATCAAAACACACATGAAAGTAAATAAATAAGTTTTTCCTAGGTTGTGTTTCTTTGTCAATTCTAATCGAACAAGAATTGCTTAGATTAGTTTGCCTTATTTTTTCAACATAATCTCTAAGCCTAGCAACTCCAACTTCCAATCCCCAATGAATTTGTTAGGTATAATCAACTTTCCCCCTATTACACAATGACCTATCAAGCCCCCACTTTTCCTTAATCAATTCTTGAATCTTCCATCCTTTTATATTTGGTTGAGATAAAACCCTTTCATCAAATTTTCTAGCAATGAAAGCTATTTTACAGAGCTTGTTTTTGTTCATCCTTATGCATTTATAGGTAGGATTGCATGTCTTTATCTTAAAATCCTTAATTTCACCTTCTAGGTGAGCATATAACACTTTGGACATCTTGTAGTTTTACACTTAACCCTGACCCAATGCTTCTCATTTGGTCTCAACTTCAACTGAACCCTATTTTCTACAACATAATCTACTACAATATCTTTAAATTAAATGGCATTCTCAAATATCATGCCAAGTTAACATACAAAAACCTCACATTTTGGGTTATAATAAATCTTATTTGACTTCCTTATCCTTAGTATAGCATCTCTACTATCATCACTACCTGGGTTAAAACTGTCTAGGTATTTTTATTACCAGCTAGACATCTTTCATATTTACTTATGATTGCATCACCAATATCTTTAAATCCTCTTTTGTTTTCTATTTATCCACCTGGAATTTCTTGAGTATAATTATTTTTCTTTCTCTTCTTCCTTTCTCTTTTTCTTCCTTACATCTAACTCTAAAAGCCCTTTATTCATCATCAACATCACTTGCCTTTTCTTCAGTACCATTCTCAACATTAGACTTATCTTCTTCACTCTTTCTATATCATCATCACATGATTCATATTCAGAATCATCAGACTCACCCAAATCTTCAAATTCTACCTCATCTACAAAATCAGTACCTTTTTTATCTCTTAAACCAGCTGCCTTATCTTCTGAACTAGCTATCTCTTGTTCTTAATTAGCTGTTTTAACCCTATTTTCCATTGCCCTAAAACCTTCTCTATCATCTTTGGATCTATTTTTATCTTGGTTAAGGCCTACTAATGGTAATGTGCTTACCACCTCAGGTTGACTAACCATTATGCAATATATACACATCCTAATTATCCCTCTTTCTTAGCTCTTAATTACATCTGATAAAGCACAATCATTTTTTTCTACTTAAACTTATTACTCTTGCTATCTTTGTAAAGAAAAAACCCATATTTCTACATACCTAATCAATTTTCTTGTGATATGCTTACTCCACTAATGGAAAATGGTCCTTCTCAAAAACCCATTCCTCAATTTTACCTTTACCAATGTAATTATCAACTACACCATTAACAAATCTACCCCCATGGTGAAACCTAACATTAATAAATTCTATTCCCATTTGCTTTCACTATAAAAAAATTCAATAAAATATTTATATATACAAGATTCTTAGTACATCAAACAAAAGCCCTAAATTTTGCCTTCAAATAAAAAAAAACCACTCCACTTTTTTTATCAAAGCACCTATTTCATCACTTATTATCAAAATGCATACCTTTACTGCATTTGATCTCTTGCTTCAAATCGAGTAGAATGATTTTGCACCCTCTATTACAGCATCATTATTTGATTTTTCACTTCTTCAAATTACCCCTTCATGATCAAATTGCAAGCCCAAAATGAGATCGATGTATCCAATTTTAGCTCTCAAAGCTTTTGATTCTTTCTCTTCTCTATTCCCCTTACTAATTATTAGCTTGATTAAGCATTTAACATAGCTTTTCTTAAATTGTTTGAAATTTTGAATTTTTTTCCTCATCGATTTTAGCTTCCCCTAATTTCTGTTCTCACTTAGCACCGATAATATTAAGTTTTATCTTCTTTAATTAATAGCCATGTTTTGGCTATTCGAAGCTTCAATGCCATGTCATCTCGATTGACACTCGCATACCTCAACTGTTCGGAGATTTACAAATTTAATGTTTATTATATGTCAAATTGCCTTGTTAATATGCTCAATTAGAGAAAGTTGAAGTATAGGGCGTCAGATGATTTTTTGTGCCAAGTTTGAGTGGTTAGACATGTATTATCCCAAAATTTAAGGAATTGGCTAAGGCGTGGCTCTTACAAAATTGATGAAAACCTTTTCTTAGCTGATTTTGCAAGAATCATATCCTTACAATTTAGTTCTTCATTTTATAATTAATAATAAATTATATTATTAAATATAAACATAATAATTTAATTCAATTTAGTTAATTTAAGTAATAGGAATTTAGTTCATCTAAACTTTGCTATGAAAAAATGTACTAGAAAGATTTATTAAATTAAATAGTCCAATTAAATGTAAATTAAATTTAAATATTTAGAAGTAAAATTATATAAAAATAGCTAGAAGTAATAATCAAATTGTTTCTTGAAAAGCTATCCTAGTAAAATTAGTTAGAATAAATGCAACTCCTATTAAATGTGAATAAAATTTTAATTAGTTGACATATAACATGACAACCAAACCAAGCATTAGCAAGGAAATTTTCTCTTACTAATTAGCTAGAGCCTTAGTATAGCTAAATTAGCAAGAACTCATGTCCTCTCTAATTACTTCACATGCCACATGAATTAGGCATTATTGAGGAGAAATGTCTTAGCAAGAACTTATGTCATTGCTAGTTACTTCACATGCTACATCAATTAGGCATTAGCAAAGAAAAACATCCTTGCTAAACTAGAAAGGATAAAAAAAATCTTGCTAATTACTATACATGTAACATGCCAATCAAATGAAGCATTAGTAAGGAAATTTTATCTCGCTAGTTAGCAAGAGCCTTAGTTGTGGCTACATTAGCGAAAACTCGAATTCTCACTAATTACTTAGCATGCCACTTGAACTAGGCATTAGTGAGGAGATACATTACTAATAACTTAACATGCTACATTAATTAGGCATTAGCGAGGAAAAACATCCTCGCTAAATTAGTGAGGATAAAAAATCTCACTAATGAGTTAATATGTAACATGCCAACCGAACCAAGCATTAGCGAGCATAATTCTCTCACTAATGTCCTCACTAATTAACGAGAGTGTTAATCATAGCTAAATGAATGAGAAATTATGTCATCGCTAATTACTTCACATGCCACATAAATTCAGCATTAGTAAAGAGAAATGTATTTGATAAATTAGCGAGAGCTTGTGTCCTCGCTAATTACTTCACATGCAACATTAATTAGGAATTAGCAAGAAAAAATGTGCTTATTAAATTAGAAAGGACTAAAAATATCACTAATTAGTTCACATGTAACATGCCAACCAAACTAAGCATTATCAAGGACACCTTAGTTGTACCTAAATTAGCAAGAACTCGTGTCCTTGCTAATAGTATCACATGCCATATGAATTAGCCATGTCCTCACAAAGTTAGCATGGAAAAAGTCTTCGCTAATTAGCAAAGACTTGTTGTTTCTTTCTAAATTAGTAAGTTTGCTTAACTTTTATCCTTGCCAAGTTCTCGTTAATTTTTGTGCCACAGTTTAAACACCTAAATTATAGATAAAAAGTCAATGTTCTTACTAAATTATTGCAAAATATATGTTTGTACGTATCCACTCCTACATTTGCTATAGAATTATATTTCCATTACAATTATGTCCCTATATTAGTGATTTAGAATGATTTTTCTTATTCTTACTAAATTTCATCAGTATTCTGCATTTTTTTGCAGTGAAAATGAGGTAAAGAAATATGTTAAAATATAAAAATGATGCATTTTCCAATAAGAAAAGCTAGTGTGAAAACCCATAAAGGGTGCATTGTCTTTAAAATAATGTTATACCTAGAGTAATAAAGGACTTTGGATAAGGCATGTAATGGGATTAGCATGAATGGCATCCAGGCCAAGAATCATTTTTGCTAGGTTCAAATGAAATGGAGTCAGCTTGTTGTACACACCATCTATAACACTAAATAGCCTATAATCTCTAATCAGGCCATCTAAGGTTGATATCAAACATAGAGCAAAGTAACATAGCAGAATGACACTAGTTTGGAACGTGAACACATCAAAAAAATAATCCAGAACATTAATCAGCCACTCTAATGATAAGGTTCTTCCCCAGGGGACACTAAGCTAGTGGCCTTAAAAGAAAGAATGCCCAAAGTTCTTACCACCTTCCTAAGGTAGTCAAGAACATAGTAAGGCATACATGGAAGGGTGCCAGGTGCAAACCTCACACCAATAATCTCAATGAACCTAAAAATGTGGAACCTTGGATCCTAGTATTGAATAATAGATAAAATCATGGTTCTATCTATCTTTACCATCCTCAAGAACCTCATATTAGAGTAAGAAATAAAAATAGGGTTTTTTTCAATTTTTAGGTCATCTAGAAATTTGTACAACTTATTTAAAGTCGAGATCGACATGGTGAAAATATTCGAGCAATCTAGGTGTTAAAATAATAAAAATAAAAATAAAAATGACTACAAATGAAATTGAAATGAAAAAAAAAAGAAAAGAAAAGAGAGAAAAATACCTACAAAAGGGGGTTTGACTAGAAGATGACGAGTCAAGGCACAAACATTAATAAGAAGTGAAGCTATTTATAGAGAAACCTTAACAGATGGTCCTCCCTCAAAGAGCTACTCACACCCTGGCTATTTGTCACTCCTAGATTTCTTAATTGAGTCTTTTTGCTTATCTCATACATTGTGTGTACATTTTTGCATCCATTTTGTCCTTATTTTGTAGGAAATGTAAAAGGCATATAGGGCATTGCTGGAATACTCAGAGATTTGATTCATAGAGTATTTAATTTAAGGAATATTTCATAATCATAAATAATAATAATAATAATAGTAAAATGTGTAAATTAGATCATTTGTGTAAATAATGTGAATCGGTGTGAAATAAAATAAAGGAATAAAATAAGAGAAAAATAGAGGTTAAATATAAAGAAAATAAAAATCATAAAAAATACAGAAAGAAGTGATAGACGAGATGTAAGTCTCGCGACAGATAGCCCTTTAAATTTGGAAAAATTGGCCTATTCTTCTTCTTCTTCCTCTCTTATGTTCATAAACTGCCATTTTTGAAATTTTTAAGCTTCTTCCTCTTGATATTTTGAGGATTTCTCGACCATTTTACAAACTATTCGTGTTGAAATTGAAACACCCTAAACCACATCTTTACTATATATAATGCAATCTACGTCATTTTATCCAAATAATCATATAACTAATATACTAATCAGGACTTTCACATCTTTCCTATACATTTAAATTTGAATCAGCATATTGACTTCATATGCAATCCCAATATCTTAACAATTATACTATATCATCATACTTTAGCTATTTTTCTTTCATGTGTATCATTCAGCATTTCAGCACATTTATATGAAGTATTATAGCTTCTAGATGCATGCATAAACCAGCATTCTCACTATGAGCTTATTACAAACTTCATTTCCATATAACTTACTTATACATATATTACAACCCTTATACATATTAAACATGTAAGGAACTAAACAAGATTTATCAAAAGTTTCCTACATCCACTTCTATAGACTAGTGTTGGCCTGTCCTGATGCAGAAATAATTCCTGTGCAAAAGCCTTGACTACCAAAACCTACACGGATCAAAATAACCCGTGCTAAGCTATACAGCTTAGTGGGGATTCTAAATATGAAAGACAACCACTCACAGTGGTCATCAAAAAAAATATAGGATATTCAAAACAATTGAATAATAATAATACTTGCATAACAAGATAAGCCTTCACAATTTATTCAGCATACTTGAGTTCATACAATTCAATATTAGATATGTATATAATATAAATAGATACCAATAAATGTTTAAGAAACCATGGTTAAACATGATAAATCATATATCAGATGCATAGTTCATACTGTGATTCACTGTGATACATTATTGCTTTACTTTAGCCTGCTTAAGTTCTAAGAGCAGATAACGGGATCGGTGGATACCGAGGGTATCAAAACTATGGATATCCGAAGATATCAAAACTATGGACCCATCAGGGCCAACTGTACGATGGACCGGTCAAAGACCCACACAAGGGCAAGTAACAACCATAATGGCTGTGCAAGATCCAACAGGATCAATTATACTGTGGACCTAAAAAGGTCGACTGTGGCAGTTGCAATATCCCTATAGGCGCCTATCTATCCACAATTGAACTATAACTGTAGGTAAATTCTATTTAATCTTTCCTTCATATATCATACTTGCACTTATAGTGTTCATTTTGCACAAGTATAATCATATGATAGCTACATTGTTACTATGACATAACTGCATATGTAAGTTCATTTTATGATACAATTACTTTTTATATACCATCATTAGATATCTCATATTAGCATAATCATGATATGTTAATCAAGTAATGCATCATACCTATTCAATTGCTCATACATTCATATACATAATCATAAATGTACATACCTGTAAATACATTCGCTTATAGTAGGCTTATTCTTATAAGCATGTTGATCAATGTGCATACATTTATCATTTATCAAATCATGTACTATACAAATATCAACATGTTTCCTATTTCATAGCATAGGTATACATTCATAGGCAATTTCCAATGTAAGTGATACAAATTTATATACACACGAGTATATGACTCTCGTATACTTGCATTCATGGTCTATTTTGTTCAGTCATATGTGCAACACATGAGGGTAGTCTAATATACTAATAAAGGTTAATAAAAAGCATAGTTATTGGCCAAAATCATGCTGTCGCGCTCGCGATAGTATGCTTGGCCATACGAGTTTTTCACCCTGTCCCCAAAATCCTGCAAACTGCTTAATAATTTTATTTTTGTACATCGTTTTTGACACACTAAACGGCCTTTTTAGAAAAGTTTTCTTCTACAAAGTTGTAGATATACATTTCTAGTTTCGAGAACATCAAAAAATATTTTCAATATCATTTCTACAACTCGAGATACGTTGAAATTACTAAAGACTGTTCATCATAGTAGGCTATACAGAATTTCCGATTTTCAAGTGAAAATTAGGCAATGTTGTAGGCATTATTTGACTTCGTTTTCTTCATATAAATTGTAGGTTTTGAAGTCTATTTTAATTAGGAATTAACCCCTTGTCATTATGATCAATTTACAATCAACTATGAAGATTTTACCCCAAGCTGTTCAAAATCGGATTCAAAGATGTATCTAATATTCAATCAAAATAGGGATAATTTAAAGGCCAAATTAGTACTAATTTTCAACTACACTTTTATACCTATATCTCATATGAAACTATCAATATTCATATAGCTTTAAATTAAGGTCACGAACTCATTTTTATATCTAAATTACAGTAAATAGTTTAATCAAATCTTCATGCAATACCTATTTATACAAAGTCTAAATTCATATCTCATTTCCATTGTTTCATCTATGACACATAAACACCTTGTTGATTCAGTTAACAATCACTTGCATGCTTGGAGAGTACCATCCCATACCTTGGCCGAACCCTTTATCACCCTAGCTTTCAATCCCTTGCAATATCCTTCCCTTTATTCCTTCTACCTTCCTCTTCTCCTTCACAAACATCATTATCATCATCAATTATAATTTCCATCATTTATCCATCATTTACCTCAACCAAGATGAGAGGAAGAAGAAGTAGAAGATGATGAAATTCAATAGAGACCACTTACCTTAGAGTTATGCACTTAATTGCCTTAATTAACCATCAAGATTTGTCACTTAAATTTCTTGAAGACTCAAAGACTTTGTATGAAAATTGAAAGGAATTGAATCTCTGGTTTTTCCTCTCACCATTGCCGACCACACCACACTCCCTTCTCACTTTTCTCTTTCCATCCACTACATTTCAACTTATATAATAATAAGGCAAATTCCCTAAATGATCCATTCATTTTATTGCATGATTCCAAGACTTCCCACCAAATCTTGCATGTCACAATTCATTCCCACAAGCTAGTCTATTCATAATTCAACCCCACCAATTAACCTCTTATTTACATTAACCTCTCCACTATTCTTTAATTCTCAATTGACCCCATTAAAATGTCATAATTACCAATTTACCCCAAATCAATATTTATACTCCAATTAAACCCTCAATTCAAATTACATCACACTAATCAATTTATTTTCCATGCCATTAAAATAAATATAACATAATTTATCCCTTAACCACTTATTTATACGAATTCCTCATTAAATAATTAATCTTAATCAAATAAAAACTCCTCTCAAAACATGAAATTTAATTAGGGTCATGTATGGGGTCTCACAATTCTCTCCCCCTTAAGGAATTTTGTCCTCGAAATTTATACCTGAATTAAACAGCTGAGGATATTGCTTCTTCATGGTTGCCTCTGGTTCCTAAGTTACTTCTTGTACACCATGATGTTGCCTGAGTACGTTAACTAGAGGGATCTGCTTGTTCCTTAATTGCCTAATTTCCTTAGCCAGGATTTCCTTCGATTCCACATCATACGTGAAATCTGGCTGCAACTGAATATCCTGAACTTGTAAATTGTGAGATTCATCCGAGCGATATCTTCAAAGCATAGATAAATTAAACACGTCATGAAGCTTGGCCAATTCCATAGGAAGAGCCAACTTGTAAGCTACTGGTCTGACTCTTTGAAGAATTTCATACGGACCAATGAATCTCGGACTAAGTTTTCTCTGTTTCCCAAATCTAAGCACTTTTCTCCAAGGAGATACCTTCAAAAATACTTTGTCACCCACCTGGTACTCGATATCCCTTCTTTCAAGGTCAGCATATGATTTCTGCCTGTCACTCGCTTCTTTCAGCCTCTGCTTGATAACTTAAACCTTTTCTTCTGTATCTCTAACAAGATCAGGACCAATTAACTTACATTCAGTCAACTCAGTCCAGCAGACTGGAGTTCTACATTTTCTGCCATACAAAGCCTCATATGGTGCCATTTGGATACTCCTCTGATAGCTGTTAGTATAAGCAAATTCCATTAAGGCTACATATTTATCCCAACTTCCAGAAAACTCCAAAGCACATCCTCTCATCATATCTTCTAGAATCTGAATAACCCTTTCAGATTGCCCATCCGTTTGAGGATGAAAAGCTGTACTGTACTTGAGCTGTGTTCCCAAAGCTTGCTGTAAACTCTGCCAAAATCTCGATCCAAAATTATAGACACAGGTATACCATGTAACCGTACAATCTCATTCACATACAATTCTACAAGCCTATCCATGGAATAATCAGTTCGAACCGGTAAAAAGTGAGCTACTTTTGTTAACTTATCCATTATTACCCAAAAAGCATCATATTTTCTTTGAGAAAGAGGCAAACCAGTAACAAAATCCATGGTAATGTCTTCCCACTTCCACTGTGGAATCGGAATGGGATTCAGGAGACCTGAAGGAAACTGATGTTCTGCTTTCACTTGCTGACATGTTAGACATTTAGAAACATAATCAACAATATCCTTCTTCATGCCAGGCCACCAGTAAAACTGTTTCAACTCTTGATACATCTTGTTCCCACCTGGATGCATAGTAAATGCAGTATTATGTGCTTCATGCAACAATATTCTTTTTACTTCTTTGTCATCAGGGATACACAACCTGTTATGGTAGTATACACCACCATCTTCTTTCATTGAAAAATCAGATTGATTACCTTCACAAACTATTTCAACAATCTGTTGTAACTTGACATCATCCTTCTAAGCATCAATCATTGTCTGCCTAACCATGGGCCTAACTTTAAGCTGTGCTAGTAAAGCACCATCCAAAGTAAATTTCCATCTACACTATTTTAACATCAACACTACCATTGACTTACGACTCAAGGCATCAGCAACCACATTTGCTTTTCATGGGTGGTAATCAACTATACAATCATAATCTTTGAATAATTTCAACATCTTCTCTGTCTCAAGTTAAGTTCTTTATGAGTAAGTAAGTACTTGAGGCTTTTATGATCAGTATAAATCCTGCATTTTTCCCCATACAAGTAATGCCGCCAAATCTTTAAAGCGAATACCACAGCTGCCAGTTCTAGATCATGAGTTGGGTAGTTCTGTTCATGTGGTTTCAACTGTCTAGATGCATAAGCTATAACTTTACCATCTTGCATCAATACACAACCCAAACCAACCTTAGAAGCGTCACTGTACATTGCATACTCTTTCCCTGACACCGGTTAAGTCAACACTGGAGCCTCGATCAACATCTTCTTCAACCTTTCAAAGCTTGCTTGACAACGATCAGACCATTCAAACTTAATATTCTTTCTTAACAACTTAGTGAGGGGTGAAGCAATGACAGAAAAGCCCTTCACAAAATGACGATAATAACCTGCCAACCCAAGAAAACTTCTAATTTCATGCACATTCCTGGGTGGTCTCCAATTAACAATAGCTTCAATTTTATTTGGATCAACCCTAACACCTTCAGCAGATACAACATGACCTAGGAAAGAAACTTCCTTAAGCCAGAAGTCACATTTACTCAACTTAGCAAACAACTCATTTTCTTTCAAAGTTTGCAAAACAATTCTCAAATGTTCAGCATGTTCAGCTTCATTTCTTGAGTAAATTAATATGTCATCAATAAACACAACAATAAATCGATCCAAATAGGGTCTGAATATCCTATTCATAAGATCCATAAATGCAGCAGGTGCATTAGTCAACCCAAATGGAATAACTAAAAATTCATAATGCCCATAATGAGTTCTAAAAGCAGTCTTAGGAACATCCCCATCTTTAACTCTGAGCTGATAATATCCTGATCGCAAATCTATCTTTGAGAACACACCAGCACCACTTAACTGATCAAATAAATCCTCTATTCGTGGCAAAGGATATTTGTTCTTCACTGTCACTTTTTTTAACTATCTATAGTCGATACACATTCTCATAGACTCATCCTTCTTCTTAACGAATAAAACTGGAGCACCCCAAGGTGACACACTAGGTCTGATAAAGCCTTTGTCTAACAATTCCTGTAATTAAACCTTCAGCTCTTTTAATTCAGATGGAACCATTCTGTATGGTGCCCTGGAGATTGGGGCCGTACCAGGTAATAGATCAATAGACAACTCAACATCTCTTTCTGGAGGAAGTCCAGGTAATTCCTCAGGAAATACATCTAAAAATTCTTTCACAATCGGTATTTTGTCAAGCTCCACTGTATCCCTTTTTGAGTCAAGGACAAAAGCTAAAAATGCTTCACATCCTTTTCTAAGATATCGCCTAGCTTGCATTGCTGATATGACATTATTTGATAGCTTAGAATAATTGCCTTCTACTACCACTTCCTTTCCTTCATCATCCCTGAGAGTTACTGTTTTCATCTCACAATTTACTACTTCATGATGCTTGGATAACCAATCCATTCCCAGAATTACATCAAACTCATGAAAAGGAAACACAATCAAATCTGCTGAAAACTCTCTCCCTTGAACTACTAAAGGACAGTCTTTGCACACCTTATTAACAATCATACTATGTCCCAAAGGACTAGTTACACATACATCAAAAACTAACTGTTGTGTTTTAAAACTATCTCTACCCGAAACCCCAATACAAACATATGAGTGAGTAGAGCCAGGATCAATGAGTGCATGTATGTTACAATTATAAAGAGAAAAAGTACCAGCTATAACTTCTGTGGCATCCTGTTCCTCTCGAGCCTTCATGGCATAAGCCCGTCTAGCAACCATTTGAGTAAAAGGTCTATCAACTGTTTCTGATATATTCTGAGATTGAGATCCATGATGAGCTGATCCAAACCTTCTTCTGCCTCTACCTCTTCCAGATGGGGGTGCATTAGAAGCTCTCCTGCTATTCTGTTGCTTAAAACCTTGATCCGATTTCAAAGGACAATTTGCCATGATATGATCAGCACTGCCACATCTAAAGCATTCTCCAGCCAATTTCCTACAATTACCCCAATGGTGCCTGGAACAATGAGAACACTCAGGTGCTTGACCCCCACTTTTTCTTCCTGAAGTTTCCCTCTCATTTTTAAGCTTGGCAGAAGATTCTTGTTTCTTTCCTTTATTAGCAGAACTAAAAATGGACTCTGCAGGCTGACCTCCTTGAGTTCCCCTAAATCTTTTTCCAGTAGATGATCCTCCCCCGGAACCACTTCTTTTATGCTCCCTCTCTCTTTTAGCTATCTCATACTTTTAAATTTTCATAGCAGTTGTAACCAGTTGATTAAAATCTACCACATTTTAAGATGTAAATCTAAACAATTTTTCTTTGATTCTATCATTCAACCCATCTTCAAAGTGCCTGCATTTGAATACTCCTATCAACATCTCCTTGGGAACATATTTGCATAATCGGCTAAATTCTTTTTTCATATACAGCCGCAGATAAAACTTTTTGTCTCAAACTCAGAAACTGCTTCAATTTCTCCTCCTTGTAAGCCTCAATAACATATTTCTTTCTGAACTCCCCCTCAAAGAATTCCCATGTAAGTGGGTCAGGTAACTGAGGTTGTCTCAAAATCAACTTCCACCAATCATAAGCCATGCCTTGAAGTAAGGACACAACACAAGATACCTTATGATTTGCAGGACAGCTAATTTCATCAAATATCCTTTCAAGAATTTCTAACCAGAACTCAGCTTCTTCAGATTGTTCTAAATTAGTGCCCATAAATTCTTGTGCTCCATGCTTTCTAATTTCGGATATTGGAGCTTTGGGCATAGTCATTCTCTGCAGAATCTGAGCCATATCCTAAGAAATTTTTAACAAGGCCTCTCTAGGAACTGCGGTAGGAGTTTCATTTAGATGCAAAGAGGAAGTTATTGGATTAGGAGGATTTGATGTAACCGGAAAATTACTTTCAGCCAATTCTTCTATAGTATCCTTAGAAGAATTCTCCATCGTTAATCTATAAGAAAACAGGAACTTCTGCATTAGGCCAACACAACACTATCTCATATTAAAGTTTTTATACTTGCATTGCCCAGAAAAGGCTAAACCTAGGCTCTGATACCAAATTGAAACACCTTAAACCACATCTTTACTATATATAATGCAATCTACGTCATTTTATCCAAATAATCATATAACTAATATACTAATCAGGACTTTCACATCTTTCCTGTACATTTAAATTTGAATCAGCACATTGACTTCATATGCAATCCCAATATCTTAACAATTATACTATATCATCATACTTTAGCTATTTTTCTTTCATGTGTATCATTCAGTATTTCAGCACATTTATATGAAGTATTATAGCTTCTAAATGCATGCATAAACTAGCATTCTCACTATGAGCTTATTACAAACTTCATTTCCATATAACTTACATATACATATATTACAACCCTTATACATTTTAAACATGTAAGGAACTAAACAAGATTTATCAAAAGTTTCCTACATCCACTTCTATAGACTGGTGTTGGCCTGTCTTGATGCAGAAATATTTCCTGTGCAAAAGCTTTGACTACCAAAACCTACACGGATAAAAATAACCCGTGCTAAGCTATACAGCTTAGTGGGGATTCTAAACATGAAAGACAACCACTCACAGTGGTCATCAAAAAAAATATAGGATATTTAAAACAATTGAATAATAATAATACTTGCATAACAAGATAACCCTTCACAATTTATTCAGCATACTTGAGTTCATACAATTCAATATGAGATATGTATATAATATAAATAGATACCAATACATGTTTAAGAAACCACTGTTAAACATGATAAATCATATATCAGATGCATAGTTCATACTGTGATTCACTATGATACATTATGGCTTTACTTTAGCCTGCTTAAGTTCTAAGAGTGGATAACGGGATCGGTGGATACCGAGGGTATCAAAACTATGGATATCCGAAGATATCAAAACTATGGACCCATCAGGGCCAACTGTACGATGGACTGGTCAAAGACCCACACGAGGGCAAGTAACAACCATAATGGCTGTGCAAGATCCAACAGGATCAATTATACTGTGGACCTAAAAAGGTCGACTGTGGCAGTTGCAATATCCCTATAGGCGCCTATCTATCCACAATTGAACTATAACAGCAGGCAAATTCTATTTAATCTTTCCTTCATATATCATACTTGCACTTATAGTGTTCATTTTGCACATGTATAATCATATGATTGCTACATTGTTACTATGACATAACTGCATATGTAAGTTCATTTTATGATACAATTACTTTTTATATACCATCATTAGATATCTCATATTAGCATAATCATGATATGTTAATCAAGTAATGCATCATACCTATTCAATTTATCATACATTCATATACATAATCATAAATGTACATACCTGTAGATACATTCGCTTAAAGTAGGCTTATTCTTATAAGCATGTTGATCAATGTGCATACATTTATCATTAATCAAATCATGTACTATACAAATATCAACATGTTTCCTATTTCATATCATAGGTATACAGTCATAGGAAATTTCCAAAGTAAGTGATACAAATTTATATACACACGAGTATATGACTCTCGTATACTTGCATTCAAAGTCTATTTTGTTCAGTCATATTTGCAACACATGAGGGTAGTCTAATATACTGATAAAGGTGAATAAAAAACATAGTTATGGGCCAAAATCATGCTGTCGCGCTCGCGACAGTATGCTTGGCCATTCGAGTTTTTAACCCTGTCCCCAAAATCCTTCAAACTGCTTAATAATTTTATTTTGTACATTGTTTTTGACACACTAAACAGCCTTTTTAGAAACATTTGTCTTCTACAAAGTTGTAGATATACATTTTTAGTTTCTAGAACATCAAACATATTTTCAATATCATTTCTATAACTCGAGATATGTTGAAATTACTAAAGACTGCTCATCATAGTAGGCTACACAGAATTTCCGATTTTCAAGTGAAAATTAGGCAATGTTGTAGGCATTATTTGACTTCTTTTTCTTCATAGAAATTGTAGGTTTTGAAGTCTATTTTAATTAAGAATTAACCCCTTGTAATTCTGATCAATTTACAATCAATTATGAAGATTTTACCCCAAGCTGTTCAAAATCGGATTCAAATATGTATCTAATATTCAATCAATGTAGGGATAATTTAAAGGCCAAATTAGTACTATTTTTCAACTACACTTTTATACCTATATCTCATATGAAACTATCAAAATTCATATAGCTTTAAATTAAGGTCACAAACTCATTTTTATATCAAAATTACAGTCAATAGTTTAAGCAAATCTTCATGCAATACCTATTGATACAAAGTCTAAATTCATATCTCATTTCCATTGTTTCATCTATCACACATAAACACCTTGTTGATTCAGTTAACAATCACTTGCATGCATGGAGAGTACCATCCCATACCTTGGCTGAACCCTTTATCACCCTAGCTTTCAATCCCTTGCAATATCCTTCCCTTTATTCCTTCTACCTTCCTCTTCTCCTTCACAAACATCATTATCATCATCAATTATAATTTCCAGCATTTATCCATCATTTACCTCAACCAAGATGAGAGGAAGAAGAAGAAGAAGATGATGAAATTCAATAGAGACCACTTACCTTAGAGTTATGCACTTAATTGCCTTAATTAACCATCAAGATTTGTCACTTAAATTTCTTGAAGACTCAAAGACTTTGTATGAAAATTGAAAGGAATTGAATCTCTGGTTTTTCGTCTCACCATTGCCGACCACACCACACTCCCTTCTCACTTTTCTCTTTCCATCCACTACATTTCAACTTATATAATAATAAGGCAAATTCCCTAAATGATCCTTTCATTTTATTGCATGATGCCAAGACTTCCCACCAAATCTTGCATGTCACAATTCATTCCCACAAGCTAGTCTATTCATAATTCAACCCCACCAATTAACCTCTTATTTACATTAACCTCTCCACTATTCTTTAATTCTCAATTTACCCCATTAAAATGTCATAATTACCAATTTACCCCAAATCAATATTTATACTCCAATTAAACCCTCAATTCAAATTACATCACACTAATCAATTTATTTTCCATGCCATTAAAATAAATATAACATAATTTATCCCTTAACCACTTATTTATACGAATTCCTCATTAAGCAATTAATCTTAATCAAATAAAAACTCCTCTCAAAACATGAAATTTAATTAGGGTCATGTATGGGGTCTCACAGAAATTCTCCAAAGGTCAGTGAGCTCCTAATGGTCCATTTTATTTCAAGTTTCGTGAAGTTTTTTTATTTTACCCATTTTAGATTTCCAGGTTAGTTTCTGATTCTCTTCTTTTTTGCTCCCAAAATTAATCAAATGTACATATGATTTAAGAAAAATAAATTTTCATTTTTTTGTTCACTTACCTAGTTTTTTACTTTGTACCTAACATGATTAAAATTTCATTTTTCCCTTTTTGTGAGAATCTATTTGGCTTGTGGTTAACTATAGGAATGCAGTATTTTGCCTCTAGTTAGTTACAATAGCAAAATGAGATAAAAAAGACAAAAGAAAAAAAATGTGAAAATGTGCATGATGATAGAACTGTTAAACTTGGATAGTTTAATTTGGGTTATTTTCTTTCTTTTAAATGTTGAGTTAAAATGTTAGATTTAATTTCTTATGTTCTATGATTGTTAGTTATTTAGGCACACTGCCTATGTGACTTGTTTGGCTTGGTTTTGTGGTTGTTACCTTGATTCAATTCACATTGGCCAAAATAAACAAAAGTGAAAATGACTCCAAATATTTGAATTTTTGGATTGATTTTTAATTCTGTTGCTTTAGGCTTGGTATAATTAATTTAATGATCTTCATAGATTAATTATATCACATCAACAATTTTTAGTCGGACTAATTTTTTAAAGGTACCATAAACAAAATAAAGGCCTAGAATGAAGTAAACCTGTTGTCATGCACCATTAAACAAAATGTCAAATGATTTTTATCCAAAATATTAGTGGCCATTTAAGCATGTGTTGTTGCTTATTAAAGTGTTTTTTATGAAGAGGAAAGGCACATTTTTAGCTTAAATGTTATCAAATTTCTGCTACGATTTTTTTTTTGTAAATAATCACAATTATTATTTCTCCCTTGTTGTGCATACTTACTAGATGGCCATTGATAGGCCTAGGATTTTGTAATATGATTTATGGCACTGAATGTGCATTTTAATATAGGTTGGCTAACATCTATTTAAACTGGTACACTATCAAAATTTTTATAGAATTCATGAAAATTTAATTTATGTTATTACTTGCTATAGACACCATGACCCGAGGCAGCCTAGATCAAGGTTACCCGATGATGAGAAAATAGCATATTACTGACAACAAAGTTTTAATCTCTAAGATCTGATCATAATTTTTTCACTTTTTTCTCAAAGAGTTTCATAATTTTCAAATATTTTCAAGTGTTTTAACAAAATATACCTAAAAACCTTATTTTGGAGTCCAGTGGTGACAGACGGCCATCAATCAAGTGAGGGATGCCTATTTGTGGGCTTTTTCCTTTGGTATGGTCTCAAATAAGGCCAATTTGGGAAAAATCAAGGTTTAGTGATGAGGGACGCCCGTCCCTCACTTAAAACCTAGTTTTTCCTCTTTTTTAGGTTTTCAAAATAGTAGTTATGATTCAAAATGATTTTCTTTCGGATTTACAGGGCTTATGTCCAAATCTGAAAGGATTTGAGTTCGATTTCAACCAAAACTCCTACCTGAGTATAAATACAATTTTTTAGGGTTTCAGAAGAGGAAATCATTTTTTTCCTGGAGAGCCACCATTAGAGAAGAAGAATAGTTTCTCTCTTTCTCACTAAGATTGAGTTCTAACAATTCTTGTTAAACACATACCATATATAAATAAATTTAATATTTATTTTTGAGATCCAGGATTATGAATCAGAGTAAGAGATCTAGACTATAATTGCTATAGAGTTGGAATATCTTCCGAGGGTAATATTCAAGGCTCTTTTTTTCCTCTCTCTAGGAATTAATTAGCATGATCATGTTATTCATTGATGCATATTTACATGTTCTAGTCAGTATACTTAAATAATATACATTTATGTATGAGGTATGATTCATTTTATGGGTTGTTTAACATAATAGAGGCATGATAGGTCTCTTGGTATTCCTCAATTGTTACATATGTAAAGCTTGATTTTTGGTTCTCTTAATCCTATAAATGCATGATTTTTTATGTATTTCATGTATATTTCATTACAAATATATTTTTTGACATGATTTAGGTTGTATAAATGTTTGTTAGAAGTAGGAATATTTTATGTACATGTTTTTGTAATTTTCCTTGCATTGCTTTAGTTTTTTATTCTATCCAAAGGTGACAGATGGGAAGACTGACCAATAGATGGCCATTTCTCATTCGATTGATGAGACATCCTCATCCTTTCTCTCAATCCTATCCCTCGCTCCTTCTTTTGTCCATCCCTAGGTGATTTTTTAGGCATTATTTCATATATCCTAAGCCCTCTATGCAACTTTTTATCATTTATTGGTATAATATAATATTCATTGATAATTTGACATGTCTTTGCTCCTGTATAGCATATATTTATGCTTGAGTCAATTTTGTTTGTGTACATACATTTGTGTTTATTTTGTGATTTCTTATACTAATTTAGTTGCTTTATCTGATTTTTTTTAGGCAATTAGGTGTAATATAGATTTGAATGATTCATGGTTTTTTGCATAGAAAATCGTGTTTCCCTAACTGGTTACCATCTCCATTCTCCGTTAACACCAATTACCTTATTTTACATATATATTATCCTTCTTGCTTGATTATTTATTCTCGACATTATTTCTTATTCATTTCTAATGTATAATTTTTTAAGTTGTAATAAGTAGTAAAATTTTTTTTTTAAGTACCTTAAAGGCACTTAAATGTTTTCTATCAACTAAATTAGGTTTTCCTAAAAACATGGACCAATTTCTCATTTTCTCAATCAAAATTCACTATAAAAGCATTTTGTAAATATGCAAGAGGGAATCAATATTCCCAACTCGAATTAGCTCCCCATTTTATATATGTATGTATGTATGTATGTATGTAAATGTATGTATGTATGTATATTAGTCTTGTTCTATATCATTCTTTAGGATGATTTGCTTTTGCAATAATCTAAGTAAGACTTTATTTTTTGATTTCTTTACTTGGCTAGAATGTTTAATTATTCTCTTTCATAAATGCATTATGTGAGAGAGGAGAGGGCAATTCATTTTAAAACTTAATCATAAATTAACACCTAACCAAAATGCCTAACAAAAGGGATTTTCCAAATATAGTCTCTAACTAGGTATCAAAATGAAGTTGAGAATCAATTCCTAATGTTCTGTTGGGTGGCAACTCCATGATACCTGCCTCTTTGAGCCCACTTATAGATGCCTTTCAAGGGTTGGCCATCATCAATGGTCAGTTTATGATAAAAATGAGCCCCTTCGATCTCAAACCCTAAAAATAAGCCTCCAAGAGTGAACTCAAAAATAAGTGAAGGCTCTAGCACCTGTCACAGCGGTGATTCCACTAGGGATCAAAGTGACCTTGCTCCTAAAAGCATTTTGGTTCAGTTGTTTATGATTGGGTTTTGTTGTTAATCTTATCTCCTTTCTAAAATGCATTTCTTACAATTCATCTTAGAGCCTTAAAATTAAATTAGGCATCCTTTTTTAGCCCCGGTGCTATCTTAAAGCATGCCCTACATTCAATCGATGTAGGGAGCTATTAAGGAGACCCACCAACCTAAGTCCAATACCAATTGGTATATAAAATGGTGACCCATCGATCATTGTACTTATGATGAGCTAGACCTATTGGTAAGGACCGTGCTTGGATAGCCATAAAGTTTCATCACCCTTGACTCAAGCCTATGTAATTATAATAGCAACTTCCCCTAGGTTGTATGACCACAATAATCATTTGCTTGCTATGTATACCTTTATGTATTGGCCAAACTCAAACAAATTAGGAGGGTACCGATCAAAGGCTACCATGCCCTGATGGGCCTAAACCGATCTATACGAGTTAGTCAAAATGCATAACAGTCAAAACCCATATGCTTGTGCTTTTAATTAGAAAGGTTATGCTACCAAATTTCCACTATGTACTATACGCATCCATTAAGTACCTTGTTGACCCATGGGTTAAGCCCACCTAGGAAAGAGACTGTACGACCTCCTATATGGGATTAATAAGGTTTGAAGGCTCTTGTTATGTATGTATGTTGTTGTGATTGACAGCTAATAAAATCATACATTGCATTTATGCATCACATATATACTATACCTATGCATCATTTACCATGCATCACTCATAACCTTTGATTCTTGCAACCATCATGGACTTATCTAAGTGGTCCAAAGGGTTAGATAGGCACTTGATTAGGAAATTTATATCCAGACTGCTGATATCAGACTCAGGTTCAAATTTGGGTTCAGAAGTAAGCTTTGAGTTGAGTTCGAGCTAGTTATTAGAAAGTGATTAGTGTGAGGACCCAATCATAGCCCTAACAGGATTGTAGTTAATTAATCAGGATTAAGATTTAATAAGGCAAAATTAGGTTATCTTGCATTAACAAAGTTAAGTCATATAAAGGATATGGTGGTAATTATACACATGTGTATTGGAGTATAGCTAAATAGTAAAGAAGGATACAATTGAATTAAATTAGAAGTTTGGGGTTAAATGTTAAGAAAATGAGTTTCAAGGGTTAAAAATGTATAAGGGTATTATTAGATTTTCCTTAGGGAGATTTTTACCCCACTCACCTATTTAGGGTTTGAGGGAAGTTGGGGATCGACATTTTAAGGAGAGATCTCTCTCTTTCGTTTCCTCGCTCTAAGGTATGAGGGAACTAGGGTTTTGATGCTGGCTTCATGAAGAAGAAGAGAGGAACCATGAGTAGTAGAGTTGGATCTTGAGGATTAAAAGAGATGAAGCTTGATTTAAGGTACGAGAGTTATATTTTTGGAATGGTTACTGTATATGTTTTTCCTTTCTTGTTATATGTGTTTCCTTAGCAAGATTAAGGGTTTAATCTAATATTTTTTGATGATTATAACATGATTAGCAACTTAAATGATAATATAAGTATGTAGGGAAGTGAGATTTAGGGTTTAATTTCATGTTTGCATAATCGGGATTCTAGGTTTTTCTTTTTTTCTTCCCATGCATGGCCACTCACCATTTTCTTCTTGTTCACGCGTGGCCACTCACCATTTTATTCTTGAGAACCCACGGCCATGCCTTCAATTGCCTTTGAGAATGCGTGGCCACGTGATGATGTTATTCTTCTTCTCACACATGGCCACACATGTTTTCCTTCTTCCCTATGTGTGACCACGTGTGGTCTTCTTCTTCCCTATGCACGGCCACGTGATGTTTCTCTTTTCCTTGCACATGGCCACACACTCTTGTTGTTTTTAAGATACACGACCACTTATCTGTTCCCCTTCCCCTATATGGCCACTTACTCTTTCTCTTTGGGAATACCTGGCCCAATATGACCTATTATTTTCTTATAGCTCGGCCAAGTGCCTTGTTCTTTCTCTAGTACGTGGCCACCAGTACTTCCTGTACACATACTCCTAAACAATAAATCACCCATAAGCATGAGTTGGTGATATCTTAAAGTTATTAAAAGTCACATAAGCAAGATGAACAAGGTTAGCCGTGAATGTGAGGAGAATGATTGCTTACTAATTAAAGGTTAATTTGAAAGTTGAATGCTGATGGATCAACAGATTATGAAAGTCAATAGTCCATCTTAAAGTCTATTGAAACGGATCCAAGAGGGCTATCTTATGCCATTGAAGAGGGGCAACCTTATGACTTTCAAATGGGTCTAAATGGAGTTCAAACACATAAATATAAGATCCATATTTCATTGGGGTGTACTCCAATTTATAAGAGGCAGATTTGGTGCTTTACCATCAATTTTGGGCTTATACAACTTTGGGCTTTAATTGTACAAGTCATGTGCCTCATTCAAAAGTCACTTGACTCATTTAAGTTGTAAATGTGGGTTTAGGTGTGTGGGCTTTCTTTTAAATGGATTATTTAGTTATTTGGATTATTAGGTAGTCTTTTATTTTGGGCTTGAAATTCGTCACTTTACCTTACTAGGGTTTTTAAGTAGTTGTTTTAGCTTATTTTAGGTAGAATTTAGTGTTTTAAACCTATTGGACTTATGTATACCCATTCCCTTAGGGTTTGGAGGCTATAAATAGGTTATTATACGTTGTAAACTGGAAGAATTATTGAATCAAATTATAAAATTTTGAGAGTTTTTCACTTGGCTTAGCCAAAATTCTTTAGAGAGATTGTGAGATTGCTTGCTTTCTTTTCTATTGCATCAAGAATTAGGATTACTTATCAATCATTTGATTGTGGCATTTTCTTAATTCTTCTTATCCCGATTATTTGCATTTCCATTCAAGTTTTGTTTGGGGGTTTAATAAGGAGGGTATTTGTCTTCTTTGTCTTTTGAAATCAAAGAGTGTGTTTAAGGGGTTTAGGGTTCTTTAACCTTGGGGTTCCACATCATCTATAGAGCTATAATTTAGAAAAGCAGAACCATAAGATGAAGTATTATCGAAAGTTAGATGAAATGAAGGTTATGGTAAGAGAAAGTAAACTAAACTAAGTTGTAAGTAATCTTAGCCACCAATATGCTATATTAGAGAGGTCCGTAATGGTAGAACCTATATGCATGTATATAAAGAATTTAGAAGTAAAATAATGCAACCACTATATTATAGTATGGGGTACCATTGAGAACTAATTTTTAAAGGGGCTTGTATGAGGTAATGCTTATACGAATTAAGTCACTAGAATAGGGTTCGGTGCATGATAAGCACATAACTAAGGACAATAGGATGTAACCTAATAACTCTAAATTGTATATGTTATTTAATGTATCCTATGTAATTGGTATCGATGAGAACTCAAACAAAGCAACTGGCTTGGTCCCAGTACTATATATATATATATGCATACCAATGTTTCTTTGCGATGGCAAAAAATTACCTTGTTATGATCTAGTAACATTAAGAAGATAATTATAATGTACTTGACTAAATTAAAAGAGATGGAATATTTATTGGCACTCAAAGAAGGAACTATAGAAGTTTATTATGCTTTAAGTCATACCGAGGATTAATGATTAGCCTCGATATAACGAAACATAATTACCTTGTTGCCCTACACCTTATGGGGGTAAGCACGGGATGAAATAATCTTACATAACATACCAGGGTATAATACATTATATGATGAAAGAGTATTGGTAAGATGAATAAAACAAGCATGAACTGGTTAGGAGAGATGACCTGTTGTTCATGATCTAATAGACTATAAAAGTGAACTAAAGAGTTAATTAAAAACAAGTGTTGACTTTAAGAAGGAAATAATTGTTCATTTTATTATACTGACCCTAAGATGTTTAGATGTTATTCAAGTAATTAAGTACCGATATGACTATTTATGATATTATATGGAAGCTATTCAAGGCAAACGACAACCAGGTATGTCACTGAGAACCATCCATGAGTTTTATAAGCTACATTGTACTGTTGACATGAATGTGCTAACATGAGTAGCTGGATTCAATATGTGAACGAATATGAGAAATAAAAGAATGAATTTCCATGATTCAAGATGCATTTATGTATATGAACATATGTGTATAGGGACATGCATATGATTTTATGAATGTTTTAGTAGCAAGATCTACACTTGCATATTGCTTCATTAAAATCAAGATCAACGCTAACTATGAATAAATGTTAATGAAACCATGAGACTACATGATCTGCACCCATGTGTAATGAAACCTATAACTCAACACTGATGCATGATAAGAATGATATGTATTCTTTATGAATTGTGGCTTAAAGCCAAATAATATATTGATATCATGTAAAACATCTATCTTTTAATATGTGTTTTTCTCTTATCTATGTAGTTAAGTATGTAATACTATATGTATTTTTATATGTTTAAGTCTAATTTATGTGTTTATGTTTGTTTTTAGGAAAAAGTTGGTGAAGTGTGAAGAAAATGAAGAATCTGGTGAAGATTCGAAGAAGAAGCAGAGTCATGAAAGGGCTCACGACTCGACAACAAGATCACGAGTCATGAAAAGCTACACTAGTCGGCATCAGGCTCACGAATCCAGAAGAATAGAAGAAGGGATCACGACTCATAAGGAGGCTCACGAGTCGGACAATGCACCTGTTCCTCAAAAGTTGTATCTTTTGCACCCGATCTTTCATCCATACATCATGTCCTTTTAGAGCAACCTTTCGTGATTTCTTAAGGGACATATCTGTAGAGTCAAACTCTATATATATGGGAGAAAAAATCTAGAGGAGAGGATGGAAAAAAATTAAAGAATTCTTTTACTGTTTTCTTAAGAACAATTTTTAGTTTGTTTTGGACATTTCTTTTACTTAGTGTTTAGAGGATGACCAAAGAACAAAGCCAAAGGAATAAGAGATTTATCAAAAGGTCAAAATAGAAAGTAAACCCTGGGGAGTGATGTTTTCTTTTCTCTTATTTCATCTTTATTGTAATTTTGTTTGTGGCTAAGTTCTTTTGGTACATTGTAACTATTTAATTTAAGTTGTGATTCATCTATTTATCATTGTCTATTGAATGTTTATTCTCTTTATGCATGAAGTATGATTTAGATTTATTTGAGTGCTTTAATTTGCTCATTATGCTTGATCACCATAATTAGCATCTTAGTCATTTAATTCACAATGAGAGTTGGAATTCTTTGATGGAAAGTCAAATAAATTTACTTGAAGCATTGAATTCACTTAGAGATAAGGAATTCACTTTGAGGGGTTAAAGAATTAGCATTGAACTTCATAGTTTTTATTTATCTCTATAATGACATGAGAATGCTTATAGACTCTAAGTAAGAACATCTTTATTGACAATGAGAATTGCTTTAAAGAATCTTGGCTAAATTCTCCAATCATATCATTCATATATTTGTTAAATGATTCAAAGATGAAATTGTTTATTTGGTTATAATGTATATTCATCCTATCTTTTAAGTAATCTATTATCCAAAATTAACTTAATATATTTTAAGTAGTTTAGTATTTACATTAATTGCATGATTTCAATTAAAATCATTACCTATCCATTTACTTGTTGTTATATCAATACAAAATTTACCCCGTTCCCTTTGGAACGATACCTTACTCATCCTATACGCAGTCTAGTGAGACTAAGGGTTCAAATAAATTCGCCATCAGATTTTGGTGCCGTTGCCGGGGATTGTTTCAAAATGAATTTTTATTGATTGATACAAATGAGTAGATGTTTTAGGAATTTATGATATAAATTAGTTATTTTGATATATGAATTTTGTATTGTGTTTTGTTTGCTATAGTATTAGAATTTTAGTAATAATCTTAGACTAAAAGTATTTTTTTATTTGTGCAGGGAACTTAGAAGGAAGCAACAAGAAGAACTTAGATTGCAAGTAGAAGGAGAACAAAGTGATGGAATATGACATGGTATGAATGTGATGATGGCACAGCGGAAAAACAAAAATTTTTATCATACATGCCATACAATTCCATGACAAGAATCGAAACATGCAATTTTAGAGTTTTAAACTTACAACTTTAGATGCCTTTAAAACTTGATTTTGATGATGACCAGCAACCAAGAAGGATATGTCCACCTTAGATCTTCACCACCAATGCCAAGGAACAGCCTTTACGCCACTCCCTCTATTCTCACACACACACACTTGCAAAGATGGCTTAAAATCAAGAGTGCTAGCTCTATGATTGTGTATTCGGCAATGGGAATGATTTGAAGCCACAAGATCTGATCTTGTTCTTCCTTTAGGTTACTGTTTCAGCCCGAGAACACAAGAGAACAAGAAAGATTTCTTTCCCCTTGAGTATTTCGGCCAAGAGAGAAAAATAGCAAAAACGGCATCCCTGTTATTCATTTAATTCATTAATATATATCACTAATTTAGGTCAAGTGTGAGTGCCGTAAATTAAGTGTTAATTTCAGCCTCCATCACTTCCTAATTAAGAGATATATCCTAATTTAAATTCCATTAGAATTTAAATTCAAATGGCATTAGTCATTTAATCAAAACAAACTTACTTATTTAAGGTAAAATAAGTTGCCGAATTCAACTAGTATTTTAGTTTGAATTTTGGCTACTTTAATTTCCTCTCAAGTATTATATTTTGATTAAATACAAATTAGGATTTAATACTCAATTAACTTAATTATACATAGATAATTAATCAATTGAAATTAAACCTAGCACATGCCAACAAATTTCTCTCGTGACCAACATATTTGCCTAAAACAGCTAGCTGTTTTAGGCAAAAAACTCGTTTCACATATTTGCCTAAAACAGCTAGGCAAAATCGTGGCTTAACAGTTTTGCCTAAAACAGCTAGCTGTTTTAGGCAAAATCGTACCTTGACAGTTTTGCCTAAAACAGCTAGCTATTTTAGGCAAAAAAACTGTTTTTACAGATTTGCCTAAAACAGCTAGCTGTTTTAGGCAAAAATCTGTTTACCCATTTTATGCATTAATTTGACTTTAAATAAAAGTCCAAATTAATTCCCAATACACAATTTAAATATTTTAAGCCCAATGCTTTGTGTGCGATCCTATAGGTCAATTTAATGTTGGCAATGAATTAATAAATTAATTCAAAGGCTATATATATTCTCTAGCAAGATATTATAGCATTCCAAATTAAATGAAAATGCATATGGCATTTAGTGACCTAATACAATTTTGCATAGTCCCTTACCCATAAATATCAGAATTAATATAAGGCATGGAGCCAGTCATCCTTATATATATTAATTCCTTTCTTAATATTCCAGTGACACTGAACTCTCAGATAAATAATGATTACTCATTATTTCATCTCGGTATGGCCATACACTTCTCAGTTCACTGATCAAGTGGCCGATGATATTTTCTCTCATATCGAGAGGGGTAATCCCTTCACTTCTCTCATGCTCTCTAACATGGATCAATGCATACCCAATCATACCCGTACTTGTCACTCTGTTACGAGCACGTTAGGTGTATGTCAAAGTACACAGTAATTCATAAAGAGTTTCATAGAGATTTCAGGTCTAAGAACTCCGATACAAAACTTGCATATGAGAAACACTTATGACTTGTACCATGTAGTGTTCTCATGAGTGGATCTAATCCAGATACCGTGTTCTAAACATGTATCTATGATCTCTGATTGACACTCTTGTCCTTATGATCCGTAAGACAGAACTCAACTTATCAGAGAGAGCATACTAGTCTTAATTCATTTGTTATTCCCATAACAATGACTGACTAGGGATATTTAGAATGAAGTCTCACTTGTTTCAAGGTCTTACAACCATGTGCCTCACACATGATAACTTAAACTGAAACAACATTCTTGGATAGTTCTATCAATATATGCACAGGAATACAATAGATAAAACAAATGCCTCATTTTATTAATTTCAAGTGTTTCGTTACAATGCATTGGGGCTAGGGCTTACACTAACACAAAGTGCTAAATTGGAGGAAGGTCAAAATATTCCAATTATGGCAGGAGAAGAAAGGAGAACACTTGGTGATTTTGCAATGCCTAATATTTCGGAGTGTTTTGGAGGAATAGTGGCACCGGCTATTGCTAATAACAATTTCGAGATCAAGCCGGCTATCATTCAAATGGTGCAAAATAATCAATTTGGAGGTTTGCAAGGGGAAGACCCTTATGCTCATATCCTTGCATTTCTTAATGTGTGTGCTACGTTTAAAATTAATGGAGTGAGTAATGAAGCAATTAGACTTAGGTTATTTCCATTTTCTTTGAAAGAAAAGGCTCAAATTTGGCTTGCTAGTATACCTAGTGAGACAATAACTACTTGGGACCAATTAAAACAAGCTTTTCTTCATAAGTATTTTCCACCTTATAAAACGGCAAAATTTAGAAATCAAATATCTACATTTAAACAATTGCCTAATGAAACCATTTATACCTCTTAGGAAAGGTTTAAGGAACTTCAAAGGCAATGTCCTCATCATGACTTACCGGATTGGATGATTCATCAAATCTTTTACAATGGGTTAATGGAGGAAAATAGAAATATTGTTAATGCTGCTTCATGTGGTAAATGGTTAGAGAAGACTGCTAAGGAAGTTGAAACTTTGTTGGAAGAATTAGCCTCACAAGGATACATGGGAGAAGAACCTACTATGGCGAAGGCTAAGGGATTTTTGGAATTGGATTTCATTAATCTTTTGACGGCTAAGGTAGAAGCTTTGACAAAAATGGTATGTAATTCTCACTCCAATGTTGAAAATGTTAGTCAAGTATGTGAGAAATGTGGTAGACCTCATATGTATGCTAATTGTAGTGAGGGGTCTAGTGAGGATGTAAGTTTTGTTCAAGGGAACTATAATCAAAGGATGGGTCAAAATTCTAATTATTATAACCCACAATGGAGAAACCATCCCGATTTTTCTTGGTCTAACCAAAATGCCCAACTGAAGCCTCCTAACAATAACAATCATATGAACAAGTTACCTAACCCTTCAACTTTTCCAAATAAACTACCTTTTAACCCCCAACAACCTAAATCCCATTTAGAGAGTTTGATGGAGCAATTTGTTATTCATCAAATGACTACTAATAAGCAAAATGAGGAACAATTTAGGCAAATTAACACTAAAATTGATCAAATTGTCACTCATAATAAGATGCTTGAAACCCAATTGGCTCAACAAGCTACTTCTAGTGCTAAACCTTAAAGCAAGGTACCAAGTCAACCTGAGTTTTTGCCTCATGAATCGGTTCAATCTATTATGTTAAGGAGTGGTAAAAAGATTGAGAGTAATCTAAAAGGTAATTAGAGTCTTATTGTTAATGATGATCATGTTTTGGATGAAAGTACAAATGATGATGTGATGAAAAAGCTTAATGAACCTAAGGAAAATATAACCTTATCTAAGGAAGATGAACCTAAAGTTAATTTAAATGTTTTGCCATTTCCTCAAAGACTTATTAGAAGAAATCTTGATAAGCAATTTGGCAAGTTTTTGAATTATTTGAAGGAACTTACTCTAACTATACCCTTTGTGGATGCAATTAAGGATATGCCTTGATGGGCAAAATTTTTAAAAGAAATTGTGAGTCACAAGGGTAAGCTTGAAAAATATGGTTATGTTTCTTTGTTAAAAGAATCTAAGGCTATGTATTCTAAATACCCGCCTAAGCTAAAGGATCCGGGTTGTTTTACGGTTCCTTGTGTTATAGGTGGTACATATTTTGATAAGGCTCTATGTGATATGGGTGCTAGTGTTAGCCTTATGCCTTATTCCATTTATAAAAAGCTTGATTTAGGTGAATTAAAGCCTACTAATATGTGCTTATCAATGGCAAATAAATCTATTTCACACCCTATAGGTATATTAGAAAATATTCCTACCAAAGTGGGTATATTTGTGATTCTTGCTGATTTTGTTGTGCTAGAAATGGATGGGGATCCTGAAATTCCCATTTTGTTTGGTAGGCCTTTCTTAATTACTGCTGGGGCTGTTTTTGATATGAAAAATGGTAAAATATCTCTTGAGATTAATGGTGAAACAATTGAGTTTAATGTTTTTGGAATAGTTAAATCTTCACCCATAGAAGTGGTAAATCGAATTGATTCCTATGATGTTCTTGATGAGTGTATTAATAATGTTGTGCATGATTGTGTGAGTCAAAATCCTATTGCACCTTATTATTTAAATGAAAGTTGTGATGAGGTTTTGCAAGTTGCCTTATATCCTTTCCATGGAAAATTTTCAAAAGTTGAGCCTTTGAGAAAGGATGAGGATATGTTATCAAAGCCATCTAAGGAGGAAGTTAAGCTTGAACTCAAGCCACTACCAACAAGCTTAAGGTACAAATTTTAAGATTCAAAGTTTCAATTACCATTCATTGTTAATTCCTTAATTGATAAGCATAATGTGGATGCTTTACGTGATATTTTACTTGCTCATCAAAATGCTATGGGATATTCAATTAGTGATTTAAAAGGAATTGCAGCTAAAGTTTGCATGCATAAAATTTTGTTAGAAGAGGATTCTAAACCTTCTATTGAAGGTCAAAGAAGGCTTAATCCAATTCTTAAAGAGGTTGTGAGGAAGGAAATAATTAAATTGCTTGATAATGGTATAATTTATTCTATAAGTGATAGTAAGTGGGTGAGTCCAATTCAAGTTGTCCCTAAGAAGGGTGGCTTGACTGTAATTCGTAATGATAATAATGATTTAATTCCTACTAGGACTATCAAGGGTTGGCGTATGTGTGTGGACTATAGGAAACTAAATAAGGCCACTAGAAAGGATCATTTCCCTTTACCATTTATTGATCAAGTTATAGAAAGATTGGCTAATTTTTCTTACTTTTGTTATTTAGATGGGTTAAGTGGATTCTATCAAATACCTATACATCCACATGACCAATCTAAGACAACTTTTACATGCCCATATAGAACTTTTGCATTTAGGCGAATGCCTTTTGGTTTGTACAATGCACCAGCTAATTTTCAAATATGCATGTTCTCTATTTTTTGTGATCTTATTGATCAATGTACAGAAGTTTTCATGGATGACTTTAGTGTGTATGGCACTACTTATGAGAATTGTTTATCTAATCTTTCTAAGGTACTTGATAGATATATAGAGCATGTTTGGTTTTAAATTGGGAAAAGTGTCATTTTATGGCACAAAAGTGTATTATTTTAGGACATCTAGTTTCTAATAGGGGGATTGAAGTTGATAGAGCTAAAATTGAAATTATTGCTAATTTGCCTCCACCTAAAAATATTAGAGATGTTAGAAGCTTTCTAGGTCATGCTGGATTTTATAGGAGGTTTATCAAAGATTTTTCTAAGATAGCTAAACCTTTATGCACATTACTAGGCAAAGATGTTGATTTTCATTTTGATGAGGCATGCCTTAAATCTTTTGAAACTCTTAAACATACTCTTGTCACTTCACCAATTTTGCAACAACCAAATTTGGAACAACCTTTTGAGTTGATGTGTGATGCTAGTAATTATGCGGATGGAGCTGTTTTAGGACAAAGAATTGATGGGAAGCCTTCTATTATTTATTATGCTAGCAAGTTACTAGATGATGCCTAAATTAACTACTTTACAACTGAAAAAGAACTCTTGGCTATTGTGTATGCTTTTGATAAATTTAGGGCTTATCTTGTAGGGTAAAAAGTCATTGTTTATTCTGATCATGCTGCTCTTAAGTATCTCTTAAGTAAGAAAGATGCTAAACCTAGGTAGTTAAGATGGATTTTAATGTTACAAGAGTTTGATTAGGAAATAAGAGGTAAAAAAGGAAAGGAGAATTTAGTTGCGGGCCATTTATCTAGGTTGACCCAATGTGTTTTGCAAGATAATGATGATGGGGTACCTATGGATGAAGCTTTTCATGGGGAAAATCTTTTTAGTGTGGTTTCCAAGGAAATTCCTTGGTTTGCTGACATAGCAAACTATTTAGTGAGTGGAATGATTCCTTATGGTTTAGATTATAGGCAAAGGAAGAAATTCCTTCATGATGTGAAGTTTTATTATTGGGAACAGCCTTTATTATATAGGAGATGTTTTGATGGTTTGATTAGGAGGTGTCTTCCTCATGAAGAAGTTGGTGACGTATTGGCTCATTGTCATTCTTATTCTGTAGGTGGTCACTTTGGAGTTTCTAAGACTGCTTCTAAGGTTTTACAAGCTGGTTTTTGGTGGCCTTCATTATTTAAAGATGTTAAGGACTTTGTACTAAGTTGTGATAAGTGCTAAAGAATGGGACATTTGTCTAGGAGGAATGAGATGCCTCAACATGGTATTTTGGAAGTTGAATTATTTGATGTTTGGGGTATGGACTTTATGGGACCATTTCCTAGTTCTTTAGGAAATAGGTATATTTTAGCTATGGTGGATTATGTATCTAAGTGGGTGGAAGCAATTCCAACCATTACAAATGATGCCAAGGTGGTTAAGAAGATGTTTAAGAAAGTTATATTTCCTAGATTTGGAACACCTAGGGCCATTATTAGTGATGGTGGGTCTCATTTTTGCAATAAAGTTATAGAGCAATTATTGAGAAAATATAATGTGACTCATAAAATTGCTACACCTTATCATCCCCAAACTAGTGGACAAGTTGAGATTAGCAATAGAGAGCTTAAGTGGATTTTGGAGAACGCTGTCTCTAGATCAAGAAAAGATTGGGCACTTAAGCTAGATGATGCTCTTTGGGCATATAGAACAACTTTTAAAACTCCTATAGGTCTTACACCTTATCAATTGGTTTATGGTAAGTCTTGTCATTTGCTGGTTGAGATTGAGCATAAAGCATATTGGGCAACTAGGGTGTTAAACTTTGATATGCAACAAGTTGTTAGGAAGAGATTGCTTCAATTACAAGAATTAGAAGAGCTTCGTATGAATGCTTATGAAAATGCTAAGTTATATAAGGAAAGAACTAAATTATGGCATGATAAACATATATCCAAGAAAGAATTTCAAGTTGGTGACATGGTTTTGTTGAATATTCTCGATTGAAGTTATTTCCTAGAAAATTAAAGTCTAGATGGTCGGGACCTTTTAAAGTTGTTCAAGTTTTTTCTTATAGGGCTATTGATATTGCAAATGATAAAGGAGAGGTTTTTAAAGTTAATGGACATAGATTGAAGCCTTATTTCATTGGTGATGCATTGGTTCCTTCTCACAAAGTTTCGTTGTTAAATTCTTATCTTGTATAATCATAATATTTTTGTATATAATTAGTTCTTTTAGTTTGGATTTATTTGTTTTATTGTTTCATTGTAGACTACATTATATGTTTTTTATAGTTTTTTTTATATATAGTTTTTATGTTACTTGATTTATTTTTCTTTTGTGCTTTTACTTTCTGGATTGACTTGGTAAGATTTTGCAGAAAATTATAGCATTACATCATGTTCACAAGTGCATCACGACTCGTGAACATCTTCACGAAGATTCCAGTGGCTTTCTTCATTCAGTCGTGAGCTGAATCACGTGTCGTGAAGAGGATCGCGTGTCATATAGAAGAGAAAGGCTCACGAGTCGTGAGCAGCATACCGACTCGTGACCATGTACAATTCTTGTCTCGCTATTTTTCTTCACAAATCGTGAGGATTATGTCGACTCGTGAACTACTTATCCTGTGCTACAATTGCCTTTTTCTACACGAGTTGTGATGATGATGCCGACTCATGATCTACTATCCTGAGCATACTGAGTCATGATTTTGAGTTTCCTGTTTTTATTTTTAATT
Source organism: Excoecaria agallocha (assembly GCA_037975025.1). Taxonomy (NCBI): domain Eukaryota; kingdom Viridiplantae; phylum Streptophyta; class Magnoliopsida; order Malpighiales; family Euphorbiaceae; genus Excoecaria; species Excoecaria agallocha. The sequence goes on from CM075807.1 coordinate 86,679,034, forward strand.
CATTTTTATTTCTTTATTTCACTTTTATTTCTTTTAATTAGGTGTCTTAGCGGTTTTTATATGAATTAACTACCCCTTAACTACCCTTAATTAACTTAAATTTATTGAGGGGGAACGATTATAACTTAAATTTAGGGTTTTTAAATGACGTGTTTTTTCCTTTTTCCCCTCATTCTTCTATAAATACTGCAGTTAGTTTCTTTTCATTTTTCACTTTCCTTTTCTTTTATTCTTCCCGTGCACTTCTTTCTTTTTCACTGTCACTACTTATATTCACGTTTGTCTCCTTGTTTTCCTCACTCTGCAACATCATCTTCACATATCTTTTCTTTACATTCAAGTTACACATTTCTTTCCCTGTTTCATTTCTCTTTAACAACAATGGTGAGAACAAAAAATGTTTCAACCTCAAGGGGTCAGCAAGGAGGAGATGATGCCTAACTTCAAAGTTTGCAGACAGATTTTGGTGCACCATTCCCTCTTTCCTCAATCCATGAAGGTAACAGATTCCTTGTTCTTAAAGATAGAGCAATCACAAAATGTAAGTATTTTCCCAACTCTTTGCTTGAACAAGTGGGTGTTCTTGATGAAGTAAATGAGATGTTATCTCAATGTGGACTCTTGTATTTTGTTAATATGCATGAGCAATTCTACACTGATTTAGTTTTGGAATTTTACACCAATTTCAAAGAGAATGCTGATAATCCTAGGCTTGTAGACTTTTGCTTGAATGGTGTTGATTATACACTTACTTATTTCATGATGCATCGCATTTTTGGCTTTAAACCAAATGGTTTATGTACTCCTCCTAAGAGTTATCGGCCTAATGATTTTTGGAACTTTCTTACTGGTTTAACTACACCTTATAAGGCTAGGGAGGTTAAATCATTGTTTATTTCGGACTTGAAATACTGGATTTTGCATAAGATTTGATAATCTTGTTTTTAGTGTTTATTTTCTGGATAATTTTGTGCGTTTTAGTGTCTTATCTTGCTTGTTTTTATTGTTTTAAGACTATATTATTGTTTCTTATATGTATTTTAGTTATTTTGTTTAATTTAAAGTTTTTAGGTGATTAATGGTCTTAAATTTTACTTTTTGCAGAAAATTTTGCTAAGGCACGGCCGAGACAAATTGTCCCAGCCGTGCCCAATCCAGGAGTCAAAACGCACCGTTTCATTAAACGTCACGACTGAGACAAATTGTCCCAGCCGTGGCTATAGCAGATTTCAAAACGCACCGTTTCATTAAAGGTCGCGGCTGAGACAAAGTGTCCCAGTCGTGGCCATGGCAGCCTGCAAAGCACTTTTGATCTAGAAGCTTGACACGGCTGAGACAAATTGTCCCTGCCGTACCCTTTCCTTCTGTCGCGGCTGAGATAAAATGTCCCAGCCGTGGCCTCTTAGACAGCTCTATAAAAGCTACGAATTTTTCTGCTTAAGGGAGTCTTTTTTTCTTTTTCTAGGGTTTCGTGCTTAGAGTGTTAGGTAGAGTAGAAAACGCAGTTTTTCATACTTTGTCGGTTTTTCATCCTTAGATTTTGAGTTTTACTTGTAAAAATTACACTTTTACTTAGTTTTACTTCAAGAATACAAAGATAGTTATAGTTTTAGTCTCTAGTTTGAAGATTACTGCTTACAATCAAATTGCTGTTTGGAGAAGAGGAGGAGGAGCTTCATCAACTTCAAATCTTCAGCTTTAAATGGGTTATATAGTTTTCACTTTTACTTTGTTAAATTTTTACGTTATGGATAGTGAGTAGTTGTTTTTGTTGCTTGGGGGAACTTTGAATCCGCTACTCACAATGTGAATATTGAGCATATTTTGATCTTTACATGAATGAATGGTCTATTTTACTGTTACTTATTTATATTTCATGGGTTTTCAATCTATTGAGTTAATTTCCATACATAGATGAATGATGTTTATCATATATCTTTGAATGTGTATTAAGTCTAGTGGATTGAAGTCCATGTATAATCTTGCTCAGTTTTTCCTTCATGAATGTTGTATTATTTTAGACGGCTCCGGAGTGGGATTCTAAATGTGCAGTAATTGTGATTTTAGGACTAGAGTCTGGAGTGAAATGGATAAGATTTGGATTGTTTGGCTCCGGAATGGGAAGGCAAACCAAACTTAGGATGTTAGACCCGTGCATAGGCTAGTTATTGAGTTGGCTCCGGAATGGGAAGTTTAGCAACTAGAAGAGCTAGCTCCGGAATGGGAATCTTGGGTTAAAAGGGTTATCCCGAATTTGTTCATGTATACTTTTAGGTGAAAATTTATTCACATTTGGGTATGGGATGGATAAGTGAACCCAAGCAACGCTTGATTTCTATAGATTTTTATATTTGCTAATTTTTCAGAATTTAATACACTGAATTTAAATTTCTCTATTTTACATACTTAGGTTTTTAAGTTACGTTATATAAATCAAACAATTCATACACACAACAATTGGGAATTCTTTAGCATACAATTAATCCTCACAGTCTACACACACACATTTCCCTTGGGTTCGATATTGAGGGTCCTAACTATACCCCACTTTATTACTTGTCGATCTAGTGCACTTGCTAGGGTCGCAACAAGATTCTTACCTCTATTATTTTCAACAAGCCTGAGTTTAATAGAGTTTCTAGTCATGAACTGTTCTTGATGTGGTGTGTGCATAATCATAAATCTATTTGTTGGTCTTATTCGATTTTTAAAAAATTGTTGAATTGTGTTGGTCATTCGGAGTCTCCTGTCACACATGGTCATGTCATTGCCGCTATTGCTACTAGGGGAATTGATATTGATTTGAGGACTTATGCCACTACACTTCCATGTTTATATTTTTCAAAACATTTGTTTATAAGAGGAGAAGTGAATAACAATTCATTTCAATACATACCACCTATCTATCGTTCTTGTTGGAAGGAACTTCCAAGCACTTCTACTCCACATGTGGCTGCTGTGGAAAGTACTTTGGAACAGTCAAGGCCAACGGAGCAAGGGCCAAGTGATGATCCTATAGAGGATACACCTAGTCATTCACCTGTTTTTACACCACCTGCTGGATCTTCTTCAAATCCCATCCAATCCATGTTCAACCAATTGATGCAAAACCAGTCCGCCATACAAAATCAACTAACTACCTTGGAGCAAGTAACAAGTCAAATGGTTCATAGTCAACGCTGCATTGAGCACAAGGTGGACACTTTCATTGCCCAAGCGGGCTATGTTTTATTTCGCCTCCACCTTCAACATGAATTTTAGGGGAGTATTCTTTCCTCTATGTTTTTGTTTGTTTTGTGTTTTTCTTTTTATATGTTTGTGTGTTTGTTCTATTTCTCCACATTGAGGACAATGTTTATTCTATGTGTGGGGGAGCATGTTAAGTATGTGTGTTGTTTGTTTATGTTTGTCTTTTTCTTTATTTAGACTAAACTTTTTAGTAAGTTTATTATAAGTATTGCTCATATTGTATGTAATATAGGTTGTTATGAAGAATCATTTATCTTTTATACTCACTTGATTAGTTTTTCAAGATTTTTGGCATGTGTTTTGTGTTTTCAAGTTATCTCTTTTTACTTCTTTCAACATTTTAGGTTGTTTAGTCTCTTTATTAACTATGCTTTATGGTTAGGAATTGCTCATTTAGTTTAAGATTTTTGGATTTTAGTTGTCTCATGGAAACTATAGCCATAATACTTACCTTTTGGCTTTTCAATAATAGATGAGGACTAGTGAAAATAAGAAAAAAAAAGCAAGATGATAATCCAAAAAGTTCAATAAAGTATGGGATGGAGCATAAAACGCACCCAATACTACATTCTCTTGCTATTCATGGGATAAAGTCTAAAAGTATACCCATGTCTAAAAAAGAAGAAGAAATAAGAAAAAGAATGAAAAATATAGTCTAAAAATGCCATGAGATGGTTTTAAAGGTATGTGTGCTTTTTAATTGTCCAAAAAGGCAACTTTAGTTTTAAATTCTTAAGTTTTATGATCAATTTTCTTCCTTGAGCATGGTTAGTCTTGAGACTTTATTATCTTGATGTTGGGTTTAGTAAACTTAGGTGACTTGGTAATTTAGAATATATGTTTTAAGTCTTGATGTACAAATATTGTGAGTGTTAAGGTATTTGATTTCATTTCAATCTTATTTTAACTTAAAATTGAGCAATGCTTTATAATTTAACTTACTTAGTTTAACTTGAGCTTAAATTTTCTCACTTTTCTCTTTCTTGGGGACAAACAAGGTTTAAGTGTGGGGGAATTTGATATCATGTAAAATGTCTATCTTTTAGTATGTGTTTTTCTCTTATTTATATAGTTAAGTATGTAATATTATATATATTTTTATATGTTTATGTCCAATTTATGTGTTTATGTTTGTTTTTAGGAAAAAGTTGGTGAAGTGTGAAGAAAATGAAGAATCCGATGAAGTTTCGAAGAAGAAGTAGAGTCGTGAAAGGGCTCACGACTCGGCAACAAGATCACAAGTCATGAAAAGCTACACTAGTCAGCATCAGGCTCACGAGTCTAGAAGAATAGAAGAAGGGATCACGACTCGTAAGGAGGCTCAGGAGTCGGACAATGCACCTATTCCTCAAAAGTTGTATCTTTTGCACTCAATCTTTCAGCCATACATCATGTCCTTTCAGAGCAACCTTTCGTGATTTCTTAAGGGAAATATCTGTAGAGTCAAGCTCTATATATATGGGAGAAAAACTCTAGAGGAGGGGATGGAAAAAAATTAAAGAATTCTTTTACTATTTTCTTAAGAACGTTTTTTAGTTTGTTTTGGACATTTCTTTTACTTAGTGTTTAGAGGATGACCAAAGAACAAAGCCAAAGGAATAAGAGATTTATCAGAAGGTCAAAATAGAAAGTAAACCCTGGGGAGTGGTGTTTTCTTATCTCTTATTTCATCTTTATTGTAATTTTGTTTATGGCTAAGTTCTTTTGGTACATTGTAACTATTTAATTTAAGTTGTTATTCATCTATTTATCTTTGTCTATTGAATGTTTATTCTCTTTATGTATGAAGTATGATTTAGATTTATTTGAGTGCTTTAATTTGCTCATTATGCTTGATCACCATAATTAGCATCTTAGTCATTTAATTCACAATGAGAGTTGGAATTCTTTGATGGAAAGTCAAATAAATTTGCTTGAAGCATTGAATTCACTTAGAGATAAGGAATTCACTTTGAGGGGTTAAAGAATTAGCATTGAACTTCATAGTTTTTATTTATCTCTATAATGACATGAGAATGCTTATAGACTCTAAGTAAGAACATCTTTATTGACAATGAGAATTGCTTTAAAGAATCTTGGCTAAATTCTCCAATCATATCATTCATATATTTGTTAAATGATTCAAAGATGAAATTGTTTATTTGGTTATAATGTCTGTTCATCCTATCTTTTAAGTAATCTATTATCCAAAATTAACTTAATATATTTTAAGTAGTTTAGTATTTACATTAATTGCATGATTCCAATTAAAATCATTACCTATCCATTTACTTGTTATATCAATACAAAATTTATCCCGTTCCCTTTGGAACGATACCCTACTCATCCTATACGCAGTCTAGTGAGACTAAGGGTTTAAATAAATCCCCAATCATATATTAAGAAACGAAGAATATGATGACTCAAAGATGATTATAATGGGATAAGCCTGCGGGTCTCAGTTCAGTTGTGGATTAGATAGGCATGCCTAAAGGGATACAGTCACAGCTACCATAGTTGACCACGTTTGGGTCTTGTTGTTTAACGAAACCACCCTTTTTGGGTTCATAGTTTGTTCCTTGCTGGAACCATTGCTTGACCCCATTTGGGTCCATTGTTTGATATCTTTGGATATCTATAGTTTGATACCTTTGGGTTTCTATTGCTCCCGTTATCCACCTTTCGAACTAGTATATAGGCAGGCTATTAAAGGTGATAAAAAGAAAAAAAGGTACATGAAATAAAGTGGTATATGTATACATATATGCATCGATTTCTTTACATAGTTAACATACGCATGATGAATGACTTATGGTATTGTGATGTTTTATTTTAAATTCCTTTTGGCTATAACTGTCTTTATGAAATGAGATGCCATGTTTAGTATATCATGATTATGAGATATGTATGTCATCGACCATAAGGAAGGTTCCCGTGTGAGTGCCGGTGTGAGTTGAACTCCATCGGTGGGTTCCACGGAGAATATATGGATTCCAAAATGTACCATATTGTGCTAAAACTTACATGGACTATAACTTGTATACTAAGTTTCATGTGCTCTGTTATAAAATGCATACATGTGGCATTGAAACTTTGTTTTATAATCATGATATGTAATGCTTATTCTTTGTGATCACATGCAATACTGCCAGTCTATTCAATTATATATAAATGTTTACACCCATATAGGTTTAATGATAACATTCATTTAACCAAGTGCAAGGCATGACATAGAATGAAAATGGTATGAGAATTAGGTTACAATGCTAAGATAACATAAAGGATATAAAGTTTATGAATCTAATATGAGAATTGTACCATTAATAACTATGATGTTTAGCCTCTTGACAAAAAGGATTATAAGCTGTATATGAAGGTTTGCACGTACATATGCATAATGATAACATTAACCTAACTAAGTGTAATGTATGATATAAATTGGCATTGTAAGAGGTTTAAGATACCACGTGAAGATGATATTAAGGAACACATATGCATGAATTATGTAACGTTGTGTTTAATGCATTAAGTTAGAGTTTTGTACTATCAACAACCGTGATGTATGAATTCTGAAGTGATAGTAAATTGAAAAAAAAAAGGTAGGAATCAAGCTAGTTTAAAGAAAGTTAAGAAGTAAGATGATGTTAGTTAATTGACAAAGTTTTTCATTAGGAGAATGTTATATAATGCTCTAGACATAAGTAAGTATGGTATTCTTAATAAGCTTGAGTACTTCCCCAATATGTTCTTGGTGAAATGATCAATACAATAGACCCAAATATTATTCAGTATTATATAGAAAGTTGTATATGATATGATAAATTGTGTAAATAAGTTATCTATAGAGTTTTGTTCCCCACTAAGCTTTATAGCTTAGCACGGGCTCGTTTATCCGTGTAGGTTTCAAGTTAAGCTTCTAAGGATTGGTTAGGATGCAGTTGGCTTGAGGATGTAAGGATTCTTGAAGGCCATATATGTTATGATTATTTATCTATAAGCTTGATTATTTTATTTTGATATGTAATTATGGCTTGCCTTATTATTATTATTATAATTGTTATTTCTGCTTGACCTTTACCAGGCTTTGATGATGATGATTTATGATTATCCATGGTTAGTGGATTAGGGTGTTAAAATTAGTTAACAAGTTTAGAAATGGCAAATGATAAATTGAATGAGATTAGAAGGGGAAATGAGATTGGGAGAGTGATCGATGACACCACTATAATTTTTTCATTTTTGAGAGAAAGGGCTAACGTTACTCCTATTGGGCTTACGATAATGAGGGATAACTGGATCAAAGACTGGATAGACATCTACAAGAGTTTGAAGAAAAAATATTAGCTATAATCGAAGGGATGGTGGCTTCTGTAGCATCTAATGGAAGAGCTTAACCTATACACCCACTCGTGTGATAGCAGAGCCAACTCATATTAGGAATGCTACCGTAGCTAATACTACTATGCTTCGAGACCTACCTAGAAAGGAAAAGAAGGATGTCCCAGAGGATGAATTCATAGAAGAAAAGGATAAGGACTATGTTCCTCTAGTAATGAACATAAGGATAAGGGATCCTGGTGCTAAGGATCCAGCATTAAAGAAGATGAAGGAAAAGATTAAAGATGTGTCTAGGCTATTATCTGCTGGTAGGGGGATAAACCCTAAAGATAGGGATATAGATGGAGATAATCCACTACCCCATAGATTCAAGATGCCTAATTTTCCAAGGTTTGATGGCACCTCAGACCTGTTAGCATATATTAAAAAGTACACATTGATCATGAAGGGAAACACCTTATTCAAGTAATAGAAGTAGAGTATTTTTGCTTGAGTTTGACAAAGCCTGTAATATATTAGTGTCATAGGTTAAGATAGGTAAACAAAAAAGGATTGGGACCTATTGACTGAGGAATTCCTTAAATAATATGATTGTACTATGAGGATGAAGGTCACCCTAAAGAACGTCAAGTTACTCCAGCAGAAACATGATGAGTCATTCCATGAGTACCTTACTAGGTAGAGGAATAGGGTGATAAAGATGAAAAAAAGCTTGACAAGATTGATTAAATTAGATAATTCATCAAGAATACAAATCCGCACATAAAAAATGGCTTGAAGATGAAAGGGTTAAAAGATTGGAAGTCTCAAAAGGATATAGCTATAAAAGCCAAAGAAGAGTATCTATCCAGAAGGGCAAGCAATGAAAATTCAAGAAGAAGCTTCAGTAATAACAAGGCTATCAGTAATAGTAATGGACAAAATGAGGTTGGAAAGACCACAAAGATATCCATTATAGAGGCAAGTCAGAGGCATTATTCTAACCCAAGGAATTTACTGTCATGGGTTTTGAATAGATTGGTTAAAGAAGGAAAGCTTTAGCCTTTACCATCAAGTCCTGCAAAGAGTTAGGGGTTGCCTTACCATAAAGAAGATTAGTACTATGCGTACCACCACCATATAGGGCATCTGACTGATTATTGTCACTATTTAAGGAATAAAACTCAAGATTTGATAGATAGCAAGCAGATTTCAGATCCAAAAAAGAGGGATAAAAATAAGAAAGGAGGTTATAATGCCATGCCCCTTTAGTGTATATGATTGGGTCAAGCTTGCCTGAGTGGTATGTGATGCAAAATTTGTATGGGAATGAGTACTCGGCCGTTACTCACTACACTCCATAAGTAATAGAGCCAGTTGAGGAAAATCGATCAGGTTCTATGATTACCTATTAGGATACTCCTACAGAAAGTGAGGACGAAGGGACTTTAGTGCCCATTGATATTTGGAGCTTAGCCAATGAGCATGAAAAAGAAGCAAAGGAAGAGAAAGAAGTCAAAGTGGTTATTATGAGTGGGAGAGTGACCCCAGAGATTGAAAGGCAACAAGCTCCTACTGCTATACCCATAGAAAAGGAGATTGAGGAAGATCGTATAATTAAATGGTTGAAGAAGACACAAGATTAGATAGGTATTTAGGATTTGTTGAGATAGTTTCTTTCCTTCTGACAAAAATTGGTAAAGGTTTTGAGCGAGCCTACTATTGCTACCACTATCTCGCCTTTTGAATTGCTAAACTTGGTTAGAGGGGGAATCAGGGAGAATGTACTATACTCTAATGCTGACTTGCCTGCAGAAGGAAGGAACCTTAATTGTCCTCTCCACATCAAGGCTCGGGTTAATGGAAAACATACAACTTGTGTGATGATAGATGATGGGTCTTCCATTAATATGTGTCCCTAGGTGGCAATTTTGGCTTTTGGATTAAATAAGCACATATTGAGTAAGTTTAATCTAACTATTTCTACCTATGACAATTTTAAGAGGCAGGCTGCTGGGATATTTAAGTCTATAGTGAAGGAATTGCCTATTGGAATGGAAGCTGAGTTTGTAGTGTTGCCAATCCCAGCAAATTTCTCCATAATTCTTAAAAGGCCATGGTTTCACAAGCTAAGAGGAGTGCCATTCATCTTGCACTAGATGATTAAAATCTCCAATGATGGACAAGTGGTCACCATTAAAGCAGCAAGTGTTTATGCTTGCAATAGCTAAATAATCATTCAGTGAGTTTCACATGGTAGTTATTAGTGATTTAGAAAATAAGGATGGTTTTCCTAATAGTCCTCAAGTGATTAATATGCTTAAGATTATGAATTTTCTACCTGGTGCTGGTTTAGGTAAGAATTCTCAAGGATCTCAAATCGTTCTGCTAAAGGCTAAAAGAATAAGAAAGGGTTAGGCTTTATGAGTTCCAGCAAAAAAGGTAAAGAAAAGGAAACAGTGAAAGGTATCCCTCATATTTCTTAGAGTTTTATGCCAACTTCAGATCTTTACTTGTATTGTGGAGAGAATGAGCCCTAAAAGATAAGAGGTAAGCTAGTGCAAGGATTTGAACTGTTTTATGATGTTTTTGATCGGGAAATGGTAATTATCAAGCCATTCGAGGGTTTTAGGATGAAAAGATCCTATTATACCATTCAGCCTGGGATAAAAAAGCACCAAAAGAAGTCCTGATTGAGAAGCTACTTGCTACTCAGCTAAAAGGTAAAGGGAAGATGGAGATAAAAGAGCCATCCAAAGCTATTCTAAAGATTGGAGAGGCATTTGATGTTGATACTATTGAAAAAGAACCTTTTATAGATGTTGTTTATGTTCTTGAACTTTTTGATGAGAACAATGTTCCTTCTTTTAATTGCATTAATGAGATGAACAATTTTGCTTACTTGTGTGATGTTTCTTCTAATTTTAATATGCATCATCATGATCATAAAGCATTCATATTTTACATTAACTTAAAAAACACATGTTCATTTGATCTCAAAACTAAAGAAAATCTAAAAAAATTATTGGCATCAGATATAACTTATAAAAAGGGAGGAAAATTTAAGAGAATACTGAAAAAACATGAAAAAGTCTTTACCTAGGGTATAAACCAATCAAGCAAAAGCTTAGGAGGCTTAGAGCAAAGTGGGCTGAGAAAGTTAAAGATGAGGTCAGAAAATGAACAGAGGCTAATTTTATAGCAGAAGTGCAGTACCTTACATTGTTAGTAAACATAGTCCCTATGGAAAAGAAAGATGGAAGAGTTAGGGTTTGTGTAGATTATAGGGACCTTAATAAAGCCTACTTTAAGGATGATTTTTAATTACCTCACATAGATGTTCTAGTTGATAGCATAGTCACTTTTGCCATTTACTGCTTTATGGATGGATATACTTGGTATAATAAAATTTTAAACAAGATAGTTGATAAGATCAAAATAACTTTTATAATCAAGCGGGGGACATATGCCTACCAGATTATGGCTTTGGACTTAAAAATATAGGTGCCAACTATCAAAGGATGGCCACTAAGATTTCAGATGATTTGATCCAAAAAAAAGTAAAGGTTTACATAGATGACATGATGATCAAGTCAGTTACCGTGAAGGATATTATGAAGCACTCAAAAAGTTCTTTTAGAGGATTAGCAAGTATAACCTTTACCTTAATCCTAATAAGTGCATTTTTAAGATTACTTCAGGTAAATGTTTAAGCAATGTGGTAAGTCAAAGAGGTATAGAAGTAGATCCTAACAAAGTAAAAGCTATAAAGGAGATGCCAATGCCCCAAAAGGAAAAGGAAGTCAGATGGTTCTTGGGTAGATTCAGTACATAAGCTGGTTTATCGCTAAGTTAACTTCAATCTATGATCTAATATTTAAGTTGCTTAAGAACGATAAATCAGTAGTTTGGAATGAAGATTGTCAGAAGGCATTTGATACCATTCATGAGTGTTTGTTGCATCCACCAATACTGAGACCGCCTCTAATTTTGTTCTTAGCGATGAAGACAGTTCGGTGAGAGCCATTATGGCACAAGAGGATGACTTCAGTTTGAGTATGCAATGTACTATTTTTGTAAAATTTTTTTCCTTATGAGGCAAAGTATATAAAAGTTAAGAAGAACTACTTGGTTGTCATATAGGCATCAAAGAAACTAAGGCACTACTTCTACTCTTACAAGATACAAGTTTTGGCTAAGTAGAATACCCTCAGGTATTTGCAAGAAGATCCTTCATTGTTAGGAAAAATGGGAAGGTGGTTAATTCTTTTACAAGAATTAAACATAGAATACATCATTAGGAAAACCATCAAAGGGAGAGCAGTGGCAAAGTTCCTAGCTAATCAACCTTTAAAAGGGGAGGAGGTGACTTGTGAGTTTCTCGATGAATACATTATAGCCATAATAGTATAGGGATGGCAGATGTACTTTGATGGAGTTGTGAATAATAAGGGTGCAAGATTAGAAGTGATCTTAGTTACCATAGAGGGGAAAAGGATGCCACCGACAAAGAAATTAAGATGTAAAGCCATAAATAATGAAGCAAAATATAAAGCTTGCAATTTTGGGTTGGAACCTTTACTAGCTGTGGGGGCAAAGACCATAGAAGTGTTCAGGGAATCTACTCTAGTAATTTATCACATAAGACGTGAATGGTCGGTAAAGGAAGAGCATTTGGTTCCTTATCTCATATACCTGAAGGATTTGAGCAGCCGATTTGAGATTTACACCTTTAGTTATGTGCCTAGAGAGGAAAACCAACTAGCAAATGCCTTGGCTACCTTAGTGTCCATATGGGATAATTTGAAAGGGCTAATTATGAAGCCTATGCTAATTTTGAGTTCTAACAAACCATACTTTGAGAAATAACAAGTAATGGATATCAAGGTGGACGATAGAAGGCCTTGGTATTATAACATCCAAAATTACCTAGAAAAGTTAGTGTTTCCTAAAGAGGCTATTGAAAAGGATCGGAAAATGATCCTAAGTTATCAACTTAGTTCATTACCATAGGAGGAGTGCTTTACAAAAGACAGCCTGATGGAATCCAATTCAGATGTTTGGATGAAAAAAGCAAAAAATGTAATGAAGGAAGTATATGTGGGAGTGTGTGGAGCCCATATGAATGGTTTAGCTTTGGTAAAGAAGATCATGAGATAGGGTTTCTTTTATCTTACAATGGATACTGATTGCTCTAAGTATGTCAAACAGTACTAGCTATGCCAACAATATGCCGACTTAAGACATTTGCTTATTTCCAAACTATGCAACCTCACATCACCATAGCCATTTGTTGCTTAGGCAATAAACATCACTGGAATAATCCATTTGCCTGCCTCAAATGAACACAGATTAATTATAATAGCCATCGATTACTTTACTAAGTGGGTGGAAGTATAATCTTTTAAGATGGCAGATGCACGGGATATGGCCAAGTTCATTAAAAGGAATCTGATATGTAGATAAAGGTTGCCTCATCATGTGGTATCAGATAATGGGTTATAATTTTTAGGGGAAACCAGGCAGATGATCATCAAGTATGGCATTCAACATCATAAGTCTTCTCCTTACAGACCATAAGCAAATAGAGCAGTCGAAGCAGCCAATAAGAACATGAAGAAAATTTTGGCCAAAATAGTTTGAACTTATAAGGGTTTGGCTGATAAACTACCTTTTACGCTATGGGGTTATAGGACCACAGCTAGAACTTTGACAGGAGCTGTAAGGATCCAATCATAGCCCTAACCGAATTATAGTCAAGTGATGAGGATTATGGTTAATTAAGGCAAATATTGAATTATTTGGCATTGTTAAGGTTAAGTCCTATTAGGGGTATTTTGGTAATTTCAGCATGTATGTAAATTAAGTATGGTTAAAATTAAGATAAAAGAGGGATATAGTTTAAGTAAATTAAAAGTTTAAGTGTTAAATATTAAGAAAAATAAGTTGTTGGGGTTAAGTTGAATAAGGGAAATTTTGGAATTTCATAATGAGATCTTTCAATAGCTTCTTGAAGAAGGGATAGGAAGGGTTTTGAGAAAGGGGATCGGCATTTGTAGGGAGATAGCTCTTTCTCTCTCTCTCTCTCATTTTGCTGGTTACCGGCTGGAGAATGGAGCTAGGGTTTGTGAGTGAAGATAAAAGGTAATGTCTTTCCTTGAAGATCTCTTCTTCCTCTTCCTGTTTATGATTGTTGGTCATGAGGGATTGCAAGATCATGTTATGTTTCCTATGTATAAGGAGAAAGGAGAAACAGTTAGATCAAGAATAGGAGGAAGAAGAAAGAGTTAGATCGTTGGATGTTTGAGGAAGATGAAGCTGATATATGAGGTATGGGAGCCCTAAATATATATGGTTACTTGATGATAATTTCTATGTTCTTATATGTGTTCCCTTAGTTAAAGTGAAGGTTAAATCTTAGTGACTTAAATGAACAAAGAATGATTTAAATCTAAGTAATTGAGGTGAGTTTTAGGGTTCAAAAAAAATTGAGCAGGAAATCGGGATTTTTAATCCTGACTACTAATATGCCCTACGTGGCCATGTGTCCTTCTCCTTTCCTTCACATGTGGCCATGCATACCCATGCTTCTTTGCACAGCCATATGATGTCCTTGCTTCTTCAGTGAGTGGCCGTGCCTCTTCATTATTTTCTCCCTACGTGGCCGTGCATTTTCCTTATGGTTTCTTCTGCGTGGCCGTGTGGTGGCTTGCTTCTTCCTCTGCTTGGCCACGTGAATATCTTATTTCTTCTTCTACGTGGCTATGTGAGTGGTCTTTGGTTTCCTTGCGTGGCCATGTGAATGGCTTACTTCTCCATCTACTTGGCCACGTGTTTGGCCTTTGTTTTCCTTGCATGGCCGTGTATGCCTTCTCTTCTTCTTGGGCACTGCCACTCATATGTTTCCTTTTAATGGTTCTACTACACTCTCCAAACTATAAATTCTTCATGAATCATGAATCCCATATTATAAAATATAATTGGAGAGAATTAGATGGACATAAGTAATGTACGTGATGATTATGTTAATTATAGTGGTGGTTAATAGGCCATATGATTTCTAAATGAAATAATTGAACTGTGAAGTCTTTCCAAGGCATTTTAAAAGACATAGGTAAATGTTAATCTCAACATTTGATTTCTTTCACTACTTGTGAGACATAGAATGTATGTATATAATGTTTTGGATAAAATGAATGTGCGATGACTAAATTGAGTATAATGAAGCAAAGAGAAATGGTTTGGAAGAACCACTCAGGTATGTTCTTATTTAGTGAGTATGTTTTTATGTGTGGAATCATATGCTCATTGTTTATAAGACTATATGTATGGTTTTATTCTCATGAACTGCCATAACCGGTATGAGCATAGTCAATCCAGAATTTAAAAAGCATGTTGTCACTTCATGAGCTTATGTTCAACGATGTGTATTACATTAAGCTTTAAAACATTGATTTTGAGCTAGTGTTGCATGATACTCAATTATTATTATGCTAAAGCATCCTAGTGCCTGATATAAGTTATCTGGTAGCTATACAAGTATATGAATAGGTAATATGTATCATTGAATATCCAGTTTTTAAGCCAATATTGCTACGAAAATGAATAATATGTGTTCACTTGTGGAAAATGGCTTTAAGTAAATGTTATATTAAATAAGAAAGAATATGATGTATGAAAGATTTTCTTAAAGTGATAAAGCCTGTGGGTCTTAGTTCGGTTGTGGATTAGATAGGCATGCCTAGAGGGATTCTGCAGCTGCCATAGTTGATCCCGTTTGGGTCTTGTTCCATTATGGAACCATCGTTCGGCCCTTTTGGGTCTATTGTTTATTCCTTGCTGGAACCATTGATGACCTCGTTTGGGTCTAGTATTTTGTTCTTTATGGAACCATAGTTCGGCCCTTTGGGTCTATCATTTGATACCTTCGGTATCCATTGTTCCCATTATCCACCCTTTGAACTAGTACTTGGTAGGCTATTAAAAGTTTAAAAGAATCAGCAATTTACTTGCAATGAAGAAATATATATATATATATTGCTTCACTGTATAATGTGAAAATGATAATGGCCTACTATATTGCTTGGTTTAAATTTCTTTTTGGCTAGAATGATTTTAATGAAATGTAGTTCTCTGCTCTGTATTATATAACTATGATTACATGACATATGTGAATTATTGACGCCTAAAATAACTCTTATTGATGATGTATGATATATATATATACTCCCTTATGTTTTGATTGAACATTAAAGGTATTTCATACATAATAAATGTGATTAAATGCTTACGATGAAAACTATACTATCAATTACTATGAGGTCTAGATGATTGTAAGAATAATACTCATGTTTAAGATTGCAGATTCATTTGGCATAATAAGGGTGAGATCGTTTAATATTGTAGAATTATATGTTTCCTTAAATTTGAACGGTGTAATGATTTTGCGATATTTTATTAGAGTTTATCATTAGAGTTGGGTTCCCCACTAAGATTTATAGCTTAGCACGGGTTCGTTATCTGTGTAGGCACTGATTAAGCTCTAGTTGATCGATTGCTGGTGGCTAGTCAGCCTTTGAAGAGAAGATCTGACTAAGTGCAGTTGCTTGAGGATTTTATTATGTATTTTCTTTGGCATTATGTTAGGCCTATTTAATTTCTAAGTTTGTTTTAAGTTATTGTGGCATCTAATAATTATGGCCTGTGCTGTTTATTATTATCCATGCCTTATCTTTGCTAGGTTATGATGATGATTGATGTTTATACATGGTTAGTGGACTAGGGTGTTACAGGAGCCACTCCATTCTCTTTGGTTTATGGAACATAAATTGTACTGCCAGTAAAGATTGACCATCAGTCCTTAAAGGTTATTTTGGAAACTAAGATACCAGAAGTAGAATGGGCCAGATAGAGACTATCATAGCTTAACCTACTAGATGGAGATAGATGAGGACTTATTATCACAATTAGATCTACCAAAAATTGTTAGCTTGTTCATTTTGGAGAAAGGTTAAGAAGCATCCTCTAAATGAGGGAGACTTAGTGTTCAGATAGATGAGGCCAATGACACCAAATATCATAGGTAAATTTAAGCCCATATGGGAAGGACTTTTTATACTTAAGAAGTTGTTATCCAAAGGCGTTGCTATTTTATCAAATAGCGATGCAATGAGTTCTGTGAATATCGATAGATTGAAAAGGTTCCATGGCTAAATATTGAAAAGAAGAAGATAATAAATGCCTTACGGGCCAAAAATCGAAACAAACGATGGCCTTGCTTAAATTGGGCACCTTGCTAGGGTGAAAATCGAAAAAAGGCATCCTGGCAAAACTTAGAAGCTGAGAGAAAATAATCAATCAAGAAAACTCAAGAGGGCTGATTGATGATAGCAGTTATAATGCTTACAAAGTTTCATTCTGAGATTAAATAATAAGTGTTATTGAGAAAATGTCAAATACTTATCATGTATATCAAAATTAGAAACAAATGTCATGCATGTATTCATAAATGTAATCTAAATATTTGAAAATAATATATTCTTATGACATGTTCAATAAAGGCAAAAACATTATTTATGAAAATTTTTTAATCTAATCTTTCAGTATCACATCTCTCTCTCTCCATCTAGGTGCCTTAAGTGTGAAAGTCTATTATCGATAGCTCGACTAGTAACCCATTGCTTGTACGAGCCAGAGGTGGTGAAGTCACAAGCCCCAATGTCAGGAATGGCAGTCTTCGCTAGGAGTCAGGTCCATATCCTCTGATAATACTCTATCATGAAGTGACTAGTGAGATGCCTCCATAAAAGCCCAGTGGATGCATAACAATATCATATCTACCCCTAAACTAGCAAACACAATGGATGATGACATAAAAGGTATCTCAATAAAGTCCATGGAAAGGGACACATCCTAACTTCGAATCCTCGACAAAAAAAGTAATAGGTAGTTAGGAACAACTGAATTTGATCTCAACATCCATCAAATGACCCAACCAATCAACTGCATCTTGGACAGACTAAAACACCTGATTCAAGCATCAAACTGTGATGTAACTCATAAGGTAAGTGCCTATGCATCTAACTCTAGGAAGGGGTTCTGACAACAATGATAATTTTTCATGAACCCATACCTGAAAAAAAGAGCCATTGGGTGTGAGTTGGATCCATCTCAAGCAAAAATAAGGCAGAGAAATACGTGAAAATCTAAAAGGATGTGTATTTCAACAATAAAATCTAGTATAAAAACCCACAAGGGGCGTAATACCTTCAAATATAAGGATGTACCTAAAGAATCATGAGGCTGCCTATGGAAAAGTGAAAAAAACCATTCTAAGTAGGAGGACTATGATGCACATCCAAACTATTAACGGTCTCGACCACAATCATAGGAAATAGGTTATACCCCCGATGTATGCCATACACCACACTGATAACCTATAATCTACAATTATGGGATCACAAGTACGCATCATTAATCATCGAGCCAAACAACAAAGCAATACCATACCAGAATTGAAGGTGGGAATATCATCAAAATTAGTCATAACATCTATCAGCTACTCCAATGGAAAGGTCTCTCTATAAGGTACCAAACCTCTAGCCTCAAAAGGACTCCCAAAGCACGAACCACCTCTCTGGGATAGCTAACCATATGTGAAGGCAAGCATGGTAAAGTCTCGAGGTCAAATCTAACACCCACTATGGCATCAAACTCTTCAAGTAAGGGTATAACTCCTAGTGAGTGATTCGAAATACAAGAAGCCTTGAATCCCATAATCGAAAGGCAATAGTCAATAAATTCTTATTCGATGTAGCTCTCATCAGAAACCTCAAGTTCGAGTAAAGAAGCAAAATAAGGTCCTCTCAAGTTCTCAAATTGTCCAATAATTGGTGTAATTTTGCAAGCCTAGTTGTCATGGTAAAAAATTTTTCAAGCAATCTAGGTTCAAAGAGAATAAATAATAATAAATGACTAAAAGAAAAAATAGATGGAAAATAAAATAAAAAAGAGAAGAAAGAGAAAAATACCTAAAGGAAGCTTCTAGGAAGATGAAAAGTCAAAGGTATAAAATCCAAGGAAATCAAGCACTATTTATAGAAAAGTGATGAGGGACAGCCGTCCTTACCAGGAGTGAGCCACGGGTTGCCCGTCCCTCACCTCTGAAAGACCAAAGTTCACATTTTGTATGTCCCATGTATTACACGTATATGTCATTACATTTGCCTTTGTTTGTGCTTTACAAAAAATTTAAAAGGCTTGACAGCCTGAATATTCAAATTTGGAGGTTTCGAAATACGAAAAGTCATATGCTTCATAACGTACTCAAATTTCAAGGGGTATTTCGAACTTTGTATGATTGTATATTAAAATGTAATTAAAACCTATGAATAATGTAAAAATAATATGGTAACCCATAAAAAGAGTGTTAATAATGTTGTAAATTAATTTTATATCGATAGAGAATAAAAAATCGATCAAAACGGTCAAAAAATTGACCAAAATGGAGTTAAAATATAAAAAATAGGAGAAAATTTGAAAAAAAGGCATTTTGGTCATTTTAACCTGATGGATGGGATACCTTTTATGTCTTGTCTGTCACTCAGTGAAGGACATGCTTCCTATCCCTCACTCGATTTCGGCAATAAAAGGGCTTCTGCTTTATTTTCCAGCCAAACCATCATTTTTTAAAATTTTAAGCTTCAGCTTCGATTTTTCTTCTTATTTTCTGTGGTCTGATGTCTAAATTGCAAGCCATTTGCACCTACGAACTCCTAAGATTGAGGCGCACTTCAGGGAGCAAAGTTTTTCTACCATTTTTGCCTTTTTATTTTTGTCTCTTTCAAATAAGTTAATTCTTTTATTTTTTTATTTTTCTCTTAAGTTAGAATATAACTTAGGTTAGAAAACTTTAGTTTTAGGCATGACGGTTAGTAGCACTTGTTGTTAAATTTATAGTTACTATTATCTTTGTTGTTTTAATTTAAAAAATAATTAATGCCTTGTAGTTTAAATAACATAGTGTAAATACCAAATTATCTTTGCATGATATTGTAGGTAATATAAATACCTTGTATGTGAGCACGTAAATCTATAACATTCTATTTTCATACAAAAATGTACATAATCTTTGAATTTTAAATGCACTTTTATGTTTACCATTACACTAAGCATGAGTAATTCAAATATTATGATTGCTTGGCAACCTTATTAGCCTGTGCTTGGTTGTATGTTGTTCGACTGCATTTTTGTGTAGGAAGGCAATGTCATTCCTAACCAGAATGCTATTGCATTTCTAGCTTGTTCTAATATCCTTGTGAAGCATGAAATATTGATAATTATGTTTTTTAGTGGCCTTGAGGGCCTATGATTTGCTATTTTTAAATATATCTTTCGTGAAGGGAGGCTGTAAGGACCCAAAATAAGCCCTAGTAGAATTCAAGGGTAATTACATATTGTTAAAGTCTAATTGAATATTATTGGATGAAGTATTAAGAGTTAAGATATTAATTGGGGCAAAAATGTTATTAAGCTATAATTAATTATGTGATAAATGTGTAAATTATATTGTATAAATTTTATAAGGTCATAATTAATTTATTTATATTGGTTTAATAATATTCAAGGGTACATGGAGTATAAAGTATTAATTTGAGGTAAATTTATAATTATGGCATTTTTAAGGGCAAATGTGAATAAAAGAATAATTGAAAGGTTGATTTAAGAGAAGGATTTAATATAGGGGTCAATTTTAAGCATGCGAAAAGGTAAAGGTTAAATGTTGGACATGCAAAAAGTTAAAGGACTAAGAAGAAAATTTTACATGTCACTATATATATGTTATTTTGAGTGGAGAGGTCTGGATTTTCCATGACAATTCCAGAATTTGGTTTCTCTCTTCCTCATTTTCTTTGATCTCTTAAAGTCTAGCTAAGTGTTCTTGAAGAGGAATTCATGCATGTTGCTTCATCAAGAATATTAATGAATCAAAATAAGGTAAGCATGTGAAATTGTTAATTTATCTCTTCTTCTTCATCTTCTTCTTCTTTGAATGATGGTGTATTGAGTGGAATGTGGAAGTTTGATGTTGAATGAATAAATTGTTGTTAAGGGAAGAAGAAGGAGGAGGAAAGGGCAAAGGCATTTTGATCTAGTAAGAAGAGTAGATTTTAGTAGAGGTATGGGATTTGAACTTTGAGAATAATTTGCATATATGTGATATCTTTCAATTATAAGGTATGGAAATTATTTTGATCTTGCATGTATTTATAGTGATGAGGTAGATATTGAGAATGGCAGGTTATGCATGTGTAGATCATCAAATGATGTTTCATGTAAAGGAACTAAGATTTTAGGCATTAATGTGAAAGGGCTGTCCAGAATTCAGATTGACCTTCAGTGACTATTTTGATCATAAGTTGAGTTTCTGAACTTAAACATTGATGATTCTAGTTGCGTTAGAACCGGAACATCTGTGCCTACAAATGTTTTAGAAATAGACATAATGAAAGTTTGCCTTTAAAGTCCTCAAAAATGCCCAAAACTATATCCATTTTTCTTTTGGCGGGTCATTGGAGCAATCCTTAATGATTTGCCAATAACTTGAGTTACAGAGATGATATTAAGATGATTTTAAATGTTATAAAAAATAAAAACACGTGGGAATAAGTTTTATTGAGATCACTTGGCCTAAAAATGATGTTTTATAGTTTTAATATTGGTAACAAAATGAAATTTAAAATCTACCACTGTACAAAATGTTTATCATGGCTCCCTTGTTTCACATAAATTTTACTAAAATGTCTCAAAATTATAGTAAAGCTTATTTAGACCTTTTTGAATGTTTTAGAGCATCTTTGTTATATAAATGAACATAAGAGAGAGATAAATACATAGAGTAGGTGATGATATCATACTGTAAAGCAATAGATATGATTAAATGATGAAGCATATTTATGTGAATGACAAGATCAGGTATGTCAACAATATTTATTTATTTAAGAGAAAGCATATGTATGATTAATATCATATAAGCATGTGTATAGCTTATTTGAGATAACATAAGTATATTGCAATGTATATACATGAATAAAAAAAATGATCATGCATGAATGAGATCAAATCTTGACATATGAGTGATATGTATAGGAATAGCTCTTATGAACATATTTCATGAGCTTAGTGATGAAGAGTAAAAGCATAATAAATGTGCATACTTATATATGTATAATAGTTAAGAGTGTATATATACATAATACATGAAGTTTATTCATAGTAAAGTGAACAAATGTGCATTTTGTATTAATATTATTCCAAAAAGAAAATACATAAAGCATTATGAACTAATGGCTGTAGTTTCGGCATAATTTGAGTCAGAAAACTTAAACTGAGATCATTCTGATTTCTAAGGTTACATGACATATATGCCTACAAAATTTTAGAAGGAACCTAGCATTGAAATTGCCTTTAAGACATCCAAATAATTAATTGAATTTTCTATAAGCTGTTAATTTCAATTCTGGAACAGGTTGAAGTAAAAATTATGTATCTTTGTGTATATTGCTCAGAATACTATGAGGTCAAATCGTATGCAAAAAAGGCTTATAAATGAATTTTTTTTTGTATGAAGGAAGCTTTGTTTGTTTAATTCGTGAAAACCGGTTGCACTGTTAAGGAACAGATTGTGGTATTTTGGACATAAATCTTAGTAAGAGAGTCAAAATGCTATGCTGTAAAATTATGAGTAAACTAGACGCCTAGGACAAGAACTTTTTTGAAGGAAAGTTAGGATGATTCATTCCCCATTTTATTCTAAATATTTTACAAGTGGTTACAATACTATTTTTGAATTTATGAACAACCAATGGTGTTTCTTGAATATCTTGAATTATAGATGTGATATTGTGACAAATTTTGATGTTTTAGAAACTGGACATATAGGGGAACGAAATTTTAGAAGGCCATATGGCCTAAAAATAACATTTGCTGGACCTAAAAGGGCACCTAAGTTGGATCCAGAATGCTACCCCTATACAGATTTGTGTAGGCAGAATTTTAATTTGTTTTCTAGATTTGCTTTAAATATAGTTATGTTAAATATGTGTTTATATGATAACAAATTGGATTGGATATAGCATGTGATATGATTATTAATAAAAGTCCCTAAATATATATACATATATACATGTTCACATATAGTGCCTTATTGATAACATGTTAAAGTACATAATGTGATGACATATGCTTAATAGTAAGTATTTGTCTTGTTATATGCCTATATGAATACATGTGTGTGTGTGTGTGTGTGTGTGTGTGTGTGTGTGTGTGTGTATAGACACACACACACTTGTGATTATGAATCTTTTTACATGATCACATCCATATGATGTGCTATAGTGCAAAGTTCTTATAGCAAGGCGTGTTTTATGATGAGCACTTGAACAGGTATGACACATTATATGATTATCATAGTATGATCATGTTAATATGTGAAATCTGATGATAGAATGATTAATAAAGTATGTGAAGCATTATAGGAACCTTACATACATAATTATACTATGGCAATAGTATGTCTATTTTGTGGTTATACAAGTACAAATTGACTAGTTTAGTGCAAGCATGATATATGAAAAGAAAATTAAATAGACTATTGCCTGCAATTAGAGTTCAATTGTGGATAGATAGGTGCCTATAGGGATGTTGCAACTGCCACCGTTGACCTTTTTAGGTCTAAAGTATAGTTGATCCTATTAGATCATGCACAGCCCCATTTGGGTTGTTAGTTAACCCTGTTTGGATCCATTTGATCGGTCCACCGTACAATTGATCTTGTTTGGGTCTATAGTTTTGATATCTTCGGATATCCACCATTTTGATACCCTTGGATATCCACCGATCCTGTTATCGGCCTTTCGAACTTAGGCATGCTAAACTATAAGTGCAGTACAAACATTAAAGTATAAAGTACAAAGCAAGCATCATATAAGTGTTATGGATATTGCTTGATTACATGTCTGACATGATTTGCTTGTATTGTTTCATAAGTTTAAATAAATAGAGGTTACCAAGTAACATATGATATGTATGCTATTTATAGTTGGTTTCGAATGTTCGAAATTACTTAAATGAGTTAAATACATGAAGAATTCTCAGTTAGTATACAATACATGCATGCTAAGTTGACTATTAAGCTTTTTAAATGCTTTTATTGTTTGCTACGTGTGGTTGTTAGATTTGTCAAGATTTTCTAATCTATTGATTACATGTTAAATAAATGTATATATATAGAGTGTGCTGAGTGTGATTACTAATGAAGCAATGGTAATATCAAAATGCTTTAAAAGTTGAAAAATATACAAGGTAAAGATATAATAATTTAATAAAAATAGTAAGTATTCAAACGAATGAGAATGCATCTTATACATGGAATATATTATACATATGTATAAGGAATATAATTTATCTGAATACAGTACCATGTTTCTAAGATAGATAAGTATATCAAAGTGATAATTAAAATAAAAATGTGGGAACTCATAAAGTATAGATGAAGTATATATAAATATTTGTAAATAAGTGATAGAAATATGGCATAGTTATTAAAATGTTTGGCAATT
This sequence comes from Excoecaria agallocha, assembly GCA_037975025.1. Lineage (NCBI taxonomy): Eukaryota > Viridiplantae > Streptophyta > Magnoliopsida > Malpighiales > Euphorbiaceae > Excoecaria > Excoecaria agallocha. The sequence continues at coordinate 86,703,198 of CM075807.1, forward strand.
GATATTAATACATGAATAATATAGTCATCAATTTTTGACAACTAATAATTCAAAGTAATTGGTCAAGAGTAACATATAGAAATCCTGAAAGTAAGCTTGACGTATAGGATTCAAAGTAATGAATGAATAATGATAAAGGTAATAAATTGATAAGCAAAGGAAATATCAATAGGTATTAATATTGGTTATAAGTATAGCAAAAGGGAATATAATTATGAGAGATTATTGTGAATATTGTTTTTAATGATTGGTTTATTTGCTTTAAGATGTGTATATATGGGTTTTCATCTTGACAACCTTTAAAAGGGGTCGTCCACATGTTTTTTTCCCCACTAAGCTTTATAGCTTAGCACGGGTGTTTTGTCCATGTAGGTTGCAAGTAAGGATTTTTCCCTAGGATGATATCTGCAGCGAGATGGCCTACATAAGAGAGAGATTGAAAGTATACTCTACTGTTGAATGCATTTTGATTACAAAATTCTTATTTACTTTAACAAGGATGTGATGTACAGATGATTAATAGATGTAAATATTGTATTGTTTAAAAATACTCTTAAGTATGTAGTAAAGTGTTAATAGTATAGTTTATCTATCGGATTTATGTTTGAAGTATGACAAAATAAAATATTTCGAGCATTAAACTGGCAATCATGCTTAATGATACAGGATATAGTGTTTACAACTATGTAGAGGATAAAGATGTTACAAAGGCAATGCCATCCTAACAAGAATGCTACCGAATTTCATTCATATTTTTAATATCCTTGTAAAGCGTAAAATGTTGATACCTATTTCTGTACAAAAGGTAGTCTTTTTCCTAGTTGAAATGATGTCCAAATTTCATTTGATGATTTCTCATAAACTATGCGAGACAATTGCATCTAGTTTTTGCATAATTATAAGAATTATGTGTACATTTCTTCTGTAAATTATCTATCGATATTTAATTCAATATAATCCTGACACTTTGACACGCTTACAACTTTAGTAAAACATTGACTAACATATAATATTTTTACAGGATGCCTCATAAGACATCACATCCCTAACCATCCCAGCCAATGCTGAATTATATGATGCCTTTGAAGGCTAGGAGATATCAAGCTCTTGGCCAGGTCCAATATAATGCAAGTAGGTTCATGTCTAGGTAATTCCTTTAGGAGTTTAGATTAATCTAGTAAGTAGACAGTCTCCTAACTAAAGCGAGTTGGATACAGTTCTTCACTTCGGCATACAGGACATATCCAAATGTGGCCAAAGTGTTCTTGGCCACTCTTTGGTACGAAGGGCATCATGGTCAGACACCCGAAAGGGGGTGATATAGTTTAGGGCCTTAAGGATACCATTCAGCATCACCTATTGTAGATTCATAGAGGCCGTTGGGCTTCAAAACGAGCAACATATAGTCACACTACCCAAGATGATGGACAAGGATAGATTGAGAGTTATGACTCTGCCAAGAGCAGTATATGATGCAGACAAGGCGAAGAGCATGTTGCTAGGTCTTTAGATCTATAGATACTTCTAGAGGGTGTTATCCACTTCTTACCTCGAATGCACTAAGAGTTCATGTAACGTCAACTCAGCAGATGTCACCAATTTGTAGGGGATAGAGCAGAGCCACCCTATAGATATCACATATGAGATCATCTCGACATTGCCTAGGGTGAGCACCTCCCCAAGGACTTGGGTATGCATGGAAGAAATCATCACTAGATTGCTTATATTGCTCGGGCTAAAGGATGACCACTTTGGAGATCCAATCCTAAAGGGCATGCATATTGACCTGCAGGCAACCATCACTATAAGTATGGTAAAACCTATAGATGGGCATGAGGGCCAGTACAGGTTGCTCATAGTGCCAAAGACCAGAAGAAAGCTCGACCTTGATCCTACAGTCTCAGATAGAACGGATAAAAAGGCTAGGCAGGGTAAGGCTATAGATAAGATACTAGCAAAGCCTCAAGTAACTCCAAAGTAGCCACCTCGGTAGGATGGTCCGCCAGATGAGCCTCAGATCCCCTATTAGGCCTATAGATCATTTGCAATGAAGTTGTCTCCATATAGGCATCCTAAAGTGTCATCTTCCTTAACTCCTCCACCTCGTGGACACTCGAAGGCATCCACCTCAACTGTACCTCCACCGTCAATACCACCTCAGGATAGATATGCAGGCTGTAAGGTATAAATTCAATGAGTCTTTATAGGTAGTTGATTATTCCATTAACCGAATAAAAGATCAAAGTAGTCATATTGAGATCGCGATTTTTGAGACCAAATAGGCTATGATCGAGATTGATGGGGAGCTGAGGAGGTATATCGAGTACCTGAGAGAAGACCAGATAAGACACTTAGATAGCCATTCTAAAGTAATCTGTGAGGTAGGATGAGGATCAGAGAGAATAGCAAGTGTTATAACATAGGTCCTTTAGCTATTGACATCAGTGATACCGGGCTTTAGATTTGTGTTTGAGTAGGTAGGGGAGCAGCCACCTCCAACACCTTAGAGCATGGCACTAGCCTAACATCCCAGGCCACCAGCTCATAAGCCACCATTAGGTCCAGCTTATTGCAGCGTACCTGGATTAGTGCCATCATAATGGCATATCTTATTTTGTATTTAAGGAGTTTTTCTTTTGTAAAATTCTTGATGTATATAATTTTTTTATTAGATTATGTTATTTTCATGTCTTATTTCATTTATTATGTTTGGAAAATAAAAGAATGGGTAATGATGAAATGTCATGAAGTTAAGAAGATCATTAATAAATAAACATACAACAATAAGACATGGACAATAAGGAAAGAACTAAAATATCAAAAGAAAAAAGGAAAAGACCAAATTCAATAAGCATTACACTAATATTCAAACACTCTTTACAAAAGGTACTGGGGGTCCTCATTGGAGGACAGATATGTTATCCCTTAAGCAAGGGACACCACACGAAATTGTCTAAATATGTTGAAATAAGAGAGACGCATAGCAAAGAAAAGTGCAGATATTTTTAAATTTGGAGAGAACTTTCATCATATTTCAAGGTTGGGGCCTTCCCCACCATTTAATGGAATGCAAGATGTTTTGACTTAAACAAATTAGAAGTTATAAGACTTATAATTGAAAATAAAGAACTATTTAGCAAGGGGCAAAAGCCTGGTGATAATGTAGATCTTGGAAAGATGTGGAAATGAGTGCCAGCCACCCTGATAATGATGGTTTTCCCTATATTTGGCATTTTGTAAATTGATACACAATCATTGGGAACTTTACTAAAATAGGTCCAAACAACTCAGTGACACTTCATAGATGCATATGTACTAGAAATCTCCCCAGTGGAACAAATACACATTTCCAAGAATATCCTTATCAGAGCATTACTTCAAGAGGAAGTGATTAAATATCCCATAAAGAACAACCAATAGGTTAGCTAATGAATAACACTGATTAAATACTACTCTAATTACCTCATTTAATATTGCAGGTCCACTCAAATTTCAACTAAATACAATGAGCCATCTTGATTCTGCATGCCCCATGCGCTAATCAATTATGTTCAAATCATGCCAACAAATTGGCACTGGTTAGATGCTCTTCACCAATTTGATTTTGCATGCCTCAAGCATTAATCTAATATAATCAAGTAAACTTGATCCTGCATGCCCTAGACGTTGATTAGGGAACACCTTTCCATCCCAATTCTACATGCCCCAAGCACTAATTGGATAAGTGGAGACTAGCCACCTTCAATGGAGCCAGTCTTAAGCCATCTCAATTTTGCATGCCCTAGGCATTAATTAAATGCATTCAAATAACCTGATTCTGCATGTCCTAGACGCTAATCAAAGTTAATCTGTTTGTCCCGATTTTTCATGCCTTAGGGATAACACATTGATAAGCTGATAATAACTATCCAACCAAAAGATTTGCTACTTCAGGTATGTATATTTTTCTTTTACTCTGAATTTTGGCTCACTTTGGCACCAATGCTCTAGTTCTCCAAAATTAAAGGCAGCTATAGACACCGTGACCCGAGGCAACCTAGATCAGAATTACCCGATAATGAGAAAATAACATATTATGACAACAAATTTTGGATCTCGAAGCTCCGATCGTAAATTTTATACTTTTTTCTCAAAGACTTTCTTGATTTTCAAATATTTCAATTGTTTTAACAAAATTTGCCTGAAAACCTTATTTTGGACTCCCAGTGGTTATAAACAACCATCTATCAACTGAGGGATGCCTATCTGTGGGCTCTCTATCATTCAATGGACTAGATATCCTCAGCTTGTCTCTCCGTCCCGTCCCTCACTCCTTTTTTTTGGTCATCCTTGGTTGATTTGTGAGGCATTATTTTATATATCCTAAGTCCTTTTAAACAACTTTTTATCATCTATTGACATAATACAATATTCATGCATAATTCGAATTATATTTGCTCTTACATAGCATATATTTACGATCAAATCAATTTTGTTTATGCAAATACTTTTGTGATTATTTTGTGATTTCTTGTACTAATTTAGTTGCTTTATGTGATTTTTTTGAGCAATTAGGTGTATTATATTTTTAAAGGATTTATGGTTTTTTGCACGTGAAATCTTGTTCCCCAACTGGTTACCATCTCCATTCTTCAATGATACCAATTACCTTATTTTACATATATATTATCCTTCTTGATTGATTATTTATTCTCATCATTATTTATTATTCATGTTTTATGCATTATTTTTTCAGGTTGTAACAGCTAGTAAAAAGGATTTTTTAAAAGCACATTAAAGGACTTAAAATGTTTTTTATCAAATAAATTGGGTTTTCCTAAAAATATGGACCCATGTCCAATTTTTTAGCCCAAATTCACAATAAAAGAATTTTGTAAATATGCATGAGGGAATCGATGTTCCTAACCTAAATTAGCTCCCTGTTTTATGTATGATTGTATATTAGTCTTGTTCTGTATCATTCTTTGGGATGATTTGCTTTTGTAATAATCTAAGTAGGACTTTATTTACTGCTTTCTTTACTTGGTTGGAATGTTTATTTATTCTCTTGCATAAATGCATTGTGTGACAAAACAAAGGGGGGTCGATTTTAAAACTTAATCATAAACCAATATCTAACCAAAATGTCTAATTAGAGGGATGTTCTGAACACCATCCTCTGATCGGGCATCAAAATAAGTTCGAGAATCAATTTCCAACATTTTATTAGGTGGTGACTCCATGACACCAGTTTTGTTAGCCCACTTGTATATGCCTTTCATGGGTTGGTCATCAGCAATAAATTGGATTTGACCTTTTTTATTGTGAAATGGCTAGTTTATGATAAAAGTGAGCCCCCTCCAATCTCGAACCCTCAAAGCGGACCTCTGAGAGTGAATCCGAAAATAAGTGAAGGCTCCAACATGCATCACACTTACGATACAAGTTACTTTTAAAAAACTAACTGTTAAACTTTTGTAGATACCACATCACAAGGCATAGGCTACACCAGCTCCATCTACTTCAAAATGGATGACCGCATAAGTGCCTAATAGGTATCAAGCCTTGTCAAAGATTGAGTTCCCACAAATTCATGTCAAGTCAGTTCCTGTAGAGCATATGCATGCTGGATGAGGTCGACAGGTTATTAGCAGCTGTAGGGTGGACAATGTTCTTCACCCCTAACTTTTTTACTTATCTAAATATTATACAAGAGTTCCTGGTGACTCTACAGTGCAAATGATACTAGAGATTGTACATAGAGGAAGGTGTAGTCACATTCAGGGTATGAGGTGTCCCGTATAACATCACACGACACCATTTTAATAAAGCTATGAGGCTACCGATTGGACCAAATATTTTGACACTAGAGAGGGGAGTGGAGAGATAGCATTAAGCGGTAATAATGCTTGCCAGAGTCGTGTACCACCTAGATATAACCAAGAGCACTATGCTGGCTACATAGGTATATAGGTACATCCAGAGGGTCCTTACCACCTCATACCTCAATCGTATCGATTGTCCTAGATCTGTAAATATAATCAATAGGGTATCGCTTATTATACGTAGAAGGTTATCGCTTGACAGGCTGGAAAGTTTAGACTTTTGATAGTCCCTAAGACTAGGGTGGCCTGTAGGTTATCGCTTATTATATGAAGAAGGCAAAGGGTCAGAACCAGCATCAGTACTTGAGGCACCTATAGTACCACATGTTCGGCTCGATCAGTCCCCATAGGATGAGCCACAAGAGCCCCTACAAGGGGCATGTTAGTGTAAGCCCTATCCCCAATGCATTGTAATAAAACACTTTAATTAATAAAATGAGGCATTTGTTTTATCTAGTGTATTCCTATGCATATCAATTGATAGAACTATCCAAGAATGTTGTTTCAGTTTAAGTTATCATGTGTGAGGTACAAGGTTGTAAGACCTTGAAACAAATGAGACTTCATTCTAAATATCCCTAGTCAGTCATTATTATAGGAATAACAAATGAATTAAGACTAGTATGCTCTCTCTGATAAGTTGAGTTCTGTCTTACGGATCATAAGGATAAGAGTGTCAATCAGAGATCATAGATACATGTTTAGAACATGGTATCTGGATTCGATCCACTCATGAGAACACTACATGGTACAAGTCATAAGTGTTTCTCATATGCAAGTTTTGTATCAGAGTTCTTAGACCTAAAATCTCTATGAAACTCTTTATGAATTACTGTGTGCATTGAGATACACCTAACGTGATCGTAACAGAGTGACAAGTACGGGTATGATTGGGTATGCATTGATTCATGTTAAAGAGCATGAGAAAAGTGAAGGGATCACCCCTCTCAATAAGAGAGAAAATATCATCGGCCACTTGATCAGTGAACTAAGAAGTGTATGGCCATACCGAGATGAAATAATGAGTAATCATTATTTATCTGAGAGTTCAGTGTCACTGGAATATCAAGAAAGAAATTAATATATATAAGGATGACTAGTTCCATGCCTTATATTAATTCTGATATTTATGGGTAAGGGACTATAAAAAATTACATTAGGTAACTAAATGCCATATGCATTTTCATTTAATTTGGAATGTTATAATATCTTGCTAGAGAATATATATAGCCTTTGAATTAATTCATTGCCAACATTAAATGGACCTATAGGATCGCACACAAAGCATTGGGCTTAAAATATTTGAATAAAGTATTGGACATTAATTTGGACTTTTAATTAAAGTTAAATTAATGTGTGTAATGGGTTTTAAAATTGCTATTGGACCTTGGTCCATGAGAGAAAAAAATTCAGCCCATGAGGTTTTATTTCAATTGATTAATTATCTTGTATTAATTAAGTTAATTTAGTAGTAAAGCCTAAAAGAATTTAAATTAAATTAAATCATTTAAATAAATAATGAAGTGGCCGAAATTCCAAGATAAAAATCAAGGAATTTCGGCACATGCACATTAATTATGTTAAGTGATTTTATTTAATTAAATGTCTTGTGTTTTATTTCAAATTTGAATTTTAAATTCAAAGGAGTTTAAATCAATATATATTACTTATTTTTAGGAAGTGATTGAAGTTGAATTAATTATCTTGAGATAGTAAAATTCAGATCAAACACTTGCCAAAAGATAATGATATATATTAGAAAAGAAATAAAACCCTAGGGTTACAAGTGTGTGGCATGAAACCCTAGTTTTTCTAGGTTTGGCGTGAACTTCTCTCTCTCTCTCTCACAAAATTCCTTTGGCCAATTTTCACAAGGAGAAAGGATTGTTCCTCATTCTCTTGTGTTCTTGGGTAGTAATAGCAACCTATGAGAAGTACAAAATCAAATTTTGTAGCTTCAAACTATAGCCATTACACAATACTTATTTTGAGAGCTAGCAATCTCGATTTTAAGCCGTCGGTGCAATTATGTGTGTGAACATAGAGAGGAGTGGCATAAAAGGCTCTTCCTTGGCATTGGTGGTAAAGGTATAAGGCTAAGATATCCTCCTTGGTTGCTGGTCATCATCAAAATCAAGTTTTAAAGGCATCTGAAGTTGTAAGTTTTAAAACCCTAAAATTGCATGTTTCGATTCTTATCATGGAATTGTATGGCACGTATGATCAAATTTTATTGTTTTCCACTGCGTAATCTTTATGTGCATACCATGACATATTCCATAAGTGATATCAGAGCCTAAAAATGCTTATTTTAGTGCTTTAGATGCATGAAGAAATTAATTAAAAATCGTTATTTTGAAAACATGCAATGCTGAAATTTTCTGTTTTGAGTTTTTTGCATTGTTTTGGTGTAAAAACAATTTTAATTGATTAGATAGGTATTATAATTAATATTACATGTTAATATACTGTCCTAAGATGTTCTAGGAGCTGTTAATGGTCGGATTTAATCAATAATACCTGATGGTACATGTTAATATTAAAACTAGGTGCTAGTTGGCATGTTAATTGTTAGTTTAACAACTAGTTTTCAATATTAAATGTAAAAACGATTTTGGCATGTTTGTAAGTTATTTTTAAATATTAAATATCAGGTCTGGATATATTTTAAATTTGGTTTTAATTCTGTTCCATGACAATTTAATTGATTAATTTTAAAATCACTTAAAACTATGACTAGTTTGTGTTTGTTACATGTTTAATCAACATTGTTTGTTTTGTTTTGATTAAAATGGTAAAAACACATTTAGATCAGATTGGTATAGAATATTAAATCAATATTTATGACCTTATTTTAATTATTAAATGAATCATAAAATTGATTTAAGTATTTGTGCATTTTGTGGCATCACATAAGCATTAAACAACTAGTTTTGTTGTTTGTTTGTTTTTATATGCATGCCGTGTATCATATATATGTTCTTCATGATTTTGTATTTTAATTCATGTTGGTACATATTATATGTATTTTTAATGTTTATGTGCTGTATGACATAAAATTAAAAATGGTAAAATTGGAAATTATACTAGAGTTGATTTATAGCACAAATCTAACTAGTTTGTGTTTTGGGATTTTAAGAGAACTTATTCAATAAGAGGATTTAGTCCATTGGGCTTCGGCCCAGGCCCATCATGGGGTCATCTCTTAAAGGTTCAAGTACACAATTTCCATTAATGGGCTTGGCTAAATTAATTAAAATTGGACTTTTTTTGATCCATGAATGTTATGTATATTTATTTGCTTGTTTGGTGTGATGAATGGATATGCATGGTGCATTCATGGGCCCTGGGTTTTGTAATTAAATATGGCCTGTGAGCCATTATTTTTTATTGTAAAATTTTCATTTATTTCTTAGAATAGAATATACTTGAAGACTTTGTAAATCAAGACGAAGCTCACCGGAGTGGAGAAGCCCAACTCGAAGATTCTTATGTAATAGTATAGAATCTTAGTTGTAGGTTTTTGGGCCCATGTTTGTGACGCTTTACTTTATGCAATTATTTATATATGCATGCTATGAATGGATGAAAAAGTGTATGCCATGTAAGCCGTAATAAAATGAATCCCTAAAAATAGTAAGTCACAAAGTTGCCTTCCTAATTTGAAACATGTCAAGGCATCGATCATCAGTCACGTAGACTAGGAGTCCTAAATGCGCTCGATTATCTTTGTGAGGCATGGGTTGTGGATGTAGGCTGGACTTAACATGGAAAGGGATGCCCGGACCTAGGCAACTAATAAATGGGTTTGTGCTATAACATCTTAAGATGTTAGCCCATTTGATCCAAGAGTCGTGTACAAGACATGATTGGAGTTTTCCTACCTAAGTAACTTAACTAGTTAGGTGTACAAGCTCAGCTTGACTAATAAGTTGTTGTGAAAAGTGGATCTTGGCCCACATTAAATCACTAACGCGAATTATTTAAAGGGATATTAATTCGGTTTGTGGGATTATAAATAAGACCTCATTTAATCTTGCTAAATTTTATTGTAGATTGAAAATGGCACCTTCAAACAACAATTTCTCATTGCGATCGGTCCTTGAAAAGGACAAATTGAATGGCACCAATTTCATAGACTGGTCTCAAAACTTAAGAATAGTTCTTAAGCAAGAGAAAAAGTCGTATGTTTTGGATTCACCCTTGCCTGATGAACCTGCTAGGAAAGCCTCTGCGGCTCAAAAGGAAACTTTTGAGACCAAGAAGAGTGACTCCAATGATGTGACCTGTCTGATGCTGGCCACTATGGTGCCTGACTTGCAAAAGCAATTTATGGACCAAGAGGCTTATGCAATCATGGTACACCTCATGGAGATGTTCCAAGAGCAAGCTCGTCACGAGAGGTTCGTGACAACAAAGGCCTTGATTTCTTGTAAGATGGCTGTGGATACTCCTGTTAGTACCCATGTACTCAAGATGAAAGGGTATCTTGATACTCTTGAGAAGCTTGAGGTACAAGTGACAAAGGAATTGGCCACTGACTTGATCTTAGGATTATTGACTGATGATTATGATCCATTTGTGATGAATTATAACATACATGCAATGAACAAGTCAATCACTAAGCTCCATGGGATGCTTAAGAATGCTGAAGAGAGCATTCGAAAGACCAATCCCGTATTGATGGTTCAAGGGGGTATTAAAAAGGGACCCGCTAAGGGAAAGGGAAAGGGAAAGGCAAAACCCAAGAATGACCTGGCTTGGTTCAAGTCAAGTGGGAATGCACCTCAGGCCCAATCCAAGCCCAAGGCGCAGAAGCTTAAAGAGAGTGAGAGCACTTGCTTCCATTGCAACAAGATAGGGTATTGGAGGAAGAATTGCGCTCTCTTCAAGGAAGAACAAAAGAAGAATGGAGCTAAGGCATCCATTTATGGTATTTTTGTTGTTGAGATTAACCTTTCTATTTCTACCACTTGTGTATTGGATACCGGTTGTGGTTCTCACAATTTTTCAAATGTGCAGGGGCTAAGAAATAGACGGTTACTTGGGAAGAATGAAGTGGACCTCCGTGTGGGGAATAGAGCATGAGTTACTGCCATAGAGATAGGCGACTATCAACTTACTTTACCTTCTGAACTTTGTTTAGTTTTTAAAAATTGTTATTATGTGTCTGCTATGAGCAGAAACATTATTTCAGTTTCATGTTTGGATTTGGATGAATTTGATTTTGTTATTAAAAATGGCAATGCTCATATTCGTCGCCAAGGCATTTCAAATGGCAATGCCATGTTGCAAAATGGCCTTTATATCATTGATTTACAAAACAAAGAGTCCATATACAACATTAATACAAAGAGGGTTAAATCAAATGAATTGAACCCTACTTACTTATGGCATTGTCATTTAGGAAATGTAAACGAAAAATGCATTTCAAGACTCCACAAAACTGGAGTGCTTGGGTCATTCGACTTAGAGTCTTATGATACATGCGAGCCATGTTTGCATGGAAAAATGACAAAGAGTCCTTTTAACAAGAAAGGTGAAAGGACTAATGGCTTATTGGAACTAATACATACCGATGTATGTGTACCATTAAGTACACAAGCTAGAGGTGGTTTTAGCTACTTCATGACGTTCACAGATGACTTCAATAGATATGGCTATATCTATCTTATGAAGTACAAATATGAAACTTTTGAGAAATTCAAAGAATTTAAGAACGAAGTAGAAAAACAACTTGGCAAAGTATAAAAGCCATTCGATCAGATCGAGGTGGCGAATACTTAAGCCAAGAGTTTGACAGTCATCTAAAGGAGTCTGATATTATTTCACAGCTCACTCCTCCCGAAATGCCACAATGGAATGGTGTGTGCAAAAGGAGAAATCGAACTCTGTTGGACATGGTTCGATCTATGATGAGTCAAGCTAATCTTCCTATCTCTTTTTGGGGTTATGCATTAGAAACTACTGCATTTCTATTAAACTGTACTCCAACTAAAGCAGTTGAGAAGACACCATATGAGGTATGGACTGGAAAAGAACCTAATATGTCTTTTCTCAGGATTTGGGGCTGTAATGCACATGTTAAGAAATTAAAATTTGACAAACTAGAGTCCAAATCCACTGTCTACTTGTTTGTGGGTTATCCTAAAGAAACAAAGGGATACTACTTTTACTCATAAGCCGAGAACAAAGTATTTTTTGCTCGTAAGGCTGTTTTCTTGGAAAAGGAGTTCCTTCTCAAGAAAGACAATGGGAGTAAAGTAGAACTTGGAGAAATTCAAGTGCCACAAGCTCCTATAGAGGATGAGTTGGAAATGGGATCAAGTTCACAACCAGTTGTGGAACAAGAACCCATTACACAAGTACTTAGAAGGTCCGGTAGGGTACATCAGGAGATTGAGAGATATTGATTTCTAATCACTAATAGTGACACTATTGAGTTAGTATATCGTGAGGATCCTACTACCTACGGATAAGCTATTGAGAGCCCAGACTCAAAAAATTAGCTTGAAGCCATGAAATCCGAGATGCAATCAATGTACGATAACCAGGTTTGGACCTTGGTTGATCCACTGAAAGGTGCTAAGGTAATTGAATGCAAGTGGCTATTTAAATTCAAAGCTGATAAGACCTACAAAGGTAGACTAGTAGTAAAAGGTTTTCAACAAACTCATGGTGCAGACTATGACGAGACCTTTTTGCCTGTAGTCATGCTCAAGTCCATTAGGATCTTGCTTTCCATAGCTGCATATCATGATTATGAGATATGGCAAATGGATGTCAAAACTGCTTTCCTCAACGGAAATTTACTTGAGGATGTGTATATGACACAGCCTGAGGGTTTTGTCAATCCCAAGCATCTTAAGAAGGTTTGCAAGCTTCAAAAATCCATTTATGGATTAAAATAAGTATCCCAAAGTTAGAATCTTCATTTTGTTGAGGCAGTCAAAGAATTTGACTTCATCAAGAACGAAGATGAGCCTTGTGTGTACAAGAAGGTTAGTGGGAGCATAGTAGTATTTCTGGTCCTATATGTGGACGACATCCTTCTCATTGGGAATGACATTCCAACATTGCAAAAGGTTAAGCAATGGTTGGGAAAATGTTTCTCAATGAAAGACTTAGGTGAAGCCGAGACAATACTTGGTATTCGAATCTATAGAGATAGATCAAATCGGCTTTTGGGACTAAGTCAAGAAAAGTACATAAACAAAGTACTAAAGCATTTTAGTATGGGAGACTCAAAGAAAGGGTACATACCTTTAGCTTTGGGAGTTCCTTTGACTAAAGAACAGTGCCATAAAACCAAAGAGGAAAGGGACAACATGAGTAGAATCCCATATGCCTCTGCTATTGGATCTATCATCTATGCTATGTTATGTACTAGGTTAGATGTTGCTCATGCACTGAGTATAACCAGTAGGTTTCAGCAAGACCCTGGTGAAAAGCACTGGTCTACTGTAAAAGGGATTCTGAAGTACTTGCGAAGGACTAAGGATCACTTCTTAGTGTATGGTGGTCAAGAAGAGCTCATCATACAAGGTTATGCCGATGCTCCTTTTTAGACCAGCACTCAGGATTCTAGATCGTAATCTGGGTTTGTTTTTGTTTTCAATGGTGGTGCTGTCAGTTGGAGAAGCTTGAAGCAAGAGACCGTTGCCGAATCAACTACTGAATCTGAGTATATTGCAGCGAGTGAGGCTGCAAAAGAGGCTGTTTGGATTAAAAATTTCATTTCTGGATTAGGAGTGGTCCCAAGCATCCTAAATCCATTAGAAATTTTTTGTGACAACAACGGGGCCATCACACAAGCCAAGGAGCCTCGGTCACAATAGAAATGCAAACACATACTCAGGAGGTACCACCTGATCAGATAAATCATTGATCATGGGGACGTCAAGGTTAGCAAGATAGCAATTGAAGATAATGTAGCAGATCCTTTGACGAAACAATTGTGTCCAAATCTGCACGAAGCTCATTTGAGAGCGTTCGGTCTTAGGGCTATGCCCGATTGGGACTGGTGCTAGTGGGAGATTGTTAGTGTAAGCCCCAACCCTAATGCATTGTAATAAAACACTTTAATTAATAAAATGAGGCATTTATTTTATCTATTGTATTCCTATGCATATCAATTAATAGAACTATCCAAGAATGTTGTTTCAGTTTAAGTTATCATGTGTGAGGCACATGATTGTAAGACCTTGAAACAAATGAGACTTCATTCTAAATATGCCTAGTCAGTCATTGTTATGGGAATAATAAATGAATTAAGACTAGTATGCTCTCTCTGATAAGTTGAGTTATGTCTTACGGATCATAAGGACAAGAGTGTCAATCAGAGATCATAGATACATGTTTAGAACATGGTATCTGGATTTGATCCGCTCATGAGAACACTACATGGTACAAGTCATAAGTGTTTCTCATATGCAAGTTTTATATCGGAGTTCTTAGACCTAAAATCTCTATGAAACTCTTTATGAATTACTATGTGCTTTGACATACACCTAACGTGCTCATAACAGAGTGACAAGTACGGGTATGATTGGGTATGCATTGATTCATGTTAGAGAGCATAAGAGAAGTGAGGGGATCACCCCTCTCAATAAGAGAAAAATATCATCGACCACTTGATCAGTGAACTGAGAAGTGTATGGCCATACCGAGATGAAATAATGAGTAATCATTATTTATCTGAGAGTTCAGTGTCACTGGAATATCAAGAAAGAAATTAATATATATAAGGATGACTAGTTCCATGCCTTATATTAATTCTGATATTTATGGGTAAGGGACTATACAAAATTGCATTAGGTCACTAAATGCCCTATGCATTTTCATTTAATTTGGAATGCTATAGTATCTTGCTAGAGAATATATATATAGCCTTTGAATTAATTCATTAATTCATATCCAACATTAAATGGGCCTATAGGATCGCACACAAAGCATTGGGCTTAAAATATTTGAATAAAGTATTGGGCATTAATTTGGACTTTTAATTAAATTCAAATTAATGTGTGTAATGGTTTTTAAAATTGCTATTGGACCTTGGTCCATGAGAGAAAAAAATTTAGCCCAAAAGATTTTATTTCAATTGATTAATTATCTTGTATTAATTAAGTTAATTGAGTATTAAAGCCTAAAAGAATTTAAATTAAATTAAATCATTTAAATAAGTAATGAAATGGCCAAAATTTCAAGATAAAAATCAAGGAATTTTGGCACATGTACATTAATTATATTAAGTGATTTTATTTAATTAAATGTCTTGTGTTTTATTTCAAATTTGAATTTTAAATTCAAAGGAGTTTAAATCAATATATATTACTTATTTTTAGGAAGTGATTGAAGTTGAATTAATTATCTTGAGATATTAAAATTCAGATCAAACACTTGCCAAAAGATAATGATATATATTAGAAAAGAAATAAAACCCTAGGGTTACAAGTGTGTGGCGTGAAACCCTAGTTTTTCTAGGTTTGGCATGAACTTCTCTCTCTCTCTCTCACAAAATTCCTTTGGCCAATTTTCACAAGGAGAAAGGATTGGTCCTCATTCTCTTGTGTTCTTAGGTAGTAATAGCAACCTAAGAGAAGTATAAAATCAAATTTTGTAGCTTCAAACTATAGCCATTATACAATACTTATTTTGAGAGCTAGCAATCTCGATTTTAAGCCATCGGTACAATTGTGTGTGTGTACATAGAGAGGAGTGGCATAAAAGGCTCTTCCTTGGCATTGGTGGTGAAGGTCTAAGGCTAAGATATCCTCCTTGGTTGCTGGTTATCATCAAAATCAAGTTTTAAATGGATCTAAAGTTGTAAGTTTTAAAGCCCTAAAATTGCATGTTTCGATTCTTGTCATAGAATTGTATGACATGTATGATCAAATTTTATTGTTTTCCGCTGCGTGATCTTTATGTACATACCATGACATATTCCATCAGGGCAAACATAGATATAGATTTTAAGATGGATATGCAAACAAATCTAAACGACCTATTTTGTAGATCACCTCCTCCTCTATCTTCATGGAGACCATCATCCTCACATCCATCGTCATTGTAGTCATCCACACCTTTCCTACCACCATCTGAGATAGTATATCATAGGTGACCTAAATCTTCATAGTAGTTATATTTTGTATTCGAGGAGTTTTGATCCTTTTTTGACATTTTGATGTATATGAAAATGGTGATGTGTGTTTATTTATGTTCCATTCTGTTTTCAATTATTTTTGCATTATATTTTTCGTTGTTATTTTGTTCAAGGCTAAAATGCATGATAAAAGCAATAAAAGATAACAAAAAATGGCAAAAATAACAACAAGGTAAATGAATAACGAACAAAAATAACAAAGAAAATGGTAAAAGTATGAGTGGACCATATTTGACCATAATTGACTAAAATAACAAAGTAAAATGATAATTTTTCCAAAATTCAACAAGCAAATACACTAGTACTACACCTTTCCCATAGGTACCAAAGCCCATCTAGGAGGCATATATTATACATCTCACAGACAAGCATCATATAGATAGCCATAATGATGATGGTTTTCCCTATATTGAAGATACAATCATCAGAAGAGTGATAAAACCTATACTAGATATATTATTTGCTTATGAAATGGAGAAACTTATTGATGATATCCATAATAAACCAGTTTAGAAGGATAAAGTGTTTGTGAATTGGGAATAGCTAGGGGTCTGTGATGATTCCCCTTCTTTTTACTACCCTAAGACACCTGGGGTGCCATAAAAGGTCACTTGAACGAGTTAAAAACATAAAGAAGTGCGGATATTTTCTAGCTTTGGAAAGATTTAAAAGAGATTGCCAAAATCCTTCCTATCTCCTTTGGACAAGGGAATGATTGAATTGGTAGGAAGGAAAAGAAAGTGAATGACTTCACCAGTGATTGATCCACATGGCTGAAGACAAAGTAAAAGACTTCACCAGTGATTGATTCATACGGCTGAAGATGAAGTGAAATACTTCACCAATGCTTGATCCACATGGTTGAAGCTAAAGTAAAAGACTTCACCAGTTATTATTCCACATGAATGAAGACAAAGTGAAAGAGTTGACCAGTGATTGATCCATATGGATAAAGAAGAAGTATGACACTTTATCAAAGGTTGATCCATATGGTTGAAGCCAAGATCACAATATAAAAATAAAGTACACTAAAAAAGAGATAGTCCAAAAGGTTGTTTTAGCTTCTAATGATGAGAAAAAGAATTATATTGTAGTGTCTTCGAGGTAGATCTATAGATAAGAAGCAAGCTATGAAGCACACTATTAGTGACTACTCACAAATACAAATTTGCTAGAAATTTTCCAAGAAGAATATTGATTCAAAATGATGTTAAACATGTCGATAGATGGCATCAACGAATAGACAACCACAACAACAAGATTAGACATGCCTGCAAATGGCATCAACTAATCAACAATCTTATTTAATTTTGCATTCAGATAAACTGGCATTATTCCAATGCAAGCAACTCATCTTAATTATGCATGCTGATAAGCTGGCATTAATCAGATATTCAATCAAATGTTAACAAATCGATAAGGTGATGGTAACTACCCAATGAAGGGTTAACACCTCAACAAGATAACGGTAACTACTTAATCAAAGACTCATTGGCTCAAATGGTGCATGTTTTAAAACAATCGACCAGAGATATGCTACATCAAGTATGTATCTTTTCTCCTCTTACTCTAAATTTTTGCTCACTTTTGGTACTAGTGCACAAGTTCTCCAAAATTGAGGGCAATTATAAATACCGTGACCTGAGCCTGCCTAGATCAAGATTACTCGATAATGAGGAAATATTATATTTCTGAAATAGCGCATGAATCTTGAAACTTCAACCTTGATTTCCATAATTTTTAAAATAATTTCAAAAACCTTGAGTTTGTACCTCTGACAGTGACAAATGGTCATCTATCATAGAGGGGCAGCCATTTGTGATTGTCTTCCTTTAACTCAGGTTAGATTCAGGGGTATTTTTACAATTTTAGGGAATCGTGTGAGGGATGACCATCTGTCATTCATAAATGCTATTTGTGAGGTTATTTTCAAATTTTTCACATTTTTCAGTTTTGAAAATCCTAGATAATGATTAGATTTTAAAGATCTAATCTATGTCGGATTTTAGGGGACTAAATCTTCCTATTCTGAAGAATCAGACACTATAAAAAATTGCCAATTCATGACGGCAATTTTCATTGCTAAATGGCAATTTTCAATCACGAATCTATTTTAATGACTAGGCGATGAAAAGTTGCAAATAACCCAGTTGCTAAATTATTTGCGACAGAATCATAAAATAGTTGCTAATTTGGCGATAGAAAATTCTTTCGTGAAAAAGAATATTTCGTTGCTAGATGAATTTTAAATTTAGTGGCATTAATTATTAGCGACATAATATTTAGTCGCTAATCCATTGCTAATGCATATTGTGTCAAATTCTAATTTCTTACATATAACTTAATTTTTTATTTTACAATTATTAATTTATCAATAAATTAATATAATCAACAAATTAATTTATGATATATAGAATCACCATTTAAATTAATTTATTATATAAACAAATCATAATTTAATTTATATAAACAAAAATTCTACAATACTATTAATTTAAAAAAAAATATATCATACATGTACATTAAATTGCACAATACTTAGAAAATCTAATGTCTACATCCACTTTCAAAAAATTATGTGCTACATAGATTACTTACATTGCTACTAACTAAATATTGCTACTAACAAACTTTTATTACTACCAAAAAAAATAAAACTTTATGGTCATCGTCATTCCTTACAAGCAACAATCAATGTTGCTTATTCTGGTTCTTGGCCTTAACATTGTCAAGAGTATCCAAGCTTTCAACCTAGAGGGTGATTGTCTTATCTGTGAGGGTTCTCATAAAGATCTACATCTGTTTGGTAAAAAGAACAGAATGATAACCAGACACTAATTAATTAGCAGTAACTATAGGACATTGCATACTAAGAATTTGTAGGTTGACTTTACATAGGTTAGCCCCACTGGAACATAACATAAGCACAGTATTCAAAGAAAAATAATGCTAGTTTATCAATCAATTCTTCTCCCCATTAATAGGAAAAAAAGGCCTATCAGTAAAACTTAGGAGATCAAATATGAAACAGAAGAAAACAAAATTTCTTTTCTCTACACACTATGGACCAGAATCATGATCAAAGGATTCTAATATTCCATGTCCCGTAATTTAACTAAAGAAAATTAAAGAAATTGAAATTCAAACAGAAAAATAAAAATTGATATTGTCACAAACAACAAGAAACAAAATTAAAGAAAATTAATTTTAAATAGAGAATCAAAGGACAATACTGTAAGCATTGCTTGATCTTGACCTTTCTATACGAACAATTCTTATTGCCTTTTCAATGAAAACTAACTTCAATAGCATAACTACTTGATCCAAATAATTCAACTCTTTATTTATGTTTTCTTCTTAATATACTTCATCAATGTTGCAAACAGGGTATCGGTGTCGTGCCAGAAAAGATATGGTAAGAAATGGTAGATGCAAAGGCTAAACAATCAAATTGAAAATTCATAGCACAAAATCAAGTCAAGTTAACTCAACCAATTGTAATCACAACATGATTTTTCATAACTGAAGTCTTATAAAATATGGTAAAAATAAAATCAGCTCTCTACATATAACAAACCATTCTAATATCAAGCACCCAAAAATAACTCTACATAGAAAACCATTCAATAGGATCGAAAATCCACAAATCAAATAAAACCCAAAGTTGAACAAGATTGTATAAATTCAATGGAGACAAAGATGAAAAAATGTGACCTTTTCGATGGGAATGGTGAAACAAGCGATAATAACAGCAGAAAGGAGAAAGAGAAGAAGAGTAATCCTAAGAGCAGATCCCTAAGTGAAAGACACCATGGAGGAAGAAATTCTTCGGCATCAAGGCCTACACTCTTCATCATCATTTTTTTTTTACTTTTATAGTGCTTGGTTTATTGAGATTTGTGGCCTTAATCCCATAAGATCTACCAAATCTTTGGCCTAGTTACCAAAAGTTGTACGAATCCCCCACACAAAAACAATAACCAAACAACATATAGTAGAATTAACCTAAAGCAAAGCAACATAAAACTAACAAAAAAGAGTTGAACAACTTACTGCCATTTTTTTCTGAGCTTTATTGGAGATTTACCACCCCTGCCTAACTTGAGTTAAGGTTGCTGGTAACCTCCTGGAAGCATTCACCCTCTCCAATGCATCGTGGTCTGGTCAAAATCCATGTTGGAGCAGCCGACTTACCTTTTTTTCGATCTACCTGCTGCCAATGAATAGGGAGGAATGACATCGGATTGCCAGCATTGGTGAGTTGTTCTGCTTTCTTCAGTCTACCTCTCTTCATCTATGTTTTGTTTTCCTCCCTCTTCCCCGATCTTCTCTCTTTGCCTCCCTCCTCTCTCTTATTATTGGTTTCATAAGAAAATGAGGCAAAGAGGGAAAGTGCAATTAGGGTTTTTTAAAAGTCAAAAATGAATTAATATAAAATTTTTTATTTATATCCATAGATATAATATGCATGCATTATTATAATTATAAAATTATATACTTATATATAATTAATTAATTAGTTTTTAATTGTAGTTGCATATAATTTACTTTATTATAATTAATGTAATGTTTTAAAATTTTATTTGTCGATATATACTGTTTAGAAGTGTGTGTGTGTGTGTGTATGGAAAGAGAGGATGCAGACTCATATTTGAAATATCTCAACTATATTAGTTGCAATTTGTCATTAAGAATGAAACATTTAAAAGTATTTTTAATGTTTGAATTTGTTATAAATTGGATGTTATTATCTTAAAATGGTTAAAAGTGGGTATATATATATATATATAAGTCAAAAACAAAGAAAATCGAGAAATCAATTTGATTATGCAACAGAAGTTTGATTGACAATTTTCAAATTGAATGCTCACCCTTTTTCCATAAAAAAAAAGTAAATATCCATATAACCACCATATATAAGTTGACGTAGATTTATATTTATTGTCATAAGTTCAAATTTATTTATTTTCTAGAATAAGTTGAAATTTATTGAACAACCAGTTCTATTCATTAGGATGCTAATTTTCATTTGATTGCAGATAATTATGTGATCACACATGATGAATATATAATTAATTAAGAAATATAAAGAAAAAGGTCAATTTCACTTGTTTTAGAAGTAAATTATATTTAGTTAAATATATGGTATAATAAGATTACATATAAAAAATACAATTATAATATAATACAATTGCAATTGAAAAAAAATTAAAAAATTATAATATCCCTGCTAATTTTCATTATTTTGTCTTTATATCCAATAATGGTTTGGTAAACATATATAATTACAATTTCTAATAATTTAATATTTGATAGAAATTTTACAAAATAAAAATAAATTACAAAATTTTTCATAATTATTTTAACTGAGATAATAAATTTTATATTACTATTTTATAAATATTAATTTTTATTAATCTTCATATTGTAATTATATAATAATTGTAACAAATAGTTTTTTATTATTATTAAAAATGTAAATTTTCTAAATAAATAACTTTAGATTTTGGGATAATTGATTAAAAATTATTATCAAATCATAATATAATTTATAAATTTTTTTTCCAAAACATAATATCCATTTCATATGGTTTATATTAAAAGTACTTGAAATTATACACAAGTCACGTCATTAAAATAAAAAGCTATTTTTTTATTTTAGCTGCAACGGATTAGCGACTACCTAATTTCGTCGCTAATCTTCTATACTATTAGCGATAGAAAAATTTTCTACAGAAATTGAAAGTGAATACAATTTATTAAATTGGGGAAAAAGGTAAATATAATCTAATGTATACAGTCTATTCAGTTTGGACAAATTAAAAGTGAATACAATTTATTAAATTGGGTACAGTCTATTCAGTTTTTCGTATTGTAAATAGAGTTGGAAGGAATTTATTTATTAAAAGTAGAATGAATAAATAGAGTTAGTCTTTCAATATCTACAACTCAGCCTACAACTTCTTACCATATATACTTTTGGGACACTGACTGCTCCTTTGCCACTCTGTCATGGTGTCTGCAATGACTTGTGACCAATGAGAGAGTTTGAGAAATGGCTGATATATATATATATTAAAAAAATAAATTAAACCAGTCGATTAATAAAAACCGTGGACCGAAACTGAATCGAAAATCAAAAATCCATATTTTTAAAAATCTTAACCATTTTTTCGATTCGGTTAACCTTAAAAATCGGTTCGATTTCGGACCAATTTTTTGGATAACCATTTTTTCGGTTTTTTTTGCTCATCCTTATGATTTGGGATGTATTTTCAATGTTATGATTAGACTTTGCATGTTTTAAGTGTTAAGTATGCATGTTTAGAGCATGAGGTGGTTTCTTTTAGCTTTTGGGTTTTGATTTCTGCATTTTTCTTGTCTCTTAAGTGATAGAAAAGAAGAAAATCCCATAAATGATCGTTGATCAACGTGACCAATGGGACATCTTGGTGCCTTCTCCACATCATGTCTATCCCTCTTTTATGGCTATCTATCTTACCTTTGCTGATATGTGGCCCCTATTTTCCCTCATTTTGGCATATTTTAGTTTTATTTTTTGTTAATTTAATTCTTTTTTTAGTGTTTAGACTTATTTTTAATCTTATTTTGCTTATATTCCTACATGTTTAACATTATATTTATTCAGTTTATTATTCTAATATGTGTTTTTTATATGCTTCAAATTTATTATTTGATTTATGTTATGGTTTCTTTTTTGTATGTTTGTACGAGCAATCATTTTTCTTTATTTTGGAGTACTTTTTGGGAGATTTGCCTTTTTGGAGGCCATCCTTCAATCGGTTATTTCTTCCTTCCCTTTATCTTTATTAATCTTACATTTAAACATTTATTTTATTATGCTTTTATGTTTGATTTGCTTGGTTTATCTCTTTTTGTACTTCATTTATTTCTCATGCATTTCCATTTTTGGGATGTAATAATTTAATAAAAAATGATTTTTTGGCACATTAATTGGAATGGGGACCAAATGATTTTTACTTAATCAATTTATTTTTTTCAAATAAAATGGACCATTGTCCACTTTTACTCCAAAATCACATAAATAAAAGAAGAGTCTTATTTTCATCAAAATTGGGATCACCCATCACATATTTTCCAAAAATTAACAAAAACTCTTCATCTTCCCTTTTTGTAAATATGTATGAGGGAATCAATGCCTACAAAACAACAAATATCCTAATTTATGTATGTATTTTTATTTTTGGCTAGATGATTTCCTTTTTTAATAAATTTAAGTAGGATTGTTTGCTTTATTTACTCACTTCATTTACGCTTTACTTATTTGATTGATATGTTTATTTAATTAATTGTAATGCATTGTGTGAGAAGGGGGTAGTGGACTAATAATAAAAAAACCTAATTATAAGTAATACTTAACTGAGATGTCAAGTAAAAGTGATATACCAAATACCGATCTCTATTTGAACATTAAAAGGTTGAAATTCATTTCTCAACGTTCTATTGGGTGATAACTCCATGATGCCTGCCTCTTTAAGCCCATATTGAATGCCTTCATAGGTTGACCATTAATAATAAATTGGTCTAATCCCTTTTATTCTTAAGTGGTCAATTTATGAGCTATAGTGAGCCTCATCTGATCTTGGATCCCAAAAGTAGGCCTTTAAGAACCTAACCGAACTTGAACGGGCTCCAGCGTGTATAACAAAACATTCTATGTATGATTGATCCATATAGCTAAAGATAAAGTGGAACACTCTACCAGAGATTGACCTACATGGCTGAAGACAAAGCGAAACATTCTACCACAAATTTATCCTCATGGCTGAAGATAAAAGTGAAACGTCACAACACTAGGCTAGTCAACCCACTCACAAGACAAACAATTTCAGACCACAAGTGGTTTGATGAGATGGGATATGACTACTTCATAGCTCACAGTGCATCTGCAAATCTATATGAGCACCTCTAATTTCAATAACTCCTCACAAATACATATTTGTTAGAAATTTCCCAACATGGATATTGACTCAAAAGGGATAGTCATGCCAATAAATGCCGACTACTAAACTATAATATGATCAAACATGCCAATAGATGGCGTCAACCAACCAATCAACAATCTTTTCTAATTTTGCATACCGATATATTGGCACTAATTAGATAAAAATAACTCATCCTAATTCTGCATGCCTACAAACTGGCACTAATAAGATAATATGGCAAAGGTTACTATATCTTTAAGCTGGCGATAACTACCAACCAAAGGTTAACACATCGATAAGCTGATAGTAACTACTGACCAACCAAGGGTTAACATATCGATAAACTAATGGTAACTACCCGATCAAAGGTTAACACATCAACAAGTTGATGATAACTACCCATCACATGAGGGTTAACATATCAATAAACATATGGTAACTACCCCGACTAAAGGTTAACACATCGATAAGCTAACAGTAACTACCCGATTAGAGATTTATTACCTTAAAATGGTATACGTCTTTTACAATTAGAGGCTTACTATCTCAAAATGTTACTTGTTTTAAATTAATCCTCTAGAGATTCACTGTTTTAGGTACATGTGTTTTGTCCTTGCACACTTTGACACTAGTGCAAAAGTTTCCCAAAATTAGGGGCAATTGTAGACATCTGTGGCTATTTTCTTCAGGCATCTCCTGGTAGAAGCCTAATGCCAGGCCATTCAGGACTGTTCCATGCTCAATGAAAGAAAATGATCTATTAGTGAGTCACAGCCTAAAAGGTCAAGGTTAAATTTAAGGGTATTTTTTTCATTTTCAAGGATTGTTTGAGGGATAGCTATCTACTAATGATAGACGCCCGTCTATTAGGGGTTTTTCCAGTTTTCCCACACTTCCTAGTATTTAAAATTTTTAATTAGGATTAGATCATTCACAAGTTTGATTTGATGCAAATTTCCAGGATTTGATCTTTTAAATTTGAAAGAAAGGATTAGAGTTAGAGTTACTCTCTAACTCCTTCCTAGGTATTTAAAGAAAATTTTAGGATTTTCAAAGGGGATCATGATCTTTAGAAAATGAGAGAGAGAGAGACTTTTTAAAAGAGAGAAATTTAATTCTCTATTCTTGGAAATCTACGACCTCAAGCAATCTTTCACACCAAAAACTCATACACATTTTTTATTAAACATGGGAATCAAGGATTGGGGCTTGGAGCACTGCTTTCTAGAGTTATAGAATCTCAATTCATAAGGGTAATATTCTAGGCTTTCATCTCTTTCATCTCTTTCCCTCTCTAACTTCACATTATAATGGCATAATTAATTAGGTTTTGTTTTTATTTATGATGCCATGATCTAAGTTTTTATGTTATTAAATCTATTCTTTGCTCTTCTAATGCCATGATGATTTAAAATCATTTAACAAGATAAAATGACATGTTAAGGTTTTATGCTATTCCATTGATGCATGGAAGTAGCTTAGTTTAATTCTTGAGATTATATGTTTGCTATTGTTTTGGCATGATTTAGATTAGTTTTATCCATTATCCTTTAGTTTGGCTATTCTAGGGCTATACATATGCATGTTTAAGATTTAGTAGGCTTTTTCCTTACTTTTGGCTGGAAATTTTGCTTTTTGTTTGCTCTTCGACTGATAAATGAAAAAAGATCCAACAAATGGCCGTCTATTATAGTGACAGACGGGATGTCCTAGTGTCTTCTTCTTATCCCATCGTTCTTTAGTTTTGATATTTGTCCTTCATTTTGGGCATCTATGGTTTCTTTTTTTTTTTTTAAGTTTCTAGGGTATTTTATGGAATATTTTTGCATGTATATCTATTTTGCAAAATTAATCATATTTTGTTATTATTTTTACATATATGTTAGTATGATTAGAATTTTGTAAATTTAGTATTTATTCCAAATGCTTTGTTATGTTATTTAATTTTCTTATTTGATTTATATTATGTTCCTTATGTACTAATTGGCTTGTTTTTGTATGTTTTCTTTAGCAATATTTGTTACACATTTGAGTGTTTCTTTTGGAGAATTAATTAACCTTGGAAAGGCCAGCCTTTAAATGGTTCTTCTTTCTTTCCCATTATATTATTTTATTACATTTAATTTTTTCATTATTTAATTATGCCTCATGGTTGATTTATCTCACTATTTAGTTGGTTTTTTGTACTTTCTTTATTATTTATTTTTGATGTATTTTAATTTTGGGGATGTAATAGTTTAGTTAAAAATGATTTTTTTGGCATGATAATTAAAAAGGCATTTACAATATTTTTACTTAATTAATTGGGGCTTTTCATATAAAAATAGACCAATGTCTAATTTTTATCCTAAAGCCACAAAAAAGAGTTTTTTTTTTGTAAATGAGAATGAGGGGACAAATGTTCCCAAATCCAATAAATTCCCCTATTTATGTATGGTATTCTTTATTTCCAGTTGGACAATTTGCCTTTGTAATAATTTCAACCGTGGATTTACTTATTTATTTATCGCTTTATTGATTGATTAATGTGTTTATTTATTTTCTTTACAATACATCATGTGTGATGTCATGCAATTTAGCATAGCCATTTTGATTGTTATTACATCAATTCTTTAATTTAATGTATGTATTTTGTTATGTTTTAGGTTGCTTTTTATGTCTTCTTTATTTTTTAGGCTAAATGTACCTAATTGGATGAAATAAAGTAGAAATGAAGGAATTTTATGAAGTATTAAAGAAAAAGGTCTTAAAGAAGTTTAAGAGCCTGTGTCAATTCATTACAGTCCATGCTAACTCATCATAGAGGCTCAACATGTCGACCCGTGACATGTTGAATTGAATTATAAAGTGGTTGAAGGCATGCTGACTAATTATGTTGGTGATGACTCATTACAAAACCCTAGCTGTGCTGACTTGTCCAACTCAGTACCAGTGTGCTGGCTCATCACTCAGACCAACCATTGTAGTTCTTCATATACTTCTTTAGATTTGCAACCCTCTCTAGAAAGATACCATATGGCAGACCTTTAATTCTATAATGCATGAAGATAATCATATTTTGGATATAGAAAAACTACCATATAACTTCCAAATCATTAGAAAATAATATGAGGAAAAAAATACTCCAAGGAAAAGAAGAGATCAAAAGAGGTCATTCAACACTCAAGTATTTTTCTAAAAAAGCATTGAGGAGTCTCATACCATTCTTTCTTCTATTTTTCCTTTAGATTTTGCTTGATATTATTTCTCTTCCTTATGTATTTATTTTGCCAACATGTATTTAGGGTAACTTTGTTTTATTAGAATCGCAAATATGAATTGTTCTTCATTAATATAATTATCTTGTTTTAAGCATGAATGATTTACTTTTAATTTGGTGCTTAATCTATTATGTATGCTTGATCACCATATATAATGTGTTAATCAATTTGTTCATAATGAGAGTTGGGACATTTAAGGTAATTAAACTTACTTAAAGTTAGAAATCACTTAGGAGATAAGGATTTCACTTTGAAGGGATTAAGAATAGGCATGGAACTTCATGGTTCTCATCTATCTCCATAGTGATATAAGAGTGCTTATAGACTCTAGATGGGGATACCCTTATTTAACAATGAGAGTTGCATTTAGGGATAGTAGATCTTATTCTCCAATCATCGTATGCTTTTATGTTTATTTGTAACTTTATATGATCAATTGATGTGTTGTAATTCTAATGCCTTTGTTGATTAATTGCCATAAAACCCATATGGTTTTCCTATAAAGCCACAATTTAATCCCTTACAACCCAAATCCCATTTCGAATCTCTTATTGAACAATTTATTAGCCAATAAATTACCACCAATAAAAGTAATGAGGAGAAATTCATGCAAGTCTATGTAAAACTTAAACAACTTGCTACCCATAATAAAATATTAAAGACCCAAATTATCCAGCAAGCCTCTTCAAGTTTTCAACCTATGGGAAAGTTGGTTAGCCAGCCCAAGTTCCCATACAAGGAGACTTGTCAAGCAATTACATTAAGAAGTGGTAAAAAAGATAACAATAATGAGGTAAGAGGTAAGAAAGTGACTAATCAAGATGATGAGTCAAAGAGTAAGTCTAATGAGTCTAATAAGCATGTTATGGTTGATAGTAGCAATGATGTTGTGAAAACTAAAGAAGATAAAAAGAAAAATGACCAATCTAAGAAGAAAGGTGAACCTAGAGGAGATCTTAAAGCTTTCCTTTTCCCCAAAGATTCTTAACGCATAATTTAGATAAGCAATTTGGCAAGTTTCTAAATTATATTAAGGATATAACCATCACTATTTCATTTATGGATGCTATTAGAGATATTCCCTCATGGGATAAGTTTTTAAAAGACATTACAACACATAAAAATAAGTTAAAAGAATATGATTTTTTCACCACATTCTTAGTTTTAGAGGTTTTGAGTAAGTTTTAGGTTTGTTTATCAATTATTATTTTGTTATTATTTCATATTTACACATTATTTTTAATGGCCTAATGTTTTTCTTGGATTTTTTGGTAGTTTTGTATTTTTGAGTTTTTTAGCAGGGTGTGACGAGTTGTAATGCCTGTACTGACTCGATATAGAGAGTCAACTTGCTGACTTATGTGATGAGTCATTCTAGAAGCATTACATATCAAGTCATTAGAGGTCATGTCAATTCATAAAGAGATGCATCCATGCCAAGTTGTCACCAATGTGTCGACTTATTATAGAGAGTAATCGTGTCAAGTAATGCCCTCTATGCCGACTCATGATAGCCACATTTTTGCTAAATTTTTCTCTAATTTCAATATCTTAAATGCTCTATTTCAGTTTTTATTTCTAGTCTTTAATTTTTGTTATTTTTTTAGTTTTTTTTCAAATTATTTTGAAAATGTGTGAGAAGCCCTAAAAATTATGTCTTTTCCCAAAAGAAGTCATAACCTTTCCTACTTTTTCTCGTCCCTTTTTAGATTTTTTTCCCTATAAATACAAGTCTTTATTTCTATTTATTGTTGCTTTCTTTTCCCTTTCCCAATAGGGTTATTTCCCTATAAGTATATCCATTTTTCCTTATTCTTTCCTACTCTTTCTTAGTTTTCCCTCACTTGTTTCTCTCAACACCTCCATTATCAAGTTGTTATTTCTTTCTTCTTTTTTTTTTTCTCTTTCACATGTCCATTACCAGGTTCCTTCTTCTTTTTCTTTGAACACTTATTTATCTTAACATCCAAGACACCAAGAACAAGAGGATCTACTTCATCAATTCCTCAAGAGGGAGCTTATATAGATGAGGATTTCACTTCCATATACAAGGCTCCATTTAACATCTTTTATCATGAAGAAAGTGATAAATTTATTTCTCTTAAGCTAAGAGGAATTGTGTCTTTTAAGTAATATTGGTATGCTTGAACCTCTTAATGCTCTTTTAACTTCATATGGTCATGGTAGATTTCTTTCAATGTATGAACCAACTTATATTCATTTGGTATTGGAATTTTACACCACTTTGGAAGTTTATGAGAATGACTCTAGGGTGTTAGAGTTTCATTTTCTAAGAGAAAAGTACAATCTTACATATTCATTTATGCATAGAGTTTTTGAATTTAGGAGAGATGGTATGTGTAACCCTCCTAAGAACTTTGATGTTAATGCACTTTGGACTTTCTTGACTGATTTTAATATTCTATTCCAACCCAAGAAGGGTAAAGCCATATTTATTAAAGACTTAAAATTTTGGCTTTTATATAAGGTTTTTGAATATGTGATTTTTCACAAGTCTGAATTCAATTGGATTACTTATCAAGATCTATTACTTATGTGGTGCATTCATAATAATAAACAAGTTTGTTGGACTTACTAGATTTTTAATCAATTTCTTACATGCACATCTAGGAATGATAGCCCAATTACTTATGGTCATGTGATGACTATTATTGCTAAAGCTTTGAATGTTGATTTTAATGAATTTACTCATGTGCTTGCACTAGGCAGACTTTGATTAGAGGTGAGATGGTTGATGCCTCATTGAGGTTCTTTCCTGCCCATTCTCACTCATGTTGAAGAGGATTGGCACTGCCATCACCTCGAGAAAGTGAAGAAAAGAAGAAAGAGAGCGAGGAAGAAGGCTAGGATTTTGATGTACCTTAAGAGGGGAAACCTCATGAAGACTTGGCCATCATTCCAACCCCATCTTATAAGGGTGTAAATAGGCCAACTTATGGTCTTTCTCATAGCTAAACTCATGGTGCTTCAAGTAGATCCTCAAGGATTTGTAAAAAAGTGCCAGATAACCAATAATCTATGCAACATCAATTAAATTCAATGGAGATAATGACTAGGAATCTTACAAGGAGGAAAAGGTGTATGTAGCAAAAAATTGATACATTTATTGCTCAAAGAGGATATGTGGTTGGCTCTCGTCTACCCTCTCATTTGAATGACTAACGAAAGAATTTCTTTTCCTTCTCCTTTTTTATTTTGGGTTCACATTGAGGACAATGTGATGTCTAAGTGTGGGGAGGGATGTTTTATGTTTATTTTTTATTGCATATGTTTAGTATTTTAGTTTTTATTTTATATGCATAGTGCTATGCTAAGTTGATGCATATTTATTAATTTGTCTTCTTCATCTTTATTTTGAGTTTTTTTCTCTAAGGTCATCTTGATATGATTAAGTGCATAATAATGCCATGTCAATTGTTTATTTGTGATGACCATTTGGTAGAATCTTAAGTTTCATAAAGTATAGTTTTTAAATTTATCTTACTAATTTTCGTTGTTATTTTCAAAATCCTAGGATGTTTAGTCCATTTTCTAACTATACTTGGAATTAGGATGGCATGATTCAAGTTTAGTATTTAAGACCTTTTTTAGTTTTAGGGTAACTATAGCCATAATACATGGATGAGGATACAAAAAATAAAAAATATAATAAAAAAAGAAAAAAAGAGCAAGAAAATCACAATCATCTTATAGATGGAGCATAAAATACACCCATTGAGATTGATTAAATAAAAAGAGTGGGATGGAGCATAAAATGCACCCACAAAATTGTAAAGTTTTTAGAAAATCTATAAGTGTCTAAAAATGTCATGAGACTTATGAGTTGATGTGTGATCTTAACCTTGTCCTAATGGCTATGTTTTTTTTTTAATTTCTAAGTTTGAAGAGTTTATCATAAATGAATAGTTTGGTTAGATTATCTCTTTATGTTTATGATTTTGATTTTAATAATTTAAGATAGAATGTTAAATTTATTGACTATGCTATGCAACTTGTCTACTCTATCATTGTTAAGCATTGGGAACTAGTTAATTGCCTATCTTATTTTAAGCACTTTCTCATATAAAAGATCATTCTTAGGAAAACTTTTTTCAAACTTAGAAGATAAATGCTTTTGTTAGTTCTATCACTTCGATATTTGTATTCTTGCTTGAGGAAAAACAAGGTTTAATTGTGGGAAAATTTGGTGTCATGCAATTTAGCATAGCCTTTTTTATTGTTATTACATCAATTCTTTAGTTTAATGCATGTATATTGTTATGTTTGAGGTTGCTTTTTATGTCTTATTTATTTTGTAGGCCAAATGTGCCTAATTGGGTGAAATGAAATAGAAATGAGAGATTTTTATGAATCATTGAAGAAAAAGGTCTTAAAGAAGTTTAAGAGCTTATGCCAACTCATTACAGTCCATGCTGACTCATCATAGAGACTCAACATGCTGACTCATGCCATATTGAACCAAGCCATGAAGTAGTTGAAGGCTTGCCAACTCATTATGTTGGTGATAACTCATTATAGAGCCTAGCTATGCCGACTTGTCCAACTTGGCACCAGTGTGCCAACTCATCACTTAGACCAACCATTGTAACTTTTCATGTACCTCTTCAGATTTGCAACCCTCTTCGAAAAGACACCATTTGGGAAACCTTTAGGTTTAGAAATACATGAAGATAACTATATCTTGGGTATAGAAAAACTATCATATAACTTCCAAATCAATTAGAAAAGATTATGAGAAAGAAGAATACTCCAAGGGAGAAGAGAGAAAAAAAAGGTCATTCAACACAAGTATTTTTTTGAAGAAGCATTAAGGAGTCTCCTACCATTCTTTCTTCTCTTTAGATTTTACTTTATATTATTTCCTCTTGTGTATTTATTTTGCCAATATGTATTCAGACTAACTTTGTTTTATTAAAATTACAAGTATGAATTGATCTTCATTAATATAGTTGTCTTATTCTAAGTATGAATGATTTAAATTTAATTGAATGCTTAACTATTATGTATGCTTGATCACCATATATAATGTGTTAATCAAATTGTTCACAATAAGAGTTGGGACATTTTGGTGGAAAGGTAATTCTTACTTAAAATTAGAAATTACTTAGGAGACAATGATTTCACTTTGAGGGGCTTAAGAATAGGCATAGAACTTTATGGTTCTCATCTATCTCTATAATGACACGAGAGTGCTTATGGACTCTAGATAGGGATGCCCTTATTTGACAATGAGAGTTGCATCTAGTGATAGTAGGCCTTATTCTCCAATCATTGGATGCTTATGTGTTTATTTGAATCTTTATATGATCAATTGATATCTTGTAATTCTAATGCCTTTATTGATTGATTGTAAGTTATAAATTAGATTAGATAATTAGTTTAATTAAGTAAGAATTTAGTATTATCAATTCCATCTAAATTATTGTTGACTATCCATCTTAGTATCTAACCGATTAATACAAAACAAATCTTATATCTAAATTGATTCGTAGAGTTTAACACCCTTCTTACCCTATCTAAGTTCTTGAGACTAAGGTATTTAAATATACACCGCAGCAGTGTGATAAGAGAAATAGTGGATAAATGACAAAAAAAACCTGATTATAAGAAATACCTAACTGAGATACAAGTAAAAGTGATGCCCCAAACACCAAACTCTCTTTGGGCATCAAATATTGAGATTTATTTCCCAACATTCTGTTGGGTGGTAACTCCATGATTCCTACCTTTTTAAGACCACATTGTATTCCTTTATGGTTGACCATCAATAATGAAATTAGGCCTAAACCCCTTTTTATTGTGAAGTGGCCAATTTATGAGATTATAAGCCTCGTTCGATCTTGGACCCTAAAAGTGAGCCTCCAAAAATTGACCTAGACATAAGTGGGCTTTGACCAGTGCATCACAATCGACCCCACATATAGTGAGTTATTGTAGAAATTAGATCAGCTAGAGGCATCCATGCAGACTCTCATTTAGTGATACCAACAGGATATGGATAGGATTTTAGCAATACTCACTGCAGCAGGAGAGAGATTTGACACTACATTACAGGTTATTGATGCCGTCATCTCGGGAGTGAGGCAACAAATTAACAGGATAAAGGGGTTTAGTCATACAACTTTAGCTGCTATGACACATGCTAAAGAGGCACTGGATACCCATTTCAAAAGGATGAGGGGTGACTTTAGGAATTATGTGAGCCAGCAAACACCAGGCATTAAGGGATTAGGTATAGGGATCAGTGGATTGGTTGGAGTGATCTGATAGATTCTATGCGCTGGCTGACTACATATCAGGGTTCAAGTTAAGAGCACCATCTCTACCTTTTGAGACTTCAGTGACTATAGTTCAGCTGCATCACCAACCTTGCCCATATTCTTTATGTCCATCATCATCATAACCATTATCCTCGCATTTTCCACTGTTCCAACCACTATCTAGGCTAGTATATCGCAGGCCACCTGACCTACTTCAGTAGTTGTATTTTTCATTCAGGGAATTAGAAAACTTTTTAGGTTCTAGTGTATATAAAAAACTTGATAATTTGTACTTATGTTTATATTTCCTTTTTATTTGTAATTATTCTTGCAATTTATCCTTTATGTTATTTAATTCAAGACTAAGGAAAATGATAATACAGCCAAGATAATAAAAATGATAAAAATGAATAATGAAAAATGATAGAAAATGACAAAAAATTTCCACAATTGACCAAGAATGACTAACAAATAATAATAAAGTCTTTCAGACCCAATCATTCACATATGAAGTGAAGAATGCACTAATGCTAAAACTAGTTCATAGGTACTAAAACCCACCCTCAAGAGGCACACATTCCACATTTTATAAACAATCATCATACAAATAGCGTTGATGATGATGGTTTTCCATATATTGGAGACATAGTCATTGGGAAGTATCAGAACCTATACTAGACATATTTTTTTCTGATGGAATGGAAAAACTTATTGATGATACCCACGCTAAATTAGACCAGAGAGATAAAATATCTATGAATGGGGAATGGCTAGGTGTCTATAATGATTCTTCTTCCTTTGTTACTTCTTTAAGATGTCTACAATGCCGCAAGAAGTTGCCTAAATTGGTTGAAATTAGAAGTGATACACAACAAAGAGAAGTGCAAATATTTCTAACTCTAGAAGGATTTTACATCCCCTTTTGCTTCTGAGAATTTACACAAGGTGAAGTCATTTAAAAGAGGCATCATATTCCTTCTACTATCTTTTGGACAAGGGAATTATTAAAACTGAAGCACACTGAAGGTCAAGATCATAGTATAGAACTGAAACACATTAAAAGAGGCATGATCTAAAAGGTTTTTTTTAACTTGAATGAAGAGGGTAAAAATTATGCTATAGTGTTTCCAAAGCAAGTCTATGGATGATGTAGAAAAAGAAGTACACTTACTATGAACCCAACATGGGTGAATAGAAAAACCTGTGAAGTACACTCATTGTGAACTTAACATGGATGACAATGAAGGTTAATCTACCTTAGGTGGCAAGCTATTGTGCCAGGAATATTCCAACATGGATATTGACACAAAAGAAAGTTAGACATGTCGACATATGATGTCAACCACCATGTCAAGGTTAGTTATGCTGACAAATGTAACTACCACATAATTTTTAGGTTAGAAATGTTGACATATAACAATAACCTATTTATAGTTTTACTTGATCCTGCATATTGACAAGTTGGCACTAATTAGATATAAATAACTTATCTCAATTCTGCATGCCGATAAGCTAATGCTAATCAAACAATCAACTAAGGGTTAACACATCAATAAACTAATGGTAATTGCCCAATAAAGGGTTAACACATTGAAAAGCTAATGGTTATTACATAATTAGAGATTCACTAACTCAAATAATTTGTGTCTATTTCAATCAAAGATTTACTACCTCAAATGGTATGTGTCTATTTCAATTAGAGATTGATTGCCTCAAAGGATATTTGCTTTTTTCAACTAGAGATTCGCTACCTCAGGTATGCATCTTTTATCCTTTCACTCTGAATTTTGGCTCATTTAGACACTAGTGCACAATTTTCCCTAAAAGTGAAGGCAACTATAGACACCGTGACTCGAGACAACCCATAACAGAGTTACCCGATGATGAGGAATCACTCATATTTATTATAGAAAGCATGAATCCTAAGTTTCGTCCTTCGTTTCTATAAATTTATAAAGTATTTTTATGGGTTTTAATATCACTTTTTTAAAAGTTTTGAAAAGAGATCGAAAAACATTGAATTTTTGTCCCTATATGTGATAGACGAACGTCTATCATGGAGGGACAACTGTCAGTGGTTATTTTCTTCAAGGTTATCTCCCAGCAAATGGCCTATCTAGACCATCTAGGATTGATCGTGGCTCGATGACAAATGGTCATCCATTATTAAGTAACAAACACAAATGTCCAGGTTAGATTTAAGGGCATTTTTATGAATTTTTCAAAGATCATTTGAGTGACGACCGTTTGTTAGTAATAAATGCCCATCTACAGGGGTTTTTTAGATTGTCCCATGTTTTTCAGCTGATCGGTGTCTAGCAAGTATACTAGATAGTCTAGTAATATATGATAATAAGATTAAGATCCTAAATATCATACCCAAAGCAATGTGGATTGCTAAGCAAAATGTCTATGTTTGAATTAAATTAATCTAAGATTATTTTTCATATTTTTGAATTTAAAGCAAGAACTAAACTAAATGTATAATAAAGAGAAACAAAGATAAAAACTAGACTAACATGAATTAAACATAGAACAATAACTAAAACAATTATGCTAAAGGAACTATCCACTTCAACTTCCATTGTAATGACTCAATTACAAAGAAAAACAAGTGATAATGGAAAAACCGATTAAATAAAGCCATATAGCTTATTCAGACAATCATTTTAAGCATTAAACCTTCTTGTTAAAAGTAATTCAACACTTAGCATAAAGATCCGATTTTAAACTCCTAAACATCCATTAAACTATTTTTCAAGCAAACTTAACTTTAAACTATTGTTAGTTCAACTTTTCCTAGTATTAATCCACTCTTACCAACACACAATTATCTCAAATTTAGAATATAATCATGCATCAATATTAATGATTTAATCTAACAACATGCATATCATAGATAATTCTTAAAATCAATCATCAACCATTAATCAAATAAGTTAATAATCAATTTAATAACAACCATAAGTAAGAATATGCTTATGAACTAAGAAATAATAAAACTTGCATTAAATTAAAGCTCAAACTAAGTCATTACAATAAAAGACTGAGGGTTCAAGTTTCCCTTAGCATTACTTACCAAACATGATTAAAATGAAAGAAAAACAAAAATAAGAGATACAATACTCATGAAGCTTCAAACTTGCTTTTGATGATTTCTTAGAATACCAATAAAAAGCTTGAGTTTTTACAAGGATTGCAAACTAAGAAAAATAGAAAAAAAGCTAAAACTATTGTATAAATTAACTAAAGAAAATTAGGTTAAAAAATAAGTAAAAATTGTAATTAATTTCCTCCTCTAGTTTTGGTGTCTTGAGCAACCTTTTATAGCCTCTAACAGAAGAAGATTTTACACCTTGTGACCTCTAAATCAAGTTGTAAAAGAGTTTATGTAAAAGAGGAAGTCTTTTATTGATAAATCATATCAAACGCTGAGGAAAATGACTTTAGTAACTTGGTTGAGTGATGAAACATTCAAGAGAGTGCCTTAATCACTCAGTTAAGTGATTTTCTACTAGGATGAGTTACTTGTTCTTTGGGTGAGTGAATTCCTTCTTGGATGAGTAACTAAAACACCCAAGAGAGTGATTCTACACTTGGAAAAGTGATAATTATCAGTCAACCGAGTGGTTTGCTACTATCCTTCATGAGAGAATTTTACACTCTTTCCCAAAATTACAATTTCACCCCTTAACTTCTCCCTTTTTCAATTTACTCCTTCATTTCTTCAATTAAGCCTTGAAAACACCAAAACTAACAATTAAACCTACAAACACACAAATTAACTAATTAAACATAAAACCAACCAAATTAATACTAAATTAACTAATTTAAACACATAAAAACACATTAAAAATATAGTATAATTCATAATTATCAAGTATCCCACACTTAGTCTTTGCTCGCCCCCAAGCAAAATTGAAAAAACCAACTTCTCAAAATAATTAAACTTTAACCAAGAATTATGCATTTTAAAAACCATGTTTAGCGATTAACAAATATCACTTAACAAAATTCTAACTAGAATAAATTCAAACAAGATAATATGAGCTAGTTTCCATGTGTGTGTATGTGCAAGATCAAAATATTTTAAACTCTTTTAAAAATCACAACACCAATGCAATTCATAGATAAGCTCAAGAATTAATGTACACCTATGTATACAAGTGTTTTCACACTTGAAACTTTATAAACACCATAGACCTCTCCTTTATCACCGGAACCCGAAGGTCATCTCCGCTAAACAACTCAAATTAAACTTAGAATCACTTTGGACTTAATAGGTTGTAATGGGGTTAGGGTGTTGGTTACAAAGAATGGATAATAGATAATAAAAAAGAATAGCCATTCTATGCTTGAATAAACCAAACTGCAAAATTTTAATTTATTAAATACATACCCTTTTTTCCATACTTGCTTACTCAATCCCATACATCTTAAGCACTTTTGAGAGAAAAGATCAATGAAACTCCTCTCAAATTCACAATTCATCCCTTGTAGAAGTCATATTACTTTCTCTTGTATGTAATTCACACTTAAAGTTTTGCCATATATGCTAGTTTTATTTTCAATTTTTCTTTTTTTTTTATTTTTTTCTTTTTTTTATGTACTAGCTTTATTGTTGCTGGAAATCAATGATAAAAAGGGTGATTACAAGGTAAATTTTAACTAATTTCTTAACTTCATTAATAAACATTGACAATAATAATAAAGAACCTTTTACACTCTTCAATTTTCCAACAAAAGTTAATCTATCCAATCCTAAAGTGGCCAATTCTAGAAAGGAAGATAAAAGCTTTTTAGGCTATATGGTAAATAAATGAGTGTAACAAGAAAAATAAATATGGCACACATTAAGCACTCCTCATTAAGCTAAAAATGGCTAGTAAGGGACAAATGTATCAAAAAGGTGGCAAAACAATCTTAATATAGCTCAACAAGAAAAATATTACCTAGATCACTTTCTAAGTTATATGAGTTTTTTTTTTTGCTTTGAAGG
Organism: Excoecaria agallocha; assembly: GCA_037975025.1. Classification (NCBI taxonomy): domain Eukaryota; kingdom Viridiplantae; phylum Streptophyta; class Magnoliopsida; order Malpighiales; family Euphorbiaceae; genus Excoecaria; species Excoecaria agallocha. The sequence continues at coordinate 86,741,731 of CM075807.1, forward strand.
GTGATGAGGAATATTTTAGTTTCCTAAAATTTCTTACTCAACTATTTCAATGCATTATTTTTCTTCTATTTAAAAATTGGTCTTTTGTGCTTAAAGGGTAGAAATCAACAAATATAAGTCTAATTGAATGTTAAAATAGCTAAAAAAATTCATTAAACAATATGCTTTTCTTAATGCTAAACAAAAATTCTAAACACTAGACATTCTAAATTATAGTTCAACATGTTTAATTTTTCAGAATAAATTAGGGCGAACTAATCTAATTGTATAATACATGATATTGGACTAAACCTATTTAACTAACATCTAAAATAAAATAAACTAAACAAAATAACTAAAACAATTCATAAGCAAGATGAAGGAACTTCCCTGAATCGATCTTTAAAATTTACCTTAGCTGAGCTCTGTCCCCCTCTTTCAAATCTTACTGTCCTCAGTAAAGTAGCAAAAGTAACAGCTCACTACATAAATTTTGATGAACAAGTAAGTTCCCAAGTGGAATTGATACTATAACAATACAATACTTGACTCAAAGCAATACCAACAAAATCGAGTAAACACAATGAAGGTAAAAGGATACATAAGATCAATGGAATAAAGTGAACAATAAAAACATGCCTCTAAAATAAAAATAATGTAGAAAATAAGGCTTAATAATCATGGTTATTAAGTGAAGAAATGCACCTAGGCCAAACTTGCTTTAATGCTTAAAGTACAATATCAATATGTTGCATGATTGATATCAAGTGTGTGAATGTATAATCTCAATTTTTAGGGTAATTGGTGATGGTTTAGCTTACTAAGATGAAGAGAAAGACTTTAAATTGGCCATGGTAATCACATAAAAAATAAGCCAATTTAAATACAATCTCAACCATTATCAAGCCAATAATTGAAATCAAGGTTTAGCCTCAAACAATAAGTAGCTAAGAGTAAATGGAATCCAAATGAAATATAACTTAACTCAAAACAATGCTATTAGTAAACCTATGCTCAAAAATAATTAAGTCACACCAATTCATGCAAAATAATCTTAGAAAGTAAGTTACACAATTAAGTAATGCAAAATACTAACAAATATTGCCCCTAAAAATTCAAACTAAAAAATTAAAGCCCAAACATAATTTTAAAGCCTGAAATAGGCGATTATATAAGGTATAGCCTAAGTAATGAATGTCCATCTTGAAATGAGCTTTTCAAAAACATATTATAATAAGCAATCAGACAACTGGTGCAAAAGTTGTGATAAAAATAGTCCAGACCATAATAATTTCCTTAATAATTTTCTACTCAAAATCCTATTTCCATGCAATGAGGAAGGAAATGATGCAATAATAAATTTAAACTCTAAGTTCCTAAGGTATAAGTGTGTGCTTAAGTGAGTGATTGAGTGTTTTGAGTGAATGATTTTTAGGTGAGTAGTTGAGCTACATGGCTGAGTAGTGATACTCAACACTAGGGAGAGAAAACACTCGGTTGAATGTGTAATGTATTTAGCTAAGTGGAAGCTGGCTAGAATAAGGTGACTCAAAGCACTCAAAAGAGTGAAATTTCACTCAACCAAGCAAAAGGCCACTCTAAAGAGTGTTTGGGTCACTCGGTTGAGTGATGAGGGGTGGCATTCAAGGGAAATTTTCCAAATTTCCAAATTTTACAGCTCAACTCCCAATTAAAAGCAATTTTACTTAGTGTTCTTTAATCCTACCTCAATTCAAGCTCCACAAACTTAATTAAACATCCCAAAACATCATCAAACTATGATTAAAAACTCATTCAAATAACTCAAAACTTAATCAAATTCTTGCAAATCGTTCATTAAATCATTCATTTGCTAACTCAAAAGGAACAATTCATAATCTTGGATATCATCTTGTATCATCTTGAAAAATGTCTCAAAATTTTTCTACAAAGAATAACCACCAAATAAAAAATATATAAAAAAATCTCAGACTAAATTATAGATATTAAACAAACAACATTGTTGTTCCCTAGCAATGACACCAAAAACTTGACTGGTGTCTAGCAAGTATACTAGATCAACTAGTAATATTGGATAATAAGATTAAGACCCTAAATATCATACCTAAGGGAACATGGATTTTTAGGCAAAATATCTACATTTGAATAAAATTAATCTGAGATTATTTCCCAAGTTTTTGAATTGAAAGTAGGAACTAAACTAAATGGACAATAAAGCAAAACAAAAACAAAAACTAGACTAACATGAATTAAACACAAAATAATAATAAAACACTTTTGCTAAAGGAACTATCTCAACTTCCATTGCAATGACTCAATTAAAAAGAAACACAAGTAATTATGGAAAACCAGTTAAATAAAGCCAAATAGCTTATTCAAACTGTCATTCTAAGCATCAATCCTTCTTGTTAGGAATATTTCATCACTTAGCATAAAGATCCGATTTTAAACTCCTAAACATCCATTAAACTCTTTATCAAGCAAACTTAACTTCAATCTATTCTTAGTTCAACTCTTCTTAGCATTAACTCACTCTTATGAATACACAATTATCTCAAATTTAGAATATAATCATGCATCAATACTAATAATTTAATCTAAAAACATGCATATCATATATAATTCTTAAATCAGTCATCAACCGTTAATAAAAAAAGTTAATAATCAATTCAATAACAACCAAATATAAGAATATGCTTGAGAGCTAAGAAATAATCAAACTTGCATTATATTAAAGCTTAAACTAAGTCATTACAATAAAAGATTGAGGTTTCAAGTTTCCCTTAATAGAAGTAAGGAAAACTACTTACCAAGCATGATTAAAATGAAAGAAAAATAAAAATAAAAGATATAATACTCATTAAGCTTCAAACTTGCTTTTGATGATTTTTTGGAAGAACAGTAGAAAGCTCGAGTTTTTACAAGGATTGCAAACTAAGAAAAATAAAAACTAATCTAAAACTACTATACAAAATTAACTAAAGAAAATTATGTTAAAAATAAAGTAAAATTCATAATTAATTTCCTCCCCTAGTTCTGGTGTCTTGAGCAACCTTTTATAGCCTCCAAAATAAGAAGATTTTATGCCTCGTGTGTTAGAAAGTATGCCTTAGAGCCCATATAATAGGGTTGTATTTCATATACATGAACTCATATTCTTAATAAAAGGCATCATTCATTTATTAATGCTATGTTTAAACACATGAGTTTGTAAATCTTAAATTAATAAATGAAGTCCTAGATATTATAAACACAGTGCAAAGGCAATCATGAAAGTGTTCATGATGTGAGATGTCTATTGCATGCAAATGTGATAATATCTAAATATCCCTAGTCATAGAATTAACAAGATAGGACATTGTTAATTTGGACAGACTAACACATGTTATGCTTCTTGAATTGTTCAAGCAGTGGTTCTCATAACTGTGATAAGGGAAGATGATCAAAGCTAACATATGGATGCTTGTTAGAAGAACAAGTTCATTGGATACCTGCAAAGAGAATCTTCACATGGATATTAAATTTATTTCAGTGAGGAATCTCTTCATATCGGTTGTGCAAGTATCCTTAGACTTGAAAGCACCAAGATTATCTTAAGTAGCAAGTGATATACTTTGACTCTATAACCGATTACTTCCAACTGGGGCTGAATACAGTTAGGAGGTTAGGTATATCATGACCTACTTAAAGAAAGTTGATTGATTGAGAAAGGATTCACCATCCCATATTTATTAAGGGAAGTTATCTGGCATGATTCTATAATTGCCTTATTCAGAGAATCTCTGGCTAGAGTAATATGCCAAGATGGATAGAGATCCATGAAGGGAATTTTGGGAACAATGGTTAAAATAATAGAACATACATAATTAGGTTTATATGTGTTGATAGAAATCCATACTCAGAATCTAATTGAGATAAGAGTGGTGAAAGGAGTAATTGCACGATAACTGTTTCTATGGAAGGGTATAATCAAACCACTTGACTTTCCTGACATTTGGATAGTCATGATGCCTTATTATTTGTATAATAGTATATCATAAATATCAATAGGGATTGATAAAATAATTTAAAGAAGTTTAAATCATGTGAGTTTTAATTAGAACTTATAATTACATATTATATTGCCAATATGGACAGGAACCCAATAGGTCACACACATATAGAGTAAAGGATAAAATGGTAAAATAATAAGGATTATAATCTCTGATATTATTATGGGAAAAGAGAAATGAATAAGAAAATAATTAATTAAAGAGTTTAATTAATTATGATAAAGTAGAATTGTTTGTAGAACTTTTTAAAAATATTCTGCAAAATGGACTTAATTGAAATATTGTATTTCATAATTAATTATTATTGGACTATAAGTGTTATAAGGCTGATATAATAATTAATAGATCCATTGGAGAAATTAAAAGAGGCCAAAAGAATTGGTTTTAGCGCAGAAACCCTCCAGAGGAAGGGTTACACGCCAAAGCCATATAGAAGGCCTTAGAGGCCTAATTCGTGGACCAAAATAAATTAAATATATTTCATAAGTGTTATGGAGCCTACATATTTAATTTGGATGGATTTGGAATTAATTTTGGTGATTAAATCCAAGTATATACACAAAGGGCCTCGTGTTGTGGGTTTTGTGCATAGTCTTTTGTGAAAGGATTTAAATTGGATTTAATTGAGCCCAAATAAATTATTAATAATTTCAGAAGCCCATCTAATATTTCTCCAACAATTTTAAAGAGCTCAATCCCATTATAAAGCTGGATTTTTAACCTAACTATAAAAATCCAAGTGATAGGGATTTTAGGGTTAAGTGAACATTAAGAGAAAATAAATTCTCTCTCTTTGAAAAACCCTAGGCACCACTCCCTTGCTAGCATCAAGGGGAATTTGGCCAGCCTTTGTGTTCCATCATTCTTGGTTCATTCAATCTTCTCTAGTGTGGATTATTAATTCAAGGTGTTCAATTTTGGACACTGTGGTCGACGACAACCCGGTGAGAAGGAAAATCAACTATTCAACAAAAATTAAAGGTGATTTTTCTTATTCTCATTAATATTTATATTGTAAATTCATGGCAAGATCAGATCTATTGGTTAAAAAAATTTTAAATTTTGCTTATGCATGTGATGCATGTAACCGATAATTCCCAACATTATGATCTCCTAAATCAAGTTGTAAAAGAGTTTTTGTAAAAGAGGAAGTACTTTATCAATAAATCATATCAAATGCTTAGGAGAGTACCTCAATCACTCGATTGAGTGATTTTATACTAGGGTGAGTGACTTGTTCTTTGGGTGAGTGAATTCCTTCTTGGGTGAATGACTAAAACACTCAAGAGAGTGATTATACACTTGTGAGAGTGATAATTACCACTCAGGCGAGTGGTTTGTTATTGTCCTTCATGAGAGAATTTTGCACTTTTTCCTAAAATTATAATTTTACCCCTTAACTTCTCTTTTCTTCAATTTACTCCTTTATTTCTTCAATTAAGCCCTGAAAAATACAAAAACTAACAATTAAACCTAAAAACACACAAATTAACTAATTAAACATAAAATCAACCAAATTAATAATAAATTAACTAATTTAAACACATAAAAAACATAGTATAATTCACAATTATCACCAGCATCCAAAATTATGGATAAGTATCAGATCTGATCCTATACAAATTTTAGGGATAATAACTCCTATTTTTAGAGGGATTAGAGTTGGAGTTGATCTCTAACTCTTCTTGGGAATTGTCGGTTACATGCATCTCATACATAAGCGAAATTTAAAATTTTTAACCAATATATCTGATCTTCCTATGAAATTACAATATACATATTAATGGGAATAAGAATAATCACCTTTGCTTTTTGTTGTACAGTTAATTTTCTTTCTCACCGGATTGTCACAAACCACAGTGTCCAAAGTTGAACACCTCCAATGAGTAATCCACACTAGAGAAGGATTGAATGAACCAAAAAAGGGGGAATACAAGGCTGGATGAAATCCCTTGATGCTATTAAGGGGAAAGTGGCGGCTAGGGTTTTGAGAATGAGAGAAATTCTTTTCTCTTAATTGTTCACCTTCTTACCTTAAAACCCTATCACTTGGATTTTTATAGTTAGGTTAAAAATCCAACTTCATAATAGGATTAGGCTCTTTAAAATTGCTGGAAAAATATTAAATGGGCTTCTGGAATTATTAATAAGTTATTTGGGCTCAATTAAATCCAATTTAAGTCCTTTCACAAAAGACTATGAACAAAACCCACAAACTAGACCCTTTGTGCATATACTTGGATTTAATCACCCAAATGAATTCCAAATCCATCTAAATTAAATATGTAGGCTCCATAACACTTATGAAATATATTTAATTTACTTTGGTTGAAGAATTAGACCTCTAAGGCCTTCTATCTATAGTTGGTGTGAAACCCTTCCTCTAGAGGGTTTTTGCACCAAAGCCATTCTTCTGGGCCTCTTTTAATTTATCCAATGGATCTATTAATTATTATATCAGCCCTATAACACTTATAGTCCAATAATAATTAATTAGGAAATACAAAATTTCAATTAGGTCCATTTTAGAGAAAATTTGTAAAAAGTTCTGCAAACAATTTTACTTCATCATAATTAATTAAACTCTTTAATTAATTATTCTCTTATTCAATTTTCTATTCCCATAATAATATCAAATATTATTATCCTTGTCATTTTACCATTTTATCCTTTTCTAAATATGTGTGTGACCTATTGGGTTCCTATCCATATTTGTAGTATAATACATAATTGGGAGTTCTATTCAAAACTCATATGATTTAAACTCCTTTAAATCATTTTATCAATCCCTATTGATATTTATGATACATTATTATACAAATCATGAGCGCCCTCTAGCTAGGCATCATGACTACCCAAATGTCAGGAAAGTCAAGTGTTGTGACTATACCTTTCCATAGAAACAGTTACTGTGCAATTACTCCTTTCACCACTCTTATCTCAATTAGGTTTTGAGTATGGGTTTCTGTCAACACATATAAATCTAATTATATATGTTCTATTAATTTAACCATTGTTCCAAAAATGCCTTTTATGGATCTCTATCCATCTTGGCATATTACTCTTGCTAGAGATTCTCTGAACAAGGTAATTATAGAATCATGCGAGATAACTTCCCTTAAAAAATTTGGGATGGTGAATCCTTTGTCAATCACTCAACTATCTTCAAGTAGGTCATGATATACCCAACCTCCTAACTATGTTCACCTCCAGTTGAAAGTAATTAGTTATGGAGTCAAAGTATACCACTTACTACTTAAGATAACTTTGGTGATCTCAAGTCTAAGGATACTTGCACAACCGCTATGAAGAGATTCCTAACTGATATAGATTTAATATCCATGTGAGGATTCTCTTTGTAGGTCTCCAATGAACTTGTTCTTCTAGCAAGCATCCACATGTTATCTTTGATTATCTTCCATAATCACAGTTATGAGAACCACTACTTGAACCATTCAAGAAGCATAACATGTGTTGGTTTGTCTGAATTAACAATGTCCTATCTTGTTAATTCTATGACTAGGGATACTTAGATATTAACACATTTGCATGTAATAGACATCTCATATCATGAATACTTCATGATTGCCTTTGCACCGTGTTTATAATATCTAAGACTTCATTTATTAATTTAAGATTTACAAATTCATGTATTTAAACATAGCAATAATAAATGAATGATGCCTTTTATTAAGAATATGAATTCATACATATGAAATACATCCCTATTTCATGGGCTCTAGGGCATACTCACTAACAATCTCCCACTTGCATTAGAGCCAATCACTCATATATCTATGACCCATGCTATTTATATGGTGATCGTGCTTAATCTGGAAAAGTGCTTTAGTTAGGGGATCTGCCACATTATCATCTGTGGGGACCCTTTCTATTTTCACATCATTTCTAACTACTATTTCCCTTATGAGATGGTAGCGTCTGAGAATATTCTTGGATCGCTGATGAGATCGTGGTTCCTTTGCTTGTGCAATGGCTCCATTGTTTTCACAATATAAAGGAATCGGATCAATAATGCTAGGCACCACTCCTAGTTCGGATATGAACATTTTGATCCAAACTGCTTCTTTGGCTACTTCTGAAGCAGCTATGACTCAGCTTCTATCGTGGAATTAGCAGTTGTTTCTTATTTGGAACTCTTCTAACTAACTGCCCCTCCTCCCATTATGAACACATAACCAGACTGTGATTTACAATCATCTTTGTCAGATTAAAAGCTGGCATCTGTATACCCACTTACTTCCAAACTACCTTCTCAATATACCAAGAATATATCCTTGGTCCTTCTCAAGTACTTAAGGATATTCTTGACAGCTGCCTAGTGTTCCTCTCCAACATTGGATTGGAATCTACTTATGACACTCAAAGCAAAAGCTACATCTTGATTTGTACATAACATAGCATACATGATAGAACCAATTGTAGATGCATATGGTATTCTATTCATGCTCTCTTTATCCTCTAGTGTCTACAGACACGTAGACTTAAAAAGGTATTTTCCATGCACCATGGGTATAAACCCTTTCTTAGAGAGATCCATATTGAACCTCTTCAATACCTTATCTATATAGGTACTTTGAGAAAGACCTAACAACCTATTGGATCTATCTCTATAGATCCTTATTCTTAGAATATAGGATGCTTCTCCAAGGTCTTTCATGGAGAATTGCTTGGATAAGCATATTTTAATAGATTAAAGAAGAGAAATGTCATTTTCCATGATTAATATGTCATCCACATATAGAACCAGGAAGACAATTTCACTTTCATTGACCCTTTTATACACACAAGGTTCATCTTCATTCTGTGAGAAACCAAACTCTTTGATTGTCTCATTGAATCGTATGTTCTAGCTTTTAGAGGCTTGCTTCAATCCATAAATGGATCTTTGAAGCTTGCATACTTTTTTCCCATTTCCTGATGTGAACCCTTCTGGTTGTGTCATATACATATCCTCAGTCAGATTTCCATTTAGGAAAGCTGTCTTCGCATCCATTTGCCAAATCTCATAATCATAATGAGCTACAATGGCTAAAAGTATTCTTATAAACTTAAGCATCGCTACAGGAGAAAAGATTTCATCATAGTCAATACCTTCTTTTTTATGATAGTCTTTTGCTACTAAGCAAGCTTTATAGGTAACT